>CAHIKZ030002998.1:1645000-1970000 GCA_903632075.3 Acanthosepion pharaonis | reverse complement strand
CAAAAAATAAATAAAAATATTATATAATCGTTGACTAGTATTTTTTAAATTTTAATTTTAGCTGTGTCATTTTCATTCTTCAGTGTATTTTTGCCAAAGCTTAAAATTTTCTGTTATAAACTCAATATTTTAAGAGAGAGTATTTTAAATCATCAATTATTCTTTATATTGTAAAATATTTTATCGAGTTATTTCATAAAACATATAAGCATGTGTTCTTCTGAATTTTGATATAAATTCCAGTTTGAAAATGTAAACTAAATATTTTTATAATAAAAAATTAAAATAAAGAAATTTGGTAGACATTGTATTTTCTGTATATGTTTATCTGTTTAATTTCCATAATATTGACTATAAATTGTCTGACTAACCATGATTATAATCTATTAAATTTTCCTTTTTTTTCTATTTTCAGAGAAGTTCCTTTGACTGACCAGCTGCAATGTTAGGATTCTGTCTGTTTTGAGCAAAACAATTTGCTAGTTCTGTACAATTCTTGCATTCGTGTCACCTATCAAAGCAGGGCTGAGTGATGGTAGCATATGGGGCCATGGAAGGAGAACGTATATACATTCGAGGGTCATTGTATATGGGCCAGGAATGCCAGAATGTGGAAGGAGTTCTTCCCAATCGCATTTTCACACATGAAGATGCAAAGATGCTGCGACCACGCAATATTTTCAGGAAGAAAATCACCAAACAAGATGGCAGTGAGGAGGAACCCTTGGGAAGTGACACATCTTCCTCTTCTCCTTCTTTGACTGCCACCAGTAACACATCTTCTGTAGAAGAACGAGATTCAGAAACTGAGTTTGAATTTTCAAAGACATTTGGTGGCAAACGTAAAGAAAAGATTGTTCATCGGATCCTATGTGAGGGCAACCAGGATATACAGGTTGTGGAAGTTGGAGACGATGATGAATCTGATGAAAACTTAACCCCAAGCATCAGTACTATTGTTACCGCAACTACCACCACCACTACCACCAGTGTGACCCCTGCATCCACCACCACCACCACTGTCTCAGCAGCTGCAACCCCAAAGAAGTCAAGAATTGACAAGTTGTGTGAAAAACTAAGAGAAAATTCCTCTTTTGGAAAATCTGAAGATGTTAAATACACTAACCAACTTGAAGACAGTATTGTGCCATCAAAGAATGGACTGGCATCTGGCAAGGAATCTCCTCAGCCTTCAAAAACATTGTTGCAAGAGTCAGGGAACCAGAATGAGGCAACTGTTACACCACCGCCACTTCCACCTTCTCTCCCAACCCCACCTCTAACCCAGCCTGCCACATCCACAACAGAGAAAACTGACAGCACTGCAGAGAAAGATTCATTAAAGCTTCTTCGGCACCATCTGAGGAAAGAGAGTGTGGCTACCACGTCGACCAGCTTTGCAGAGAGTGACATGAAACGTGAAAGTTACATGAAGTCACCCCATGTCACTGCAGAGAAGGAGAAATTGGTTGAAAGAAACACTAAGAAAAGTCTTTCAATTAAAGCTCAGAAAACATCAGATTTGGCTGCTAAGTTGGATATTATTCTTCCAATCACATACACAGCATCCCTGAAGAAAAGCAAATCCAGAGACGGCCTTTCTGCCTGTCCAATTGTATTGACTGCTGTGCGTCATCGCCTCAAAGAGTGTTCAGTTGTCGTTCATGACTGCAAAGTCACTGTTGGTGAATCCTGCTCGGCACTTCTTTTTGAGCAAAAAACATACAGTTGCTGCCAAGACATTCAGAATTTGGCTCATGGGAACCAGAATGAGAAATCTGGAAGGACATCAGACATAAAGGCCTCCAAGCAAAGTTCAAGTTTCTCCCAAAGTCAACAGAAGAGTGAACGTAAGCGTACACGTCCTAAAACCTCGCCCTCGTTACCCTCATTTTCTCTGCCGACCACCCAAGCACTGCCTGCAACATCATCACTTGCCCCCCAGTCAACCTCCTGGACTGCAGCGAATCCCTTGTCCTCGCTTCAGCAACCTCCACTAAAAAGCCCCAGGGTTTCAACCCCAACATCCATCCCCACATCCGTTTTTCCAGCAGTTACTCACCAGCCTCAGAGAGGCCATCTTAAAAGCACAACACCGTCCAGTGTGCCACAGCTAACAGACGATAGCAAAAAGGCTTACCCTCTTCTTACGCAAGCTTTAACTTCAATCGGATCCATTACCCATTCATCTGCCCCACGCTTTCGGCAAGAACTCTATCTCTCATCAAATAGTGGTGGCGGTACTGGCCTTCTTGGCCAAAGGCCACTTGACCCGTCACCATTGTCGTCAGTTAGCCATTCTCAATTCATGCCCACCAGCCAAGAGATGATGTATGTGAAGCCGGAAGCAAGTGCTGAGCATGATCTACGAAGTTCAATATTTTCTAGTCAATTTGCTTCCTTTATGGACCATGTTAATCGTCCGCTTCACCCACAAGAATTTGCAGAGGCATATTCTCACCCAAAACCACAGTTCCCTAAATGGTTGCACCTTAAAAATCAGTTGCTTTCCTATGATTGAATAATTGGAAGAGAGAGGGGAGAGGGGGAAATTTTAGGTTACTTTTTTCTTTTTCTTTTTCTTTTTTTTCAAATGAACCTCTTTGGGTTTTAGAGCTACCAAAATTCTCAAAAAATTGTTAGTGTAGTGAGTGTGATCTTCACATGCTGACCCACTTCTGTGGCCTTGTGTCAGAGAGAGCTGAGCTTACTAAATATATGTATGTTTTTGTCTATATGTGTATATGTGTAGTATATATATATATATATATATATATATATATATATATATATATATATATATATATATGTATGGCAAGAATTGATAGTTGCACACTCAAGAACTTTCCGTCTAAGTAAGTTATTTTCTCTTTTAATAAGTGTGGCATTCTTGGGATTGAAGTTGTGGCACAAATCAAAGTTGTAGTGCAACTATCAATTCTTACCAAAATGTTAACTTACACTCTGGATTTTTTCGTATGAATGTATATATGTATACAAAGTAAAAATGTTGCCTCCTCATCAAATTTTATCACATTGATTATATATTTTGCAGATGTTGTTTCCAAATCTGGGGGTAGTAATATTCCTACAGTGTCCTTAATCCCTCTCCTATATAATGGTGATTTGTACAATCTTTAAAAGTAAAAAAAAACAATGAAATTAGTCCTTTGGGTATTAATTCTAAAAACTTGGCAATCATTTTTACCTATGCTTCATATATATTGATGTGCTCCTTTACTTAGTAAAATTCTACATATACTACACAGACTTCATGAAATAATACCAATTTCCAATTGTTCCGTTTAAGGTCATTTCTTCTAAATCTTAAATTCTCATTTGTTGACGTTTTTAATTCAAAATAAATTAAATTGTAAAAATCATTATACAAAGGGATGCTGAAAAGTTCTCATTCTGATCCACTTCTACAAATCAATATTTCAGTGATCAAACATTAGAATATTGATTTTGGAAAATGGATTGGGTTAAGTACTCCCTTATAATACATATTTTCAAAATTAATTTTTAATTAAAAATTAAACTAAATTAAAATTTCAATTATAAATTTCAATTTTAAATTAAATCAAAATTTTAATTACAATTGAATAGAGGTTTTAATTTCATATTAAAGTTTTAAATTAAATGAATTGGAAAATGAAGCATCTAAAATCATTGCGATGACGACACAATAGGTTAAGAGAACTAATTAAAAATTAAAATACTTAATCATAGAATTTCCAGGCAGCAAAAAAGTTTAACAAAAATCATTTTCCATCTGATTAGAAACTTCTTAAAAAAAAAATGTCTCATTTCATGGCTGTCCTCAAAATTGAATTTCTGAAACTTTTCTTGCCTTCTGTATTCAATTAACCCTCACCATATCTATAAGATTAACTTTGTTAATCAACTCATACCCTGTTTTGAATAGTGTGGTCTGGCGCTACACAATCACAAACAAAGAACTGTACCAAATAACAGAAATCACATCATTTGAGGACTACCAACAGCAGAAATAACTAAAATGAATAGCACATGTAACTTGAAGAGAAAATAATATCATAATCAAGACGTTAATGTTCCACGCTACTTCATATTATTTAGGAAGGAAACCTCTGCAAATACTGAAAAGATTGATAACTACTACTGAACTTGAGAAGTCTATTTTCCTGAAAAATTGTTTTAAGAGAAAGATTTTATGAATTTCAACTGACAGCAACACTGGCTGCTTGGTCAGTGAATGCCAAATGTTTCCTTATGAGGAAATGGCTAATATTTCCATTACCATTAGGAGGAAGAGTATGAGGGTTTATTCCCATTTTTGGAAACCTCTGTTTTATATAATAAGAGCCAATAAATATTTTGCATCTTGACAAAAGTTAACCTCCAAAACATCTTGCCAACAATAAGGCTTACATATTTGTATTGTCAGTGATTATTGAAACATCATTTTTATGCTCTAAAGAAGAAATGTGTATCATTGATTGTTTACAAAAATAGGTATTTTCCAATATTATTTCATTTGATGTATACCCTAAAAAAAACGAAAAAATTGCTCTGATTACTCTCTTTCTATTCTGGATCATTCGTGTTGTGCATTCCTTCATAGTTAAACGGTAGTAGTAGTAGTGAATTTATCCTCCATTTGGTTCTTGCAGGTTAAATTCAACTAGTATATTATTTGATTGATGGAATACCACAATGTTGTAGCTACGGTTTGGTAGACAGTAGCAATCTGGATTGAAATCTCAAAGAAGGTAGCGAATAACATTTTACCATTTAGTACCTTCTGTTGTATGAGTGCTAGAAATCATAAAAATAATGCTAATAATTAATTCTTATGTAATTCTGATGTTGACAAAATTTGACATTTTCTGTTTTTTCGTTGAAATGGATTTTTTCATTTCTAATGATAAGAGTATATAAGGATTTTTGATGTATTTGGTAGCTCTAAACTGAAAGAGTTTCAAGACATGACTGAAAATAGGAACGATCAAAAAGAAAGACAATATTTATATCAAGTGTTTCCTATTCTTATCTACCTATCTCAGTCTATCTATATGTTCATATCTATACATCTATCTGTCTATCTATTTCACTCTATTCATATCAGTCTATCTATGTCTATTCATACCTATCTCAGTCTATTAATATCTATCTCTCTATAAGCAACATTTCTCCACAATATATCTGTCTATCTCAGTCTATTAATATCTATCTCTCTATAAGCAACATTTCTCCACAATATATCTGTCTATCTCAGTCTATTAATATCTATCTCAGTCTATTAATATCTATCTCAGTCTATTAATATCTATCTCAGTCTATTCATATCTATCTATCTATCTATCTATGTCTATTCATATCAATCAATCAACCTATCTGTCTCAGTCTGGTCGTATCTATTTATTTTTTCTTAGTTTGTAAAATTGATCATCTTGTATCTAAGATTCAAACTTAAGGCATTAATTAAGTTAAACAATTTTGGGTAAATTCTTTAGTTAATCAGTTATATTAGATCCTAATTTTTTTAAACAGGATATGTATTGGCCTTGTGGTAGACAAAGCTAAATTTAATAAATCTCTTATCAACACAGTTAAATCATATGGGTACTAGAACCATTTTTCCTTATCTTATTACTTGAATTTTATTCATCATCATCATCATCATCATCAATTGTTTATGTCATTACTAATACCTCAAGTGCATAGACACATCCAACCATATACAAACACACACATACAAATTATTTTTCTTCCCATACTTGTAGAAAAACATCCAAATATCTTTGAGTAAGTGATAAACACTTGATATAATATCATTTTTAATCCTCAACTTTTCTAAACATTATTTTTCTTGTTTTTAAGCACTGAAAATGAAAGTACTATGATAAAACATATTTGTAAGCAATCAATATTTAATTAAATAAAAGGGGAGTGTAATGAATTTTATTAATATTTCAATGTTTTCTTAAACCATCTTCATCACCAGAAGAAGAATGTTACTGGGAGTGATTTCTGTTACTTTCTTAAAAGTTTGAAATGGAAGATTTAAAAGACAGCATTGGAAAGCAAAACAATGGCTGAAGTGAAAAGAAGCAAGACAAATGCTGTAATGAAAGGAAATAAGTAAAAGGCTGAAATGAATGGAAGACAAAGACAGAAATGAAAAGAAGCAAAACAAAGACAGAAATGAAAGCATGATAAAGAAATTTAAAAAAGCAAGACAAAAACAGAAATGAAAAGAAGACAAAGATAGAAATTAGAAGAAGCAAGAAAAGGGCTGAAATGAAAGGAAGATGTAGATGGAAATTAGAAGAAGCAAGAAAAAGGCTGAAATGAAAGTTAGACAAAGATGGAAATTAGAAGAAGCAAGAAAAAGGCTGAAATGAAAGTTAGACAAAGATGGAAATTAGAAGCAAGAAAAAGCCTGAAATGAAAGGAAGTAAGAAGAAGGCTGAAATGAATGGAAAACAAAGACAAAAACTAAAAGAAGCGAGACAGAAATGAAAAGAAACTAGTAAAGGGCTGAAATAAATGGAAGACAAACATAAAATTAAAAGAAGACAATGACAGAAATGAAAAGGAGTAACACAAAGGCTGAAATGAAGTACATTCAAAACAATAAAATAAACAGCATCTCTCAATTTCCAGAAAAAGATGATAATAATATTTGAAATAAGAACAAGACTAAATATTTAAGGCACAGAATTAGATTGATAACTTAATTAAAATTTAATTTTTTAAGTAAACAATTATTGAATGCAAATAAGTATGTTTTACCCTAATGCTTTCATATTCTTTCATTTAAAATCACCTGACAGCCATGATTTTTGTTTGTCTCTAAATTGGCCATGTTTTAAATAAACAAATACCACTCATTGTTTAAAAGTAGTGTTGTATTTGTGATCTTTGTTATTAGCAGGAGTGAGTTGAAAGAACATGTTGTTCTTTCAGAGAAACCATTTTGTTTAAACAACTTTATGGTAATATTTAGTTCTTAGCTAAATTAGTAACTGTAGTAGAATAAGGTTGAAACAGAATGAATTAATCATTGTCTTTGAAAAAAAAACAGATTAAGTTCTCTAGACCTTATTTGAAATAATCATTTAGATTAAAGTCAAAGTGAATCTAGTAGGGTCAGTCAGTATTAGGAAGCCAATGCATTCTTTAAAAAATAATGAATAATTCTAGATAATTTGAATTTAAATCTATTTTATATACATTTTTATCATTTATATATAAAAACAAGTATTTTGTGGAGTGGGTTCCTTTTAAGTTTAAATTTTGACCAGGATATTTATTACAAATAAAAATGGGAAAAGCTTTTTATTAATAGTGCTAGAAAGTAAAAGGTTAACACATTCTTTGCATAAATCATATTAAATGAAACATCCTTCTAGCATTTCCTGGTTAAAGTGTATTATCCTAGTGAAGTACTTTTTTTTTTCTAACACACATGAAAATATGTCTTAATCTATTAGCCAACTGAGATTCAGAATAAAAAACCCCGTCCCACTTGTGTTACTTTCTCAATATAATTTAAAGAATTATTTTAATTCATTGCTGATATCTTTGTATTTCATTTCTAAGTCTGTGATTCTTTTTATGTCCATTCCTTGGGATTTCTGCTTTAAAGAAATCTTGTTTCATTTCTCTCTCTCTCTCTTTCTCTTTCTCTCTCTCTTCTTATTTTATCCTGCCATTTTTTTTTTTACTAATGAACTACAAAGACAGTTTTTTTTGTTTTAAATATTCTTATAAATTTTTGGTGTTTTAATTAAATATCTACTTTTGTTTGTTTCTTGTTTAAATGAGCCATCATAGTTTGATTTGATGGGATAGCTAATCTTTCTTTTAAATTTAATTTATAAGCAGTGTAATGATCCATACCAAATTTCTATTCAAGTTGATCTGTTCATAATGTATTTGTGAGGTACCCTCAAATTTCTGTCCATTGCTTTTAATTTATTTGAATCCTTCAATATATTTTTTATTTAATAGGAAAAAATAAATATTTAAAATATTTTATTCTATATTGAAGTTTATCGTTAGGGTTTACAAGCAAAGTAGAAACCAGACACGACAAAGGTTTTTGGATTGAAAAATGTTTTATTTTATTATTGAATTTCACAGAATATTTCTTTTCTTTTAGTTTGTAATTGATTGTCACCCCTTGCTATTTTATATAGGTCAAGTTAGCAAGGTTTCAGATGTCAATATGTGAAGCAGGAAATTATCATTTACCATGCAGCATTGATTCCTATGTCCACATTGTTTATATCTATAATTACTCTATGTCTAATATTGCGCACTTTTCCCCTATAAATATAGCAAATTTAAAACTATCCACAAGTCCTATAGGTGAACTGGCACAGGGTAAGCTGCAAAAATGCTATAAAGACTGTCTAAAAGACACATTTAAAAAACAACACTAACATATGGGAAGATTTTACATCAGATAGGGTGGTGTGTAAGAAACTGATTGCAATAGGTGCTATAGAATTCAAAAACAACTGAATTGCATATTCTGAATTGAAACATGCTGGTAAATATATATAATGATATTAGCCCTCTCCCTGAGAAGTGGACAAAGGAATATCTTTTATGCAATGGGTGTGGCCATGTTTACTTTTCAAAGGCAAGCCTTATTAGCCATAGGTGACATTATAGAAATGATGCCCTCTATCAATATGACATCCATCCTGATATCTCTTGCAGCCTCAGTAACAAAATGTGTAGTTTTGGCTGGGGGACTCACATGGCAATATGGATGTCAGCATCCAGAAAGCCAAGTTGTCACAGGAAATATGACATCCAATAAATGTGGTGTGAAATGCAAGTCTTTTCCAGGTCTGATGAGCTCTATGAGATGTCATCAGTGACAAAATATGCAAATTTAAATACAATGTCAATCATTCTGTCTTCTTAATTCCTGGTGTTTTATTGTTCTCACTCGTTAATGTTTTTCTTATATTATTTCACACTCAGTAACCCTCTGCATCTTAATGGCATTATTGCCTTGCTTGGGGTGAAATGATTAAAAAAAAATGATGAAAAAAATGAGTATGTTCTCAACAAGAATAGAGTCAAAGTAATGGTTAGACTCTGTCAGAGTTAATTTCCATCATATATATATATATATATATATATATATATATATATATATATATATATATATACACAATTAATATATATATAGATATGTATGTATGTATGTATATATATATATATATAATATTAAAACGTTAAAAATCACTACATAATGGTAATTATGTTTCAACACCATAAATGTGTCTCCTCGGGCAATTTTAGTTAAATTTATATATATATATATATATATATATATATATATATATATATATATATATATATATATATATATGCACATATATATATATATATATATATATATATATATATATATATATATACACACATTCTAGACTCGATGAATTACTTAATTATGATATATATATATATATATCTATGCAGGAAGTCTATTTGTGACCTAGCATGATGACTTCATGAACTCTTTCCACTCTCATTTGAACACCTTTACACTTTTTAGCCCTACTGATTCTTGCTTTCTCACTGACATCTTCGCAGGTGACTCTTTTGTCCTTGCATTGAGTTGCCCTTGAGGTCACAATGGTGCATGTTAATCGATTGCCAGCAGTTGGTTGGTTGGTTGGGATGTCTCAATTTAAAATGCCTTGTTAAACTGCTAGCATTACTGCACACACTTCCATAGACTGTACAGATGAAGTTCTTGAGAAAGGCTGCAGCATCAGGCAACCGATGAGAATTAGAATAACTAGTCAGACCTACCTTAGATAGACAGATATGACCACAAATTTTACATGCAAGATTATCTTTAAAATTTTTTCTGTGTAAGGGATATATATATATATATATATATATATATATATATATTTATATATTTTTTATGTTGATACATTCTTTTTATAGATACAAATATTTAAGTAAATGCTCTGTTTATAATAAACAGTATTAACAACATTTATTGGCCTGAATGTCCAAGAAATTTTCATAGAAAATATGCATCCTCCGACAGGAATCAAACAAACCTGTATCCTCATATAGCCTGACGTGCTTTTACTGATTTCGCCACAGAGGAGCGTTTGGTTAGCAAGGTCGATTTTACTGCTTTTTAAACTACAGTTGATCTTGCTAACTGAACACTTCTCTGTGGCGAAATCGGTAAAAGCATGTCAGGCTATATGACGGTTCCGTATAGGATACAGGTTTGATTCCTGTCAGAGAACGCATATTTTCTATGACAATTTCTTGGACATTCAGGCCGATAAATGTTGTTAATACTGTTTATTATAAACAGAGCATTTACTTAAATATTTGTATCTATAAAAAAGAATGTATAAACATAAAAATGTTTTAAAATAATTATTGGACTGTGTCCATTTCATATGAGAGCTGTCTGTTCATTAGATGAGCATGACTATTGCTGACAAGTTGACTTATAACTGATTGTTCCTATGAACATGAACAAAGGTTTTACATAGTTAGTTGTAAAGACTGCAAAATAAATTTTTGTTTTTGGTCTCTCATGTTGAGGATTATTATGGGTTTTCAAATGTCTTGTGATTCCAGAGTGGCTCTTACAGACTTTACTGCATACATCACAGGTAAGCATGTCTGCAATAATGAAATGAGCATTATCTGTTGGCGGGTTGTCTATGTATGTGACTCCTGAGGTGGCTTTAGAGTACCGCATTTGACAAGCATATTCAGTAATACTTACGGGGAACAACCCAAGGAACAGCTGGGCCTACTCCCTCTCTCTTGCAGGCAGCTCTTTTGGTTTTTGCCCAGCTTATTGAGTTTGTATGGAATGAGCAACATCCTTCATATATTTATTCCCCCATTTGTTTCTGTTGCTAGCCTGTATTCCCAGTTGTGAAAGTTGAGTTTGAATTGCAACAGTGACTCTTTGACACAGTCCTTGAAACAGGTTTTCGATGAGTTCTCTTCTTTTTCTTGTAATGGCATTCACCCAGGGTGGGTTGAGCTGGCTCTAATATTGGAGTTTCATGGGAATTTAGAATTCACAAGTGGTCCCCAACCCGCATGTATAGCACATGAGATTTGATTATAGTGGTGAAGGTTTCGTGCAGGATCATCCACACTTTTTGAAGGGCCAATTACAGAGACCTGGTGCACTATGTGCCACAAGGTCCCCAAACGACCCTCCGCAGGTTTTGAATTCAGAGTTATCCTTCTCCTAGAGCAGTTGCCATCCAAGGCTATAGAACCCAGTCTGTCTTGCTATTTACCCATAGCTGGAGGGAGAAGAAGAGGATACACACCTAAGTGAATGTAATGGATTCGACTGGAATTCAAACTCAGCTCTCCGATTCCTCAATCCAAGCTGCTATCCATTACTCCACCATGCCTCCTTCAATGAGTCCTTTTACCTTACTTATAAAAGCTATATAAATAAAATCAGATAGAAATCACATAGTAACTACAATTAACAATAAAATGCTTCATGCTAAGTAGTAATTGTTGATACTGGGCCACTGTCTTTCTCTAAAGACTGTCTCTCAATAATATAATATTCATTGAATATTTACAGTTCATTCAATTGATAATTGTTTTCTATATGTTAATGTTTTCATGTAGCTGTCTCAGGTCTACTGCAAGGGGATTAAATACTCATAGGAATCTCACAATTCAATTGTGCACTGGTCACATATTTTGGAGAGAAAAACTAAACCAGATTTGCTGTTCTCTTCTGTACCCTTGTTTAGATAAAGTATTTCACTTTATCTGCTCCCAAGATTTTTCTTGTGGTAAATACATCTCTAAGAATTGACTGATGCTTGAAAAGTGAATTTATTTCTGTCTCTACAAACACCATGAAATACTGAAAGAAAAAACAAAGGCTTTGTGTCACATATGTTAATAGAAAAAAATTTCTTGAATAGCATGAAAATCCAAAGGTGATTGATGTGTTACAAACTTGCATCTTGCATGATGTCTAAGCAGAAATCAAGAGTAGGTAAAAATCCTGCTAAAATTCTTTTGTAAAGACTGCAGAGTTGATATAAGTTCTGCCAAGCTTCTTTTCTAAGCAAAGGTACAGCAACTCTGGTTTTGTTTTTCCCTCCAAAATACAGCAGTTACCATGTGACTAGTGTAGATTAAATTATAAGATCCCTATCAATACTTAATCCCTTTGCACCATCCCAAAGACAACTAAACTTAAGTTAACCAAATTTAAAAAAGCCTGCCAATTGTTACAAGATTTGTTATATAAAATTGTTAGGTGTTTGTTATATGTCACTGCAAATTTATCCTCGGATCTCATTAACCTTTGTCCATTTTACTATTAATTAAGCTGTTCACAGCTGTAATGTTTGGGATTTCATATACCTCATTGTATGTGGGTCATATTTCCTGATCTTCATCAGGAAACCAAATGCCACAGGAAATAATAATGTTAATCAGTCTTGTTTACCCAGCTCCAGAGAGTATATATTCTGTCCATTGCTCTCTTGGCTAGGAATTTGTTCAGTATTTTCATGGGTATTATGCTTTTTCTTAATATTCACCAAGATAAGCTGCTGTCACATGTACCTATGGAATTTTTAACAGAGCTAATTTTTACAAGTGGATGCACTTTCTCACAAAAATGCAAATAGAGTTTTTAATATTTGGGATTAATGAGTTTTGCGTATTTGACTTCAGACTGAAGTATAGACACTGTAAAAATTTATACACTTTATATGAACGTATATAGAGATTAATAGTGTGTGTGTATGTGTGTATATATGTATGTATGTATATATATATATATATATATATGTATATATATATATATAGAGAGAGAGCAATTAACAGATTATATATAAAGGGATATTAATAGATATAACTAATTTATATATATATATATATATATATATATATATATAGAGAGAGAGAGAGAAAGATTAATAGATATAAAAGATTATATATAGAGAGAGAGATAAATAGATATATAAGATTATATATATATATATATATAATCTGATAATGTAATATACTTCAGATAAAGACAATATTTTTAAACTAAACAACTAACATTACCAAACCCAAAAAGAAATTAAATAAAATAGGTGAATAAATAAAAAACAAATTAACTATGATTGCACACATATCCACAACTAAGTAAGTTTAATAATAATAATAATAATCAACAACAAATAATTAATGAATAAATACAAATGCCCAAATTAACCAATAATAAACTATGAGTTAAAAGTTAACACTATACAATAGCTACAGATAATCGCATTATGTCCCACAATTTATTTTAGAATAATTTGAATTATAACTGTTGTCACCTACTGAATAACCATTAGGATAATACAATAAATAACAAATACTTGACCTTGCTACCCATGATTGAACAGCATATATAGTCAAGTCACCACACAACATGCAAGGTCAGAAAATTGTGTTCAAGCATGAAACTGACTGTTGCCACTTGGTGTTGACCTCTGTGTTCACTTTTATGTTTACACACTCTCTGTCCTAGATATTGACCACTTTTTCCCATAAATATAGTAGACCTAAAAACTAATATATATATAAGTTAAAATGGTAATCCATATGGAATTTCAAAGAGGATAAAGATCCAAGGAGAGCTCTATGTTTATATATATATATATATATATATATATATTTGCTAGAATATAAGGCATGCTTTAGACATTAAGGAAAAATCTCATATCAGTCCATTTAGATCCTCTGAATGACTTGATTATCTGAGGAAAATAGGGTTGCCTTATTTTGCAATTGACATACATTCTGAATTGACTTGGACACATAAACATATTTCATATATATTTATATTGCATTTATATTATATAATATCTATACAATATATTTATATTTATTTGCATATAAAAGTCATTACCATTATGCCAAACTATTTTATCTTTTAGAATAAAATCGAGTTGAAATTTTTTACTGCCTTGAAAACAATAATAAAATACAATTTTGTTTCAGTTAATAATAATTAACTCAAGACAATAATTGATTATATATATTATATTTACCTGCTGAAGTTAAGACTTGGTAACTTGTAATTGTATAAGATGGGAAAGATGCCAGAAAATATGAACACTTTTTTAAAAACTGTAATACCATCATCATATGCTTGAGTGTTATCATCTATTGGATTTTAAGATGTGCTTTACTATCAAATGGTACCATATTCTGATCTCATCAACTATTAATAATGAGTTCTTTTTTATGCCCATTGAGCACTCCACATTTCTACCTTGTGCCAGTTTTTATATTTTCTAATATAAAATTTATGGACAGCTCTATTATATTGAATTTTTATTAAATGAAGTATTGTCAACCAATACTAAGTTTTAATTTTAATAAGTATTTTTTCATCTTCATTTCAATTGCTTTATTTCCACTAGTATTATTATTATTATTATTAGTAATATTATCTTGAATTTTTATTAGATCAAATACTGTCAACCATTATTAATGACTAGACATTTTTTCATCGTAATTTTAATTGTTCTTAATCACAACTACCTAAACTGTCATTCTATGGCCATTTGTAAAGAGAGTGAATTGAGAACTTAATTTTTATTAATGATCTAGTCCATTGACTTTACAAATGCCTATAGAATGATAGTCTGAACTGTTGGGATGTAAAACAAATTAACATGAAAGAAATGAGTTAAAACATTAATAATGTTTGACAATATATCATTTATTAAAAATTTAAGATAAAATTACTACTACTAATACTACTAGTGGAAATTAAGATGAAAGAAATCCTAGTAATGCCTGACAATGCTTCATCTAATCAAAATTCAAGATAATATTACTACTAAGTGGAAAAAATAGCAAACTGGATTCTAGAAATCCTAGTCAAAACTGGGTAATCATAACAAAAAAAATGTAAAATTTGCTAAATCAAATTTAAATAAATAAAAATAGGAATAACATTATATATATATATATATATATATATATATATATATATATATATATATATAAAAACATTATAATAAGTAGTAAAATTATTATTATAGATAATAAATAAAAAATAGATACAAAATAACTATGAAAAACCTGAAGAACTTTGTTTATTTAATTGATAAGAAACCCAAATTATTTTGACGTTTTAACCTTGATCTTTTACTTAGCTTAAAATAGAATTTGTGGTCTTTCACTACAGATTAATTAAAAGAAATACATACACCCACACACATACATACATACATACATATCTTAGCACAGCAGGTTCAAATATTGCAAACATATTTTCAACATGAATGTCAATATTCTTGTTTAATGTGTCATTTGTCTTGTTAATTTGGGTTAAATCTCATTTTTTTCATTGTGGTACATGTACTAAGTAGTTGGATTTTCAGTCAAAATTATATTTTCTTAAATCATTGAAGCAGACATTTTCTTTTCTTTCTCCCTAAAGAATCTCCCATAATGAAAGGCATGTTTTGAATCATCCACAGCAACAAGAATGAAGCCAGGAAAGCTTTAAAGATGAACAATTATGTCAGAAATTTAGCACTAAAGAATTTCAAGTTACCTGAGCTGTAGATATATTTCTTCAGTTATTTTCTATGAAGGCTGTCTTAATGAAGAAAGTCTTCTGAAATGGTTGCCCAAAAGAATTGCTAAATAAAGAAAAATAGAAAGATTGTGTTTGATACCATAAAGGAGGCTCTTCCTTTGTTTTTCCTAAAAATGGCTCAGAAAATATCCCACAAATTTTCTATGCAAAGTTGAGATATCTGGTATGCTAATGTTTACCCATATACCATAAACTACCAATATGTATACCTTAACTTCATAATACTGTAATATTAAATGGGTTGTTATTAAATATGGTTGTTAAAAAAAATGATAGAAAAACAGAAAAGAATTATTCTATCAAAGCAAGTTTCAATTTATAATTAAAATTTGACTAATTAAAAGTGAAATATTTACTCGGGATTAGTTTTATCAATTTCCTAATCTACCGATCCACTCAGTTATCTTTTAAGTAGTCTTTCATTATGTGTCATATATTTTCTTTCACTTTCATTACTGCACATATCTTTATTGCCGGATGCCATGTTTTTTTGTCATACAACTTGGTAAACTCCATGCCAATATTAATTAGTACCACCTACTCAGTTCCATAGATTGAGACATGTAGCATATACACTTTTTTTCCCCTGGGGCCTGTCTTTGCTTAATCCACCAATGTTTTTGTTTTAGGCTTACAATCAGATGCCCTTCCTATCACAAATCTTATTGAAGATCATTGATTTTTCAAATTAAGGTCAAGAGCTTCACCAATATGGCACTTTTAAATATGTTGTGTTCTTTATTTGTTAAAATCCGTTTTAGTTTTTGGTTAAACAACTGGAAAATTGTGACTTTTGCATTGAATCTTTAGAATCTGCCTAAGTCTTTAAGTAATGTTATTTTGCTTTAACTTTTTTGATCTATCAACTCTGGTGAAATATTGATTGGCTAATTACTTAAGTGATTGATTTTGCTAATCTATCATTATTGATTTGTATTAAAAGAAAAAAAATGTAGTCTTTCAGTCACTTCTACCGTCCATCTGTTTTGAAATGTTCTGTTTTTGGCAGGAGCAAATTGTTGACCAGAATAGAAAAAAAAAAATGTCTGGCTACTTTATTAGGACTAATAGTTACGTCTTTGTTAGTCATTTATTCGTGTCATATAATGGAGAGTCAATTTTGCTATGATCAAATCTTTAGCTGATTCCTTCCCATTTATGCAACAGATGGTCTCATTTATTACTTGTATCTATTAGATACTTGTCTTATAATTGTGTATATAAAGTGAGAGATTAGTTTTGCTATTATTCTTGTGTAAAACTAATCCCCCATTTTATACACTATGATGAAGAGGTGTTTATTTTTATGACTTGGTTTATATGAGAAGTATTATTTTCATCTTTGTTATTCATGTGGACATAAATTGGGGGTACTATTTTGGTATCATTTATATGCAAAATCAATCACCCATTATGTATGTGTGATAAAAGAAATTATAAACAATAACTGGATTTATTTAGTTCTTTTCTTGTAGTACAACTGCTTGTTAATTTATTTTACCCGGCCTCATAACATAAAACACATTTCTAAAATATCTTCGACAATCTTAAATCTTGAACTTTTAATTTTTTTTAAAAAACACACACAAAATAGGGCGAAAAATAATTTTCAAATTTACCAAAAAGAGGCAAGAAAAACCTCACAATGTCATGATCATGAGATCTTACAATGTTCCTTTCCTCCCAGAACAGGAGAGTATTTCTGCCTTTAGTTTTCATGTGTGATGGTTATAAATTGATTTGATAAATTTCTTTTATCTTTTATAAACATTTCTTTCTTTTTTTTTTTTTTTTTGCTGTTTGCTTTTGTGGTTTGGAAATAAAAGCTATTACTTAAAGTGTTTAAATACATATCAAAAATTTGTGATGAAGTAAAAAGAAGAAAATCTTGTGTTTTACTGTGAAAATTTATTAATCAAAAACATAGAACATAACATACAAATTTACTTTTAGAAACTTATATGAACTTATCGATCTTATGCTAAAATATGAGGTCTGGTAAAGAAAAAAAAGTCCTATTTTCTGGTAAAAATTTGTTTATTTAGAAGTTGAGCAGTGTGATATTCAATTTAAAATTTTATTCTTGTATTGTCAATTATAATATTGCTTACTGGATAGAATTAAAATGACGATACCCGGTTGAATTTATCTGTCTTGTCTAAAAAAGGATAAAAGTGTAATCTCTTTTTCTTCAATAAGAGAAAATAAATGAAAGAAAGGGCAACATTCATGGGAACTTGCTGGTATTTTTCATTTTTTCTTGTTTTTACCTGGCTTCATATTTTGAATAAGCAACTCTTTCCTTACAGGGTGATAGAAAACAAAAAAGAAAAATGCTCAAGTTTTATAAGAACAAAAATAAATAAAGAAACCAATTTTCCATCTTGTTTGTGAGTAAATTTTTGCCCTGATGGTCATGTGACCAATGCATCACCTTCTCTGAAGACTTACAATTATTCTTACTATAAAATGAAAATGCCAATTTTTGGTAAAAGATTTCCATATCATTTACGCTTTTATTCTAAAAATTTATTTATATAATCTTTTTTCTTATTTGTTTTTTTACAATTTCAAGAGATTATTACAGTATTAAAAATTCCAAAAAGGTACTCAAAATATGAGGTCAAGTAAAAGAAATTACATTTACACTTTTTTTTTTAAACCTATTTAGCATTTGTTGGTGGTTGTGATGAGAAACCCCACAATATAATTCACAAAATCTTGAAGTTAAAAACAAAAAATGAAATGAAGAACAAAAATAATTTTTGCTGGTGTAGGAAAAGGGCAACTATCTTTTGTCAGATTAAAAAAGCTTGGTACGACTATAAATATTTTACAGATTCTTTGGAAAAACCAAAAAGTTAAGTATTACATCTTTTGGAGATGTTTGGAAAAATACAACTGGTTTTTCTTCCTTTCTTTTTTTTTCTTTAATAATTTTCAGTGAGATTTTTCACTGAGAATTTTTACTGGATATTGGCACTTTGTATTATGGACCATGATGGTCTGCAACTTGCAAAAGAACAGACAATATTTTCCATTTTTCCCTCCACCCATATTCCTTCCCCACAGTCTAGCCCCAGTGTTTGACTGCTGTCATCTTCAAATTATCCTGCTGAAAACAAACCTTTGAATTCACTCCCACCCCCATGTTCAAACATTTTTTGCTGTGAACTCAACATGATAAAAAATTAAAAAAACCTGAAAATTAAAGACTGATTTCTTTTAGTCTGATCCTTCTTAATCGACCAGACAAGACATGAAATTTATATATATATATATATATATATATATATATATATATATATATATATATATATATATATTTTCTGATTTTGGGATTGTTTTTTCTATTATTGCTTTCATGATGAAATATAAATTCATTTAGTTAATGAAAAAACTTTAATTAAAAGGAAAATCATGAAAAATTGACATAAAAACATGTTTTATGCTTTTGTGTTTTCTCTGTAAACACAGATCCGAATTCATGAAACCTTCAAAGACTGACCCAACTGCTGAAAAAATTTTGAAAAATAAAAAGACTGCAAAGAATTAACAAAAGAAAAAAGAAAAATTAGAGAGAAAAGAAATGATAATAGAAAAAAAAATTAGTAGAAAGAAGAAGTAAAAAAAGCTTAAGCAAGTATTTTGCTGATTTTGTTCTGATAATGTGACTCCAGTGATTAGCACATATGTAATTCTTGTTTTGCCAAAAAAAAAAAAAAAGCTTAGGAAAAAAAGAAAAAATTCAGAAACAACTGAATAAACTTTGTGTTGTCATTGTGATATTTTTCGCGGTGTTTTACATGTTACTTATTAATTAAAATTTGTAGAGATTTCAAAGTCTTAAAGTTAAAAGTTTAACAACAGCAAAGAAAGAAAAGTTGTGATATATTTACATAAAGCCCATTTGATGGCCCTTTTTTGTTTTGTTTTGGAAACTTCAAGCATTAAATGTATTTATACAATTTTTTTCCCTTTTGTTATAAGACAAATTTATTGTCCAAACATCTTGCTTCATAGTTGGCTTTTTTTTATATATCATTATTTCTTTATATTCAGTACTGACCGATGAGCATACAGTAAAAATACACAAATCTCTTGAAATATTTTTTGTGTTTTCAATTTAGGTAACATTTTTTTCATTTATGAAAGCAAAAGTAAAGATCCTTTTAGGACTGTTGCTGATATAAACTTATGTATAATTCATTATATTGACTGACAGAAATATTTAGTGTAGCTCTTCTGTTTAGGAAGATTATTATTTCTTTGGCCATATTGATCAGATGGCTAGCTTAAAAGTGAGTATTACTCATATTATGGCCATCAGTTCTGTTAACCATATTGGTTTAAGTAGATGCTATGGCTAATCTGACACTAATCTGTTTCTTGTTTAACCTATACATTTTTTGTATTTATTGAAGTGAAACTTGTTCAAGTAAAATTGAAAATACTCTAGTGGTATCAATATTTGCTGTCTTGATTATCTTAGTTTCTTACTGTCAAATAATCATTTGTAACTTCACATCAATGAATCTTTTGTTTTACATTGATTTATTCAAGTAAAAATGATCAGTTAATGGCAATTTTTCAAAATGGTACAATACTTTAGATGAATCCCATTAGAAAAAGATGTTAACAGAGATATAGACAATAATTTTCTATTTGAACAAGAGAACTTAAAAACATGTTTTTCTAAAAAGATTGAATATAAAAATGCAATACATTACCAGTCTGTTTAAGGTAATTTTACTTATTATAAATATATATATATATATATATATATATATATATATATAATCAAATGGATAAATATAAGTAAATGCATGAGCTAGCATTTGTATACAAATACATACATACATATATATATATCTGAAGATTGCAAATGGTACGAAATTCTGAGCTGTGCAATCAATATATGGTATTATGCATATTTTTAATATATATATATATATATATATATATATATATATAAGATTGAATATACAAAATATCCAAGAAAGTCAGAATCCAGATAAGTTAAACTATTTTATTTATTACTGTTTAATATATAATATAGTTCACTTAACTTATCCAGACACTGACTTTCATAGATTTTATTTATGTCCAATCTTTTATATATATATATATATATATATATTATTTGATGTTCTCTAGAATATTTTACAAGAGAATTTAGGGCTACAGCTCACACCAAATTACTACAACCTCTGAACTTTACAGTTTGAACCTTAAGTGTTCAGATTCCTATCCACTATTCCAGTTCATTGGAGATTGTGCAATATCTGGATACATTTTTGTTTTTTAGGAAGGGAGAAAATTTGTGCATCATAGACAAGCAGATAATGTCTCTGTTTCTTTCTCTCTCTCTCTCTATATATATATATATATATATATATATATATATATATATATATATATATATATATATATATATATATATATATATATGTGTGTTTGTTTTAAAAAGTATTAAAGGTTTCCTCACCAGAGTTTCTTTGCAGGATTTTCCACATTATACAATATCTCACTGTTTTAATGACACTGTGTTTAACATAAAATTATTCTTTTATACATCTTGCATATTTTGCCATTCGCAGAAAGTAAAACAATAAAAGATGAGATGAAACTAAGGAGAGACAATGTGCAACAAAATAAGATGGGGTTTTTAAAGTATAATTTTTATACTATATCTAATTAGTACTTGTGTGCAGTATGGAGAACCCTGCAGAGAATTAGCAAACTATTAGGCATTATAATTAAAAAATGATCTGGTTTCACTTATAGTCATGTATCTGCAATAAAATTAGTTTAAAGGAATTTGTATTGAATTTCAAATCAAGATGAAAGGAAATTTGTTGAGCATGTATTTATACCCACAATCAAATTTAAGACTCAGGATCAGGTAGAAGATATTCTTTTATTAATTTATATACATACTTTGTGTGTATGTGTGTGTGTGTGATAAACTTTTTGAATGGTGAATGAACTATTCTTTCAAAACATTAGTCTTCTATTGTAAGTTTATAAAATCCTCAAGTCTTAAATGTTTGGAAATACTCATTGAATCCCATAAGAAAGGAAAAAAGATGCTTTTATAAAAATGATTTTTTTTAAAGATATCTTCCTTTTTTTTCTATTTAGCATCCACATTTGTCAGGGTTATCAGCTTTATTTATTTATTCTAAAAATAAAACAATCTGTCAGCATAATTATCAGAAACAGTAAAACAAATTACAAATCTGAAACATTTTTTCTAACAGAAAGCAAAGAATTACCAACTTTTTGTTCAACATAAAATTATTTATTCAGTTACTGTAAATATCAGTTTCCATTTCTTCTTCATTTTGTTCCGTTCAATTTTCATACAGACTTTTTTATTATTTATTTTTTAGACACAAAAGATGCACAAAAACAAAAATTGTACCAAAACAATTTTGAAAAATATGTTTTTTGTCTACTTCTTTTATTTTCTTTCTTTTTTATTTACTACTTTTCTTTCTTTCTTTTCTATTTCATTTGCAGTGAAAGTCAATGTTTTGTCATCATCTGCTGTCCTACAAGATCCATCTAGAACAATGAAAAGAAAAATAATAGGCTGTATTCAAAATGAAAGATTTAAAAGTCAATAAATTGTCATTTTGTAACCAAAAGAAGACTTTGTCAGTGTCAAAATAGTTTACAAAATGTGTTTGATAATATTTTTATCTGACCTCATATTCTGGATCTTAATTTTGTAAAATCTTTTAGAAGTAACAGTTTTTAACGTCACTGAAAAAAATTAAAATTAAGTGCAGTAATATTTTTCTGCTTGTCTTCAGTATTATCAAACTTCTGTTTCTCTCTCAATCCTAAAAGAAGCTCTCTACAATATCTCTATTGGAAATAATATATCTTATTTCAGTTCTGAGTTAAGTCTCTTGCATTTTCAAATCCTATACTTATCATACTGTTTTTTTTCTCTACATTCTATTATGAATTTCAAAATAAAAAATATTCGGAATATGAGGGTCGATGAAAAAATTAATTAGGATATTTTTTTAAAATCTGTGTACCATATCAAATTTTGTTTTGCTATGGTTTTCATTATACATATATGTCACATTGCAAAGGCTGCTCCGAAAGTAATGACTCCCGTTTATTTCTAACAAAACTACAATAGATAACAAGAAGACAATAATATTGTCAGATAGAGAAAGTTTTCAGTTACAAGACATCTTTCCACATAGTCACTGCCATTGGCTATTCATTTTTGCCAGAACAAGAGTTTACATGCCATGCTCATAAACTGATGTAACAGTAGATGTAATCTATCTTTTGGTAGCAGCAAGAAAGTGTTGTTGCCATTGTCCATCTTTGTCTGACCCAAACAGGAAGTTGGAAAACACCAAATCTAGACTTTATGGACAGTGTGGTAGGACAGTCCAGCCCAAATTTGCATTGTGATCTAAAGTCTCCACATTTCAAGATTGAAAACAAAATAGGAGACAAGTGATTTTGTTTGCAACATGATAATGCCAAAAGATTGTCTTCAATATTGAAATTTGGTCATTCAGCTAAGTTAGCATCAGAATATAATGGTCAGAGCTAAGGGCTTATTCAGGTTCCAAAAAATCCAGAAGGACCATGTCTTTCCTATTCTAAAAGACAGTGCACATTACTTTGCTCATATCTTGAACTGCCAGTTTGACACCAGCTCATATTGGTCACACTATGTCTTAGTGATTATGCAGCCCAGGAAATTGTCACCTTTCATCTCATAATTGTTCAGCAAGTCCTGATATACTAGCATTTTGTGGCCTTTCTGTTCTTGTTTAAGCATTTATCGCATGCACAGATTTTGCAACATCCTTACATTGGCCATGTTATCTCTCTTTATTTCTGAAATGAGGTATTTACATCGTTTGAACTGTTGCCCTCATCTTTACTGCCATATTCATGACATTTCAGCTGTTGTACACTCCAACCTTCTTCAGGCGATTTACATTAGAATTTCTGCAAGGACATATGGCCCAGTGGATAAAAGCGTTGGTTGAGTAATCCAAAGAGTGACTTGAGTCAAAGAGTTGTGAGTTCAATACCTGGCCACAGCAGAGGAAACAAAAACTTGGAGAAAAAAAAAAACTTGGAGAGTTATTAAAGAGAATTAACTGATACTAAGATATCCAAAAAAGGCATGATACTTGGAACTAGAAAAATGTACTGTTGTGGGGTAAATAAAGGAAATTCCAATGTATATCACCTAAAGAAGGTTGGAGTGTACAACAGCCGAAACATCATGAACAATCCAAATGATGTAAGTAGTGTAAATTGGCCGTGTTATTTCCAAAATGACAGAGTTGAACTTCAACACCATTTACAGTTCTCTGCCTGTAATCCACTGATTCACATTGATGAACTGATTGAGAGGCTCTTCATTTTATGGATTAAGAGATGTACTGGGTTGTCCAGAACTTGTCACCCACAATGCTGGGTAACCCACTGCTTAAGCACATTATCCACCATCTGTGATCACATCCCCTGTTTGATCTCTCTAAGTGTTTATCAAGGGTTAATAAATATGCAAGGGTGCAATTTTTCCACATGGAGGAATATAATGAAACACTTTTTCTTCATAGTTACTTTCATGTCAGACTCCATTTTGCTAGACTGCTACTGTAATAAGGTAAAAAAAAATTTGGTAATTGGTAAATAGGTTCAACTTCTATGGTCATAACAGAACATCTGCTTCTGATATCATGGCTCAACATAATAAATTAGGAATTATTACTTTCAGAGTGACTTTTGTATTATACATTGCACACATATATATATTTGTGTGTGTGTGTGTGTGCGCGAGAATGCTAAAATGTTCTCATTGTGTAGTATGACTTACCAGAGGGGTCCTTTATTGATACAGATAACAGATACCCATTTCAACAGAACAGGTGTGTGATTCTCTTCATCTGGAGCTGGTCCTTTGACCTAGGAGCAGGCCCCAGTTCCTTGTGTGAGTGTCTATCCTCTATGCTGGTCCTTGTGTATCTCTGAGACTTGATAGCTGTCACATGTTTTTCTACTTCTATGTAGGGGGAGACAACCCACTTCCCCATATATATATATATATATATATATATATATGAAAAATTTCTCAGTTAAGCTGTAGAAAAAGACAATATTTATAAATGTAAAAGACAATAGGAAAACTAATATTAGCCAACGCATTTCGTCCAATGTGGACTTTTTCAAGGCAAAAACAAAATGAGTTTATTAAAACAAAGTAACTAATAATAACAAAACAAAATGTCCTTAGCAACAGGAAGAATTTAGAAAACACTATTATATTCATATTGTCAACTGAAAATGATCTGATCAGTTTCTACTCAAACCACTCTTCTAAAATTAAATCTGGAATTATCATAGGTTTCTATCTGAGAGCATTAAGAATCTGCAGTCCCCAATATTTACCTAAAGAAGAAACATACATAGAAAACACATTCAAAAACCTACAATACCCATATCATTTCATCCACAACGCAAGAAAGGCATACAAAATATACAACCAAAACAAAAATAATAACGTAATCCGCAATAATAAATTACATGAAAACATATGCATAATACTACCGACCAACTCTGTCATGTCCACTACCCAGAAAAACCTTTCTCATCTAAATAATCTTAAAATAGTCAAAAACACTTCCAAAACCATTATGGATATACTCAGATCCCCAAACGCTAATAGCAATAATATTTCTGAAGCAGGCATTTATAAAATAAATTGCCAAAACTGTTCCTCCCAATATATTGGAGAAACAAGTAGAAATTTAAAAAAATGCATTTATGAGCACAAAAGAGACCTCACAAAAAACAACTTAGCTAATGCACGTCATACATAGAAATAAATTCAACCATAATTTTGATTTTAAAAATTCTACACTCATAAAAAAAGAAAATAACTCACTCAGAAGGAAAATCCTTGAGTGTGCCACCATTGAATATTATCCAAATATTAATCTATGCCCAGGCTTTTTCCCTATTTCACCTTTCCTAACAGAATTACTACTCTCCCAAGCAAATATATGCAACTGTATCAAGAAATCAAAAGAAAATGGTTGAATCCATCAAGACAACAATAAAAACAATATTTCCACATGTGACAGTACTTTATGTAATTTTCAGTTGACAATATGAATATTTGAGAAATCTTATTAAAGAAAAATATGCTCTCTATATATAGTATATTTTTATTTTATAAGTTTTCTTGAATATTCAGGCCAGTAGATGAAAATAAATAAATATATTGTTTAATAAATAAATGGAGTGCCTACTCAAATATGAGTATCCACTAAAAATAATGTTTAAAGTGATAAAAATCTGTCACATTGATAAATAAATCTATTACCTTAGAATATATATATATATATACTAGCAGCCATACCCAGCTGGTCGATCAAAAAAGCATTCAATTAGAATGAAGCAAAAACAGCATCATGTTTAGATGTAACAAAGTCTATCTTCTTCAATTACTTTAAAGTACTTTCATTAAAAAACATTTTGAATTAATGCAGTTACTGATATAACAGAAATAATCTGTATTTATTCAATCGAAATTAGCTGAGGACATGAGGGGTAAAACAGGCAACATGAAGACCCACTTCAGACCACAATTATTTTTGAGTTTTTGAAATTTAAGTTTGTCAGTGTGCTACCAGGGATGTAAAAGAGGTTACATTTATAAAGCAATTGTTAAGTTTGATGAAAATTAGTTGAAAGATCAATGAAAAATAAGAAAAAAAAAACAATAAAAATCATCATTTTTTACTATTTACATGGGTTTTTATTATATGGTTGGACTCAATTATCAATTTAAATCACTGTTAAACAATCAACTTATTGTTGGCCACAACTGAGTGAAATTTGTATTAGATTGCTTGAAAATTGAGGGAGTTTTTAGTTTAAAATTTGTGTTGAAATCAATTTGTGTTGAAATCAATTTTTCGTTTTTCGCAGTTTTCACTAAATGCAGTCACATGGAAATAAAAATGAAGTATCATTGATCTCATCATAATGTACGTAACTTACATACTGAGTGTGAACAAAAGCAAAGGAAAAAAGTTGAATTTATCGATTTTTGATTGGCTTTATCGATTATTTATTTTTTTATACTAAGAACCTATCTCTTACATTGTACAATGTATATGCCAAGTTTGATCAAAATCAGTTGAATGAACACTCTGAAATGTTCATATTGGAGCTTCTGGAGCAAATGCCAAGCAGTACAGCATGCCATTTCCAAATTTCTGGTGGAGTGAATTACATCGTGGTGACCTTTTTTTTCACAGACAGTGCTCAACTAACCCTACTATACTGTGCAGTCAACAAAATCAAAAACAAATGTGCACGTACAAAATTAAAAATATAAAATGGTGACAATTTACCCATCCCACCCTGTATATATATATATATATATATATATATATATATATATATATTTATAACTACCACCAAAGAAAAGCAATATCTAAGGTTTAAAATTCACTTTAAAAATAAAAAATCTTTCTTAAAGATTTTATTTTAGTTTTAATTGCAAGCTAATAGATTAAATTTAATATTTGCAATAAGTGAAATACTTTGCTGTATTTCAAACTGAATTTACATGGATTGAAAAAGATCAATAAAATCATCCATATTGACAAATCTATCAACACAACATAATTATCTTTATTAAAAATCCTTTAAAAAATAAAATATACTTTTTTGAAACATTATTTCAGAAAAATTAGCTGATTGTCCTTATAACTAATATAAACATTAAGTGCTATAAAAGAGAATTTCTTGAAATTTCATAAAATAAAATAAGTGGTGGTAGTGGTGGGTAATATATGTAAAAACAAATATTTTTACTAAGATTTTCTTAAAAAGAAACATTTCAAAAATAGTTTAATTCATTTTTTAATAAGTCCTGAAAGTTTCATTAAAATCTGATAATTATCTGATTTTTGCAAGAATTTTCAAATCAATGAATTTTTCACTACAAAAAGACACTCAAATTTCCTGTACTAATTTATGGTCCCCTGTCACCACCAGAGAAACAAGATTTTTAACATAAATTTTGAAGGTTCAAAAAAAAAAAAATATTTACATGATGAAAAAAATCCTTTGGTCTTTCCTCTTAATATTAACAAAGATTTTGATGATAAAACTTTGTTTTTATTAAATTTCAGGGCATCTTTTCAGCTTTTATGCTCATTTTTTAGCAAATATTTGGCGGTAACTCTCTCTCTCTCTCTCTCTCTCTCTCTATATATATATATATATATATATATATATATATATATATAGGTATGTAATATTTTCAAAATTTTTAAATTTAAGAAAGTTTATAAATATTCATCAGGTTAGCCAAAAAGTCTAGATAAACTATAAAGGAATTATCAACTTACCAAATGACACAATTCAATGTCTAATAAGCAAAAGTGAGTAAATGGTGTTCATGAAATTTTTTTTATGTAAATTAGTATTTAAGTTATTTTACTTTGGGATTAATTTATATGTTATATATTTTAAATAATATGAAGTTATGAATATAACCACTTTCTTTTAATTTTTTAACATTTTTATAGTCATGCATTTTGGCTTGGGAAAGAAGTAATTCTTTCAGCAATAGAGATATTTGAAAAAATTCAGGGGGACAGATTTATATTTTGATAAGATTCGAAGATTCGATAGCTGCACTCCTGACAATTTTCTAAGTAAATTACTTTCTCTTTTAATAAGTGTGGCATTCTTTGGATCAAAGTTGTGGTTGAATTTATGTTCTATGTAGAACTCATGCATTTGATAAATTTTATTTATGTTATTTAAAATATATAACATAAATTAATCTCAAACTAAAATAATATAAATACTAATTTACATTAAAAAAACAATTCAAGAACATCATTTACTCACTTTTGTTTATTAGACATTGGATTGTGTCATTTGGTGTCCTCCATCGTTTTGCCTAGACTTTTATTTATGGGTTAAAGTGCTTAATATCAGGGCTAGGGTGTATGCAAATATAAACATATAAAAGTGGACATTTAGGTCAACAACCAGCGACAACAGTCTGTTTCATCCTTAAATGCAATCTTTAGGCCTGAAATAGACATTAAGCATGAAACAGACTGTCCCGCTGGCTGTCTACTTTTATATAAATATATGTATATTAAGGGAATAAAATTTATTAGTAGCAATTAAAATGGACATATTAAACAAGGAAAGAATAACAAAAAATGGGAGCAATAGAAAAATCTGGCCACCTAACTCCCCAGAATTCAATTTCCTTGATTATTATGTGTGGGGCACAGTTGAGCGAGAGACCAACAAAAGTGCTTGTAACACCAAAGATGAACTGAAGGCAAGGATTATGAAAGTATTCACCAAGAAGAGTTGTATAAGATTCCGAAGTTTTATGGAGGCTGAGGTTGAAGCCAATGGCAATTTTATTGAATAACTTTACTCTTTAGGAATTTAAGATATTTTTGTGTAATTTTGGTAAATATATCTGTTAAAATGAGATATCAGCATTATTTTCATTTTTGTGTAATTTAGACGACAATTTATCCATCGCATTCTGTATAATGACTTTATATTATACAGCTTGTGGCATAAATACTGTTACAAAAGCAAAGGCTCATAACTTGTGAAAGATTTATTAAATCAATATACAATTTTAACACAAAGTTAATTAATTTGCTAAATAACACCAGAAAATCTCATTCAGTATGGTTCACCATAACCTTCACCACATGACAAAGTCTTTCAAGAGAGTCATTGATGGCGGCATGCAGTTTCTATGCATATTTTGTCCCATAATCCCTTCAATTTTGCCTTCAGAGCTTCACTATTTTGGTGTGGAATAGAACAGGCCTCACTCTCAAAAACTGTACACAAACAATAATCAAGAACATTTAAATCTGGTCATTCATCCTTGGTGATGAAGCCAGGACAATTATCTCTGTACCCATGCTGTGTTACACAAGCAGTATGGTCCATCACTTCGTCTTGTTGAAGTGTCTAATGTCCATCATCATAAGTTGCATTGATGTCCTCTATGTACACTTTCTTGTTGATGAAAAGAGGAGTCTTTTCCCTTTCTGAAATGACTGCCTAAACCATAACTGATGGCAGTTTCTGAGCAATTTTCCTGAAGCAGCAGCAAGTAACTAGCTTGTTGAAAGAACACGATCATTTTGATGATTAAAAGTCTGTTGAACAGTGAACAGGTTCTCATCAGTGAAGATGATGTTTTGTCGTGTGCCATCACAAATTCATTTCAGCAACTACTTACTTCTTTGAAGCCTCTTTTTCATTGTGACTGATGAAGGAAGCTGTCTCTTGGTTACCGTGTAGGGCGACATCCCTAGATCCTTTCAACATAACCTCTGCATGGTTCTCTCTGATGTTTCAGCCTCCTTAGACAATTTTCTCATTGACCTTCTTGGATTATGCCTGATTTTTTCAAGCACCTGTTTAATGAGTTTTGGCATTCTGGAGGTGCAAGGACATCCTGGTCTAGGTTTATCTTTGATGGAGGAAGTCTTGTTGTATCAACTGATTTTGCTTTTGATCAACATTCCAAGTTGTTTTCCAGCTTTAGAAAGCTCAGGTGGAGTCAGTCCATTTTCATGTTACTTAATTATATACTTCCTTTAAATTTCTATAGACATTATTTCCAGTAAATACTAAAGCACTTTGAAAAAACTAATAGTATACATTGTTGGGCAAGTATCAAACCATAAACAACAATTTAGAAGTAGAATTTATTTGGAATTTTGTAACAGCATTCATGCCACACACTATATAATAGATATATAAACACAAAAGGTTGATTATATTTAAGCTTAACAACTATGCATTCTGCTTACATAGGGATAGCTGGCAGGACTTAATATAAATTAACTCTAAAACTTTCAGATGAAAATTGGAGTGAGCCTTCCTTAGTACTGATGACATGTTTTGGTTATAGGATTAGTCACATTGATAAATGTTTAATAAATGCAAATTGTCCAAATTACACTTTTGAACATTAGCTGGTTGGTGTTGATTAATCATTGCCCCTGTTATAGGTATCATCTCTTTCTTAGGAGAAATGTTGTGACATGTGAACATTTTTCAGTATATTTAATTGCTCCTGGAACATTTGTCCTGCAAATAACATTTGGCGGACTCATGTGAGTCAGGGTAAAAATAAGATCACAAAACATGGAATTTAAAACAAACAGCAATTAAATGCATGTATTAACACAAAGGAATTACACTAATATGTACACAATTGGAAGTAAAGAAAAAGATATTAAAACTGGGCTATTGAGAATGTGCTTATGATGCAAACATGTGTGATACACATGTGTGTGAGAGTTTAGTTGGCTGTCAAACAGGGAAACAAATGCATCCCAGTGAGGAAACCTTACCTACATTCTGCTACATTTTGGAGCAGGAGGATGAAAAGAAAGAGAGGATACGTTTGTTTTTTCTTATAGACTTAAACAGCACTGTTTAATGGGTGTTTGGCAAAACTAAATTGGGTAACTCACACTTCCATCCTATGAACTGTTTTGTATATTTCTTGTCCTTGATGAGCGGGATTGATAAACCAATTCAGCTGCTTTTTGGTTGAGTTTTTCATTATGATATGGTAATTTAAAACATTTTTGTTACCCCCATTTTTTGTTAGTTTTTATAAAAGTATACACAAATAAGTGACTACCTACAAGGACGGGGGCTGAAAAGTTCATAGTCAGCTTATGAACTTTTCAGCCCACCCTCGTATATAATAGACACATAAACTTTTCCCCAGAATGGTGGATATAGAATCAAAAAATAAATGGGCAGGTTTTATGCTAGATTTTCTGACACATTTTATATAATGATGCCAGCATCTAAAATACAAAGCCTAGAAATTAAGGTTTTTGTTAATTGCTGAAAAAATGCATAGCCAAGGGTGGTAACAATGATGGAAAATAAGTGTTTTATACTTAAAATATTGCTTTATCCAATGATGTTATTGTGTTTCTCTGTATCTGTTGTAGTTTCCATGGAAACAAGGTATTACTTTTGGAGCATCCCTCATAAGCAAAAGAAAGAAGTATCAATAATTTTGTAATCAATAGCTAATCCCTTAAGAAAATGAAGAAACTTTGTTAATATTTCAGTATATATTTGTACCATCCTTAGAACAGAACAAAAAATTAGACACACCTACCTAATAATGTGCAGCACTTTCCTTAAACTAAATAACAATGGTGTCTGTGCATCATTGAATAAGCAAAGTGCCAGTATTGTTGCATGAGTCTATATATCCAGGCATGTTCTACAGCTGCCTATAAATGCTTTTTGTTTGTTAGGTGTGGTTGCAAGGAATTTAATCTGAAGCATTTCCCCGTGTTGCAGTACGTGCTTATAGTTTAACTAAAAGCAATGACAAACAAAATTTACACATGTACATGACAGGTTGTTATTGTTAGTAGAGGTGAAAGGAAATTAAATAAATTTTAACAAGGTGATATTTTCATGTTTTTATATAATTTACCTGATTAACAAAGGCAAGAAAATACATTAGTATACATCTAAATATATCTGAAAAAAAGAAGACACTAAAAGTTCACTATTTACATTGTTTGAACTATCATCCTCATCTTTGTTGCCATATTTATCACAATATTTTGGCCGTTGTATGCTCTGGCCTTCTTCAGGTTGTTGGAATGTCAAACTGAACCCTTTATTTCACTTGCTGGGGTGGACTGTTCTAGTTCCACATGCCATATCTAATGGATGTCAGTTATCAGTTATCTCCTGTTAATTCCCCTCTCCAAGTTCTCCACCACCTTAGCCAGGTATTGAACTCATACTCTTTGGGTCCTGTCACTGGATCTAATTAACGCCTTTATCAACTGTGCCATGTGTCTGAAATGTTGTGATAAATATGGTAACAAAGATGAGGATGATAGTCTGAACAATGTAAATAGTGTATATAATACCTCATCTCAGAAATATAGACAGATAGTAAAAGTTAGTTTTTATGAATTGTGTGTAATACATGTGTGTATGCATGTGTGAAAGAATTCAGTCACACAGGGAAAGATGTCCCCATGCTGAGCACAGGTCCCATGTTGGTGTTGTCACTACAGCATGTAGAAAGGAAAGAAAAAAAAAAAGGAAGAAACAGGGAGTGTCCTGTTTTATAGCTGTTTAACCTAACAGCATCTTGACAAACCTGGCAAAGCCAAGTGGGGGTACTTCACACTCTATATGCGGATGTATAGGTTGCGTAAGGGAAAGCAGTTTGGAATGAAAAAGTTGCAGATTGTTACATTCACTTGCCAATACTTTTGGAAAAGCAAAAGCTATGAACCCATCTCCTGCTCACTAACTATGGATTAAATAAATAAATAGTATGATTTGTATCTAGAAAAAACATTGATATTCTCAAAAAATCATTAATCCAATATTTCCTTGCAAAAAAATAATTATTATTACAATCTAAAATAAGTTTTGGCTTTAAATAATTCACAAAGGGTTGATAAACCATAAAAAGCATATCAGTCAAACCCCCACATGATCATTGGGGTTTAAAACACAACTTGTTTGACCAGCTCACATAAAACCAGTCTTTTATAGTCTAACATGGCTGACACAGTTATACTATCTCTTTACCTATTTATTACATTACACATCATTCAGCTGAGGCCATTTTTACAATGAGCAAGAGCAAAACCATCCAGTATATTGCTTTTTTAATTTATATCCACTTCAGTTTACATATACTCAAATATTTAAAACCTGCTATTTTTATGGGTGAATGTGGTTTCTTACCTTAGCTGATCATAAACTTATATAGTATTTTTTTTTAAGCTCTCTATATATAACCCCCTGGAGGGTTTATGAGGAGAAGGAACTGACGTTTTTCAATTTTTTTTTGTTTAGGGCTAATATTTTCAGATTGTTTATAGCCCCTAACATGCTTAACTAGAGGCAGGTGTTGTTTTGCTTAGAAGCTTATCTTGTAATCAATGTACAAATCACTGACGTGCATTGCTAGAAAGCACAATTTTGGTACAAAAATTCTAAAGAATTTTTGTACCAAAATTGTTTTTTCTCTGTTTTAAAGCAATGAGATTTTCTTAGTGTTTTGTTCATAAAGCTCATCTTGGTTCAGTGTGTTGCTCATGGGATGGATTGAAACCCAATACAAACCCTTCATAACGACCAACACAATTACTGGCTGAAAGACCACCTATCAGCATGCATGTGAAGTGATGCCATCACTGCCATTCACCACCACCCTTCAATGCCATAACTATTTATTCCAGGCTTCCTTTCCTATCACCACCATGACTCCATCTTGTTAATACCACATTTGACCAGAATTCAACAGAGATATTCTGCTCAATCAACCAACCCTGTTGTTGAAATCTTAATCTTTGTTTGTTTCTTTCCTTTGCAAATGTTCGTTATAACATCCAGTGTCAGAAGTGGGATTAGCCAACATTTATTTCTAATGAAATTTTTCTGTTTCCTAATACTTTGCTTAGCTTTTGGAATGCAACTTTTGCTATCCCAAAATGCAACTTTGGATTTTGATGTCATGTTTCCCTGTTAAAACATTTCCCAAATATTTAAATTTTTGTACATGCATGATTTTGACATCTTCAATTTGTAGTTTGCATCTTGGGCTGTTCCTTTTTTCTGACAACCATACATTCTGTCTTCTTACAATTGATGTTTATGAGGCACGGTGGAGTAAGGGATAGCAGTTCAGATTGAGGAATTAGAGAGCCGAGTTTGAATCCAGTTGAATCCATTACATTCACTTACGTGCTAATACCCTTATGAAAGGTATGAATCCTCTTCTTCTCCCCCGTCTATGGGTAAATAGTAGGACAGACTAAGTTCTACAGTCTTAGATGGTTTATAAACTTAAAAATATTTGTCATCACTCCCCAAAATTATTCACGATGTACTGAAAGAGGGGTGACTGACGCTCTCCTTCAAATAAATTTCTACTGTTTTCTAAAATAATCTATCCATATAAAATTTATTCATTAATGAATAAGTTCTGAAAAATTCATTTAAATTAGATAATTCTTGATTTTTTTTTGGTAAATTTTGAAAAAACAGTGGGTAGCATTTTTTTGCTTTCATTTCGAAAAAAAAAAACAAAAAAAAAAAACGCATGCATTTTTTTGGTTTTGGAGGTACCTCGCAGAGATCCTTCTGAAAACTCTCATTCCAATTCCAAGGTAAGTAAAATTATCTCCATCAAACATTTCAATACAATTTTTATTTGCGGTAAAAACGACAGCAAAGATAATTCTTAAATTTAGTCAAGCACCCAAAAAGGGGCTGATTCTGGTTTTATTTTAATTTTTTAGCCAATCTTCAACTCAATTATTAATCAATATTTGAAAATCAATCACTCAATCAGGCTCCCACCACCATCAAACTCTCTCTCTTCCACATATATTGGTAATTAATTTAAGTGAAATCATTTTTATTCAGTAAAAATTAATAAGGACATATCTGTTTCTTTAAGTGTAAAGGGATTTTCTTTAAAATATTTAAATTTTATTTTTTACTAAGTTTATTGTTTACAATACATTTAATAAATAATTCTTTTTTATTGTATTTATTTTGCATCTTTCTGTTTTTTTCGTCTATTCCTCGACCTTCTAGAGAATTTTTCTCTTCAGCAGTTTGCGCAGTTAAAAAAAATATATGAAAAAAAATAAAAATAGAATCACTGAGGCAAATAAAAAAAAAAACAAATTCCACAAAAGTTGCCAATTATTTGTTTTTTAGTGCATTACATTTGTTGAGGGAAGTGCCATTAAATTAATTAATTAGACCGTTGAAATTCTTTGTGGAATCAAAGAACAGTATATTTGCGTAGGTATCCCATAGTCTATCATTTGAAGTAAACGTCTAAATAAATTCAATGAAGAAAAATTAAATAATTAAAAATACTTTCTTAACGAAAACTTTAAATTCAAAAGCGAGGCTCGAATTTGAATCTTTAAACTTTAAACCAGAAAATTTTTTTTTCATAATTTATCACTAAATTTATATATGTGTACTAACCAAATGAAAAGGTTAAAAAAGTATTAATAACTTGTAAACCTGATTGAACCATAATTTAACTAAATGACTGGATTTTGTTGTTCTAGTCTTTACCAATTGAGCAACGGACAATAAGCCTTGAAAAATCACAGTCCTGTTGCGTGTGCTGTTAATTAAAAAAAAAAAAAAAAAAAAAAGCGGTGTAAAATCAGCATTTGTACTTAACGTATACAAGTTCCAGGTGATGTTCTAACGAATTAGATAACGGTAACAGCACTTCAGTGTTGTCACGCGAAAAAGTATACGCCCTGCTCGCTTTGCACCCAGCGGGAAACATGCAGACTCTTAACATTCTTACCTTAAATTGCTGGTAATTATTTACCCGGTTTTTTTTTTGTTTTTAAACTTTTACTTACACATCTAATTTTGAAAAATATATCCATTAAGTTTTAGACGGTGTTTGTCAGTCTTTTCAAAAGAAAAAGGTGTGGATTGGATCGAAAAAAAAAAAGAAGACCATTTCTTGTTTGTTGCTTTTTATTTCAATGCCGATTCAAAATTTAATTAATTTAATTATTATTAATTATCAACATCGGATTGATTATTAAAAATTTGAATCCTGAATAATTTTAATTTTTATCTATTTTTTTTTTTTTAATAACTTAACAGTATTTATCCCTCCTTAGTCTCAAGTATTAGAAAGTAATAAACAATAATATTGTTTATTGTTACATTTTTACAATATTTTTAAAAGTTGCTAAGGATCCTTTTAGCGTTGCTGAGCTGGTGAGGCTCGTTATTTATGAAAAAATGTATTTTTTGTCGTAATCCTCGTCTTCTTTTTCTCCTAAGTGAGATGATTAAGAAAAATACTATCTAATCTTGAATTGTTTTTATTTTACTAAACTTGAAATATTTCTTAATGCTAGAATACTTTCAAATTAAAAAATTAAAATTTACTGGAATTATCGTTTTCTTTTCATTTATGCCTACCTAAACAAATTTACAATCTTTTTCAGTTTCTTCACTTTTTCCTTTCTTTAACAACACACGTCTTTGTAATTGTCAATTATATTTTTCTTAAATTTATGCCACATATCATAACACCAAAAAATCTTTTGAGGGTATTATGATGATGATGATGATAATCAATTTTTGTATTATAAAAATTTTAAAGATTTTCCTTCAGTTTTTTTTTTTTTTTTTTAAATTAAGTCTCGAAAAAATAAACAGTTTTTGATTGTGGGAATGGTATTTAATTTTTGCGATTTGTCAAAAGATTTTTATCTTAAGGCAAGGATATTCTCGATTGGAAACGAATTTAAAGATAAACTTGTTTATTTTGATGTCTAAGTGTCATAAAATTTTTAAAAGGTGTTCGATCATTGTTAAAGGCTTACAATGTAAGGAGAGTGATTTAATTTTTTTGTTTTTTATTTACACGTTTGTAAATAATGAATTTTAAAAAGGAATTGACCCTCAGTTAATGATTAGATTGAAAAAAAAACAAAAAAACAAAAAACTATCTCTTGTGAATTAAAAGAAAAATCTGTTGTTAGTCATAACCCACCCACCCAAAAAAAACCTTGACCTGGACCAAAAGGAAACGAAATCCAACCCAAGCGAAAGAAAGAAGTTAAGTTAAATTGAGAGTTAGAGTAAAAAAAAATAAATAAAAAAATACTTATTTTATTAATTAGTTACTTACTCACCCAATGGAATTTATTGCTTCGTTTTTTTCATTTTTTACATTCATTCAAGCAAATAAATACCGCTTTTAATTGATTTTAACTTAAAATGTTTTTAAGTACATACAGAGTTGGTACTTTCTTTTTGGTTTTTTTTTTTTGCACTTAAAACTGCTGAACAAAACAAGTTGTTTAAAAAAAAAAAGTACTTTGAAACTGATTCTTGTCTTCACTATCCGATATTTTGAGATTTATATTTAAATTAAATTTAATCCTGAATTAAATTAAACACTAGTCACTAGGAAAGTTTCAAGTGACTAATGTTTAGCCTCAAAGAGAATTACTTTTTTTTTTTTTTACTAAATTTTGTTTGACGACTTTCCCTACCCGCTTTTCATTGGACCCAATTAGACGAAATAAAAATATCTTTAAAAACTCTACCTATTTATAATTTATTATATACAATTACTGCAAGTGTAATTAATAATTAGATATTTCTCCTGGAAGTTTTTTTTTTTTTTTTGCCCTCTACTCTTGAAAAGTTAAATACACATATGAAGGCGTTTTTCTTTTTACTTATGCTCTGTGGCTCAGAGCAAAAGTTAATGCTTGACACGTAGACCTTTTTTTCCCTGTGATTTCGATCCTCTCTTGGGGAGCTTACTACATTGATCTTCTTATTCTTCTTGTGTTTCTACTAATTAACTTAAATACTAAATAACCATTCTGTTCATTATATTAAAAAAAAAAGTTATTTTGCGATAAAGAAGAAACGGAAAATTTTTTTCTAAATTTTAGTAATGAAACACATTGCATTTTTCTTTGTTGTTAAAAACATCATTTTATACTAGTTAGCTTAATAAATCTACATTCTGACTTCCATCAGGTGTAATATGCAGCCTATAGAATTCACTAGTTAAAAGAAAATAAACTTGTGTAGTTGAAGAGTTCTAGAAATCCACTAGTCAACTCAAAAGCCTGCCTGAGCCACCACTGGTGGGAAGTGACACATGGTCTTTTTAAAGTGGGTTGCTTATCCGCATACACATGAGCCAAGGCCCCAAATAACCCAGTCCCTGCAACCATTGTCATGCTGACATTGGTATTTAATTTACTGTACATCAACCTTCCCTCAAAGAGGTGCAGTGTTGGAATCCCCAGGACCAGGTCTTCTAGCAAAAATGTTTCCATGATCTGTCTAAAAAATCAAAAAGACAAAAACATGGCTGAGAGGTAATTGGATTTTTAACCCCAGTCTCGAAGGATGAAGAACCAGAAAACCACCTTTCCTGGTTTTCTGGGCACTGCTTATGTAAGTCAATGATTTTTGCATGACATTCTGTATATAAAGCAGGAAGTCAAGTGAGCCTTCATTTTTCGCCAGCAGGATAACATGACATGTTGTCGTTAGTTTTGACATCGGAAGTAGCCATTTTCTTCACCATGCCACACGAAGTCTGAAAAATGTGACAAAAAAGTTTCTTTTTAAATTTAAGTAGAATTGTCTGCTCTTATTTTTTTGAGAAGTTTTATCAAAGTATGTAAAAAAAAAAAAAATTAAAAATAGTTTTTGTGGCAGAAAGGATAGTAACCAGAAAGTCCTACTTCAACAGGAAAAATTATCTTCTAACCAACCTATAATCAAGATTAAATTTTTAAGATTTGTAGAAAGGTTTCACCTTTGAATTAAATACAGGTGTACATTCAATATACTGTCAAATAACGTCAGTTGAAATGACATTATTCTTTTCAGAGATATACAGACAATAAAATGTTCAATTTTTCTTGCAGTGAAGTTTGTTTTATTAAGTAATTAGAATAGATGTTCTTAGTGCTGTGTGAACAGACTTACTTTATGATGATGGTCAGCCTAATGTGTTTGTGAGTTCATAGACAAAAAGGCTTAGTTGGCAGTTGCTGGTTAAACCCTTATGTTGTGTACAGGGACAAGGCCTTGGTTGGCAGCTGTTGGCTGTCTCTCTTCATTGTGTGTGTGATTGCATGTGTGTATATGCACATGTAGATCAAACTGGCCTCTGAAATTGCTGTGAGCCTCAAGAAGCACTAGACTTCTATTTTTATATCCATAAGGGGATTCAAAATCTAATTGCACATAGTTGTGTGAACTTTTTGAATACAAAGTTTTCATTGGTTAGAAGATAATTTCACATTGACCTGCAAAAATATTTTTCTTGAATTTTTCTAAATGGTCCAAAAATAACATGTGGTAGGTCTACAACTATGTCTGAAAATATTTTGGTGGTATTTGCCCTAATAATTATTGTTTATCCAACAAACCTTCTGATTGGATTTTATTGGCTGAAAAATATATATAGGATTTAATTCCTGTACTCTTTCTGATGACCTAAAAGATTTATCGTTTTATCATTTGAAGAAAAAAATGATATTTTTTAATACCTTGCTAGCACCATCATTCTTTTTAAGATTAAGGGGAAACTGAAAAATGTTTACAAGGGATAATTTTTCTGCTCATCTTCAGCATGGTTTATGACAAAATATGTGCTTAAATACACTTTCCTTGAATTTTAATTTTTTTAATATCAATATGTTTATATTAGTATAAAGGACAAGGGATGCTCCAAAAGTAATACCTTTTGTATATTTCCATGAAAACTACAACAGCTACAGAGAGTGCAATAACACCATTGGAGAGAGAATTTTTTCTGCTACAAAAGCTACTTTTTTTTTTTTACATAGTCACTGTTATGGGCCATGCATTTTCATTCATAGAGAGACATTATATTGTGTTTAGAATATGGCTTGTCACACCCATCACTGCTGAATTACATTACCTACTACCTAAATGTGCTTGCATACAAAGTTTAGTCTCTGTAAACATTTGGTAAGCATTGACAAATCTCAGTGGGTGCAATTTTTCTGCCATAACACACCGTTCATATATACTTTCATGTCAGAAGCCATTTTTTTCAGACTATGACCGATCAGTAACAAGGTAAAAAGAAAAAGATTTTTATACTCAAATATTTAAACCATTGGAGATTTAATGTATGCAGTTTATTCTTTTGAATATTGAAATTGTTAATCTTCTTTATGCACTGTGTTTCCTTCAGGATGTAGATGATAATGGCTCTCCACAATTTCCTGTTCTTTGTAGCTCTTAATAAATTTTGTCTTTTTGTTATTTCTCCTGAAACTTATACCATCCATTTACTCAAGTTCACTAAGTATGTTACATGCTGTTTTCCTGTCCTGTGAGCATTTGATTTTCCAAGCCATCCTTCCTCATTATGTGCCCTAGAAATTTGAACTGTCTATTCCTAATGTTAAGTATAAGTTTCCTTTGTTTGTATTTTCTCTAAAGCTTTGTCATTGCTAACCTGTTCGGTCCATGGTATTCTCAGCATCCTTCTGTAGAACCACTTTTTTGTTACTTCAGGTCTCTTCTTCATCTTTGAGGAGATTGTCCAGCATTCACTGCCACATAGGAAGACAGATATCAAATAACAAATGGAGTTATTTCATGCATGGAGAAAGATCCTATGAATGATGGAGCTCCCTTTAAATGAGAAGTGAAATATTAAAATAAATTAAATGGTCATGTGGCAAACGCATGTCGGTGCAGACACAAAAAGTCTCTGGATCGTGTGTGGACATGTTCATCAACAGCAGTTACATCTGGGTTTACCCCCATTAGTAGCAGAACAGCTTGTCATGTCTAGATATGGGCCTCTCTGCAAATGGTCAAGATCTGGGTATTTGTAAGATGCCTCTTGCTAATAAAAGCAATGGGAAACCAGCAGTTGGCAAGACACAGTGTCTTGTGAAGGTGGTCCCATTGGTATTTTGTTCCTAAAGTTGCTGTGGTTTCCGAGGCAGTGTTATTTTTGTTACCTCCCGCCTCTTTCCCCTCTCTGCCTATTACCCCCATAGTTGCTGGGAGAGCAATTGGTTAGGTGTTCCCCTCCAACCACAACAGCCTCTTGTTGTACTGTACAACAGGTCATTAGCTAAATTGAGGTTTCTATAAATTAGTTACCTAAAAAAAATAAGTCATTAAAAGATTAACCCTCACTACCTCTGATGTATATTCATTACAAAGACCAAAAGCAAGGATGTTTTAACAACATGTCTGAAAGCAGCAATATACATCCACTACTTTTACAAATATGTGTCTTACTGTTTAACAAATACTTGTGTCAGTAAATAGCCTACCTAGGGCAATAACAACTTAGGACTTTCTTTAAGACATCACACACTTATCCCAGAATCTCTTCCAATTTTCAGAACAACCTACACAATCTACTTTTGGGATCATCATCAGCAGCTGCCATGTCACATTCTCCTTAATCTCATCCGCAGTCAAGAATCTCCTTTTCAGCAGGGATTTGGGGAAAAAAAAAATTGCACATGAAATGAGTCTGTTAACTATGTTGAATCTTGTGGTTCTACCAAGGATTGAACTCACCCTTCTTGGCTAACAAATTTCTGAAGATACTAGACTTTCATGCCTCAGCTTAATGGATGTGTTCTCTAAGCAGTGGCAGTAGCTGGCTTGTCTCCCTTCTAGCCAAAGTGGATTTAACCATTAGTCATTATTTAAGTTTACTGAAATTTATCCTCAGTGAATATTTTTTTTGGTGTCTGGTGAGGTGCTGTCACTTAGTTTATTGAACAAGATCCTGTTTTATCAGAATCTACTGGCTTATTGTGAATGTAATGCTCACACAGTACACAAGCTCACTCAACAGCTTCTCATTGCTGACTGAGTAATCCCAAAGGAGAGTTTTTGTCCTTAAGCATGCAGTGAGGTCTCCTATAATTGGTTGCTAAGCTACATCAAAGCCACCCAACTGATTCTTGAGATTTTTTAAAATGGCTGGAAATGTTCTGTATAGACATTAAAGATAAATGACAGAATTGAAATTCCAGTGTTGTTTTCAGGTTGCCTGCTATTGATGAGCATATATTGATATGGTGAGCAAACTGTTTATTGCTATAGTTTGATTCTCACTGGGTACCCCACTTTTGTGATCTGAGCTTAGTAAATATTTACTGTGCTTCTTGGCTAAGATAGCTATCTATATCCTACCAGTACCAGAGATTGGTGTTCAAACCCAGGTAAAAAGCAAGATTTTGTATGTTATTTTCAAGGCAAGCAGGCCCTTCCCATGTGGAAGATAGGTACTGCACAATCTTCCTATTCCTTTGTGCTAAGTGTTTGGCCTTGCAGCAAATAAAGCTTCAATTGAAAAAGAAGGAAAACAAAAATGGAATAGAAACACAGTTTGACACAATCACTTTTCTCTCTTCTTCAAAGTTGTGGTGAGAATGAAAGAGCTATACAAAAAATTCTCTGCAGTTAAGTGACTAATGTCAGTGGGTATTCACTACAATGGATTTTGGTCCAAATTTGTCAAGGCAAAAAAAAAAAAAGAATTAAGGAAAACTTTAGTTATGAACTGGAATTATGGCATCTCTACAAATCCCTGTTGATAAAGACTCATTACAATTTACATTTTTATGTATACTTCTTAATTCTAAATTGCCCAGATTTCTTAATTTTTTTATGTTTTTAGTTTCTCTTTATCAAAAATATGCATATTGATGTGAGTGTCTGAATATGTGTGTGTAAAAAAAAAAGAAAAAAAAAAAAAAAATTATTTAAGCTAGAAAAAGCAAAACTGAATACACCTGTGTATTTTCAAAAACTTTAGAAAACCCCAGAATATTCCTGAAACTTAACTTAAATATAAGTCATATCTGACACTGGATATAACATTGCTAAATAATCTCTTGACACTCAGAGCTGAATGATAAGGAAAAGAAAGAAAAGGATTTATGAGAGAGTATAAGGAGACTAGAAAATTATGCGAAGAAGAAATATCTATGACATCCTACACATAGGCACATGGACAGGTGTGTATGTATATATATATATATATATACATACATACACATACACACACACAAAAGAAAAATCAACCTAATGCCAATAAAAAGCACAATTATTTTTTTTTTTCAACTTAATATAAAATAACAAAAAAGAGAAAATTGACAGACATTTGCTAATACCTCCTGATGAGTGGACTGAACAATTATACAAAGGTTAATCTATGAAACTCTGGAGTAGAGGTACTGAATATAACATCACTCAGCTGACAAATTTTATATTTGTATTAATCCTATATAATATATATATATATATATATATATATATATATATATATATATATATATATATAGTGTGTGTGTGTGTGCATGTCTCCATTTATAAAATTCTGCACCACTTTTTCATAGCAATGAGGCAAAAATGCATTAACATTGCCTGACTGTGCTCACATCCACTGGTTGGTTGCCATGAATGTCAGTAAGTATGTATGCACTTTTATGTCAGACACCAAGTTTATTTATATGAGTGATATTTGGCTTATAATATCTATCCTTATTTAAGATATCCTTATTAATAATTTAAACATCAATTTTTATTTTTCTAGCAGAAACATATTTAAAATGATATCTTATATATCTGAGTATGTTCTATTTTTTCACATGTTAATATGGGCTCCTTGACATTCTATAACCTTCATCAGTCTTTTATCCATTCATCTTAACTTTTTTTTAAAAATATTGCTTGTATGTTGGCTTCCATTCTATTATCCTTTTTATGTATTCATTTTTTTTTTTTTTAATGGACCACAAGTTTTGTTTTATCGAATTAATAGTGGAAAAACTGGGGGCCATTCCATTAATTTGGCATCTTTCAAACTTTATCTTTGGCAAGGTGGGCAATAGTCAGCTTTGTAGAAAGCAAAGGAGCTGCCATTTCTGGTTTGTTGCTCCTGCTGTTCATCTCAAGGTTCTTGACAAAATCCAAAGAAGGATTTGTAATGTAATCAATCCTGACTTGGCATCTCGACTTCAGTCACTTTCTCACTGTCTTTTCTACAAATATTTTCATGGAAACTGCTCTGACGAGCATGAATTTAAGTGTATCACTAGATTGGCAGTTAGGTCCCATCCATTTACTGTTCAAATAGTTAAATGCAACTGCCACTTCTACTCTAACAGTTTCTTTTCTTGCACTTCCCACCTGAGGAAATCCCTTCCGTTTTCTTGCTTCTCTGATAACTACAATTTTCAAAAATTTAAATGCAATGTCAATCGCCTTCTATCTTCTTGAATACCATCATTTTTTTGTCCTTTCCTCAATCGTTCCTATACTCAGTCTTTTCTCTCACTTTCACTCCCTTTAAAACCTGTATACTAGTGGTATTTCTGCCTTGCTTAGGATGAAATGATTAAAAAAAAGGTCTTTGGCTTAAAACTTCTTGTACCATTCAAAAAATGTCTTGTTCAAGAACTTGGAATAATTCTCTGCATTTATCTTGGTACAACATGCAACTTTGAATGGATCTATAATTTTATTGACTTCTATACTAGCATTACTCCACTCTCCCTATTGTTTCTAAGTAATGTTGGTTGTCAGTTATATGTCATGGATGATACATGCATAAGCGATCAAGTATCTTTTGATACATAACTGATGAGGCAGGTTTTTTCCCTGCATTAGGTTGCCATTTCTTTCTGCAGTAGACCAGTTGCCATCCAAGGCTATAGAACCTAGTCATAGCTGGGGAAGAAGAATATTCATATTTTTCCCAAGGGTATTAGCATGTTAGTGAATGTTATGGGTTTGATTGGAATTTGAACATGGCTCTCTGATTCCTCAATCTGAGCTGCTATCCATTACTCCACGTGCCTCCTCTTACTGTTTTCATTAAGAATACTTCTACCACAGTCATCAGGCCCATCCAAAGTAGCTCTAAGTTATTCGCTAAAAATTACTGTTGAGAAATTGTATTTCAGCTTCATTTTTTTCTGTTTACATTCACAACACCGGCTTCTTCAATATTTTTTCCTTGTATTCCTTTTTCTAATTTCTGTTTGTAACATTTTTAAAACAAGTTTTTTTCTTTTTTTGCGTGTTTTATTTGTGATTGCCCTTTGATCTTCAATTGTTCTTTGATCATTTTCATAATTGTGTTCTTATCATACTAAAACTTGATATCTTTTTTCTCTTTGAGATTATATTTTTCATACTATTATTATTATTATTATTTAAATTAATTCATATATTATTATTATTTATATGTAAATTATAATCATATATTACTATCATTTATATATTATTTATATATATTTATATCAAAATTTATTATTATTTATATATATTTATATTATTTATATATATTTATTTATTTTTATTTATATATATAATTATATTTATATATAACTATTATAATATAATTCATATATTATTATTTTTATATTCATATTTTTATGCTCTATGGCAGTCTTTATATGTCAAATTAAAAAGTAAATATTAATAATTATACTATTATATATATATATATATATATATATATTATGTATGTATGTATTTATTTATTTCCATTATAATAAACAATCCACAAGTTGTGCAGTAAAATCTCACAACCAAATTATTTGTTGTAAATATTTCTTGTAAATCAGGTAAGTTGGAAATTTTACCAACATTGGTTAGTTAATACTAATTTTCTTGTGAAAACATTGATTTGTGTGCATGTGCATAGGTAAAAACTGTATAGCAGGTAAATATACAGGGTGTATTAAAAGTACTTTTACAAATTTGGGGGGTGGGTTCCTTGCACCAAAACAAGGACAAAAGTCCATTGTTGTACCTCAACACAGCAACTCATGACAAATGCTTAAAATGTCCTCTGCTTGCTTCTACATCCACATGCACCTGTTGGATCATGGACTGGTGGACCCTTTCAAATACTCCCACACAGTGTTGAATGGTTTCGCAGGCCCCCATGACATGTTGACGAAGCACCTCTGCATTATTAATGTCTGCTGCATAAACCAATTGTTTTAGGTTGCCCCACAGATAAAAATACAAAGGATTGAGGTCAGGGGAATGTGCAGGCCATAGAACTGGTCCTCCCTTATCTTTCCATCTTTCATAGTAGATATCAGCCATTGCATTGTGAAGAATGTGACTAAAATGTCCTGGAGCCCTGTCATGCATGAACTACATGCGTCTTCATATTAGCAGGGGTACATCTTCTAGCAGGTCTGGAAATATGTTCTGTAGACAACTCCTGTAAGACATGCTGGAAGAACATATGGACCTACCAGAGAGTCACCTACAATTCCAGCCCACACATTAATTGTAAATTGATACTGGTGTCTAGCCTGTATTTTATGGAGATTCCGATCTGCCCACAAATATTGAGATTTAGAAGAGATGGAATAACAAATTTACACATTTGTTATTCCATCTCTTCTAAATGTTGCCTCATCCATAAACAAGACTGAAGAGGCAAAAAATGGATTGGTAATTTGTATGATAAACCATCAGCAAAAGTTCTGTGGTGAGGGATCAGAGGGTGAAAGACCTTACACACGTTGCAAATGATACAGGAGCTGCTCTTGAAGTATCCTACTATAAGATGTATGACATGCTAGGGCCACTTGATGTGTGCTGATACCTGGATTGTCTCCAACAGCCTGTAGAATGTGTTCTTCATGGTCAGGCATATGAGCGGATCTCAGTATTCCTTGTCTATAGTTTGTAGCATGGATCCTGTCTCGGCAACATAACGATAAAGAGCAGCAAAGATTGGATGACTCAGCTGCCTTCAGTTTGAAAACACAATCTGATATAGCCATGCAGCCTCATGTCCATTACTATTCATGTGGCCATATGTTAAAATCATATCTGCTTGCTCATAATATGAATATCCCGTCACTGTTAAATGGAACACTTTTTCTTTTTTTTCAAACCGGGATCTCCCCTTACAAGACAGTACAGCCACTAAAACACAAGGGGTTACAGAGTGTGGAGGAATTAAAAACAGAAACATTATTAATGAGGGGAAAGAGAAAAGAGTAATCAGGAGGACAGTAGATAGCGATTGACATTGCATTTAAATTTTTGCAGATTAAAGTTGGCTGGAAGGGAGTTCCACAAATGAGAAGTGTGAGAAAAGAAACTGTTAGCATAGAACTTACAGCTACATCTAGCTAGCTCAACTGTGAATTGATGAGATCTCGATGCCAGTCTAGTACTGTGCTTAACTTCATGAAGACTAGATACCATAGTGAAGAGCTCATCCAAACAATTGACATGAAAGTATTTACAGAAAAGGCACAGTGAAGCAACCTTACGGCAGTGGGAAAGTGACTGAAGACGAGCCACCAGATCAGGACAATAATATTGTTGATTCTTCTTTAGATCTTATCAAGAATCTCTAGGTAAATAGCAGGGGCACCAGAGCATATGTGACAGCAATATTCTAAGCATGGATGAATGGTACACTTATAGATATGTAAGATAGATTCTGGAGAGAAAATTTACCCTGCATTACCTAGCAATGGATTCAATATAGTCTTTCCACTTCATGTCAGCCTGAAAAGGTGCAGTAATTTACTTCCATGGAGGTTAGCATCAACCATGCAGGCTGAGAGGAGTCTCTCAGATGATTAATGGAGAGGTTTAGTTTTGGAGGCATTAAAATTAACAAGCCATCTTTTGCCCCAGTTAACAACTGACTGGAAGTCATTTTGGGCATTGACTGCCATTTTGACCTTGTCAGACTGATCAGCCTTACTATTGAGACAGGAGTAAATGGTTGTTGTCAGTGTACATGTCAAGTTGAGAGCTGATGTCATTGAGAAGGTCATTAATGAAAATTCAAAACAGAGTAGGACCAAAGATAGAGCCATGGGGGACACCTGCATTAGTATGAAAGGCTGTAGATAAGTAGCCATTCAGGGTAACTTCATTTTTCAATTTAATAGGAAAGACTGGATCAGTTCAAAAATGTGTATGGTGACACCATAAATTTTCAGCTTGTGAAGAAGACCTGAATGCCAAACCCTGTCAAATGCTTTTGAGATGTCCAAAGCTACAGCCCTGTTTTTATCTACAGCATGACAGACTCTTTCTGCAATTATCATCAGTACATCAGTTGACCTGGAGAAATGAAAGCCATATTGCTTGTCTGAGAAAAGACCCTGTGCTGAGAGATGCTGAACGAATTCAGCATTGATTAGGGCCTCTAGGAATTTCCCCAAAAGAGGTAGAAGTCTAATTGGCTGATAGTTGGAAAGGTCAGACGGTTCACCAGAGTTCTTAAAAACTGGAACAACAGATGATGACTTCCAGCAGGCAGGAAAGCAGGAGACAGTGAGGCATTTATTATACAGTTTAGAGAGAACAGGAGCCAGTTCAGGAGCATACTTCTTTATGACTATTACAGGGATACCATTGGATCCACATGCCTTGTAGGGATCTAAGTTAGAGATGATAGACAAAACCATGGAAGGGGTTATATACATATCACTCGACAGATATTCAGTTCTAAGTGGGAAGTTCAGCATGGATACTCCAGATGAGTCAAGGGTAGAGTTCGAGGAGAATTTGCAGACAAAGCAGAGGATAACACCTTAAATTGATTGCTCTTATTTAATACCCTATTACAGTACTGCCAGTAATCACAAGAGCCAAAGTTGTTGGAGGCTATGCAATGCTCCATTCTCTTAGCAAACAGGGACTTAGCTCCTTTGAGGACTTGCTTACATTTATAACAAGCAGTAACAAACAGGCACCTGTTGTGACAAGAGCTGTCATGCTGGTATAGCCAAAAATAGTGGTTCCTGTATGCTATAGTAGCTGAACATGCTGGTGTGAACCTTAGGGGAAGATTGGGGTTCACCTAGTGTTTCTGAGAAGGAATGAAATTGTCTATGCTGGCTTTGACCCAGGAAGAAAACTCAGTGGTGCAATTTTCAATTGGGAGGTTAAAGTTGTCAGTCCAAGTGGTGTCACAAAGAAATTTACAAAGTGAGTCCCAATCAGCTTGCTGGTAATGGAAAGAGGTCTTATGGATAGGGCGTTTCCGTTTAATGAATGATTGGAATGAAATATCAATGGTTACCACGGAGTGATCCAAGTTACCAAGTTGTGAAGCTTGGCAAGAGTGAGGAGATGAGAAATAAATCAAGTAGAGATGCCTGTTGCTTTGCTAGGGAAGTCTATGATTTGAGTAAGGGATTGAGTAATGGAAAAAAATTAATGTCTGAATACTAGCAACATCAGTACCTTTAGAATTTTTCAGTCATGGTGAGCATTAAAGTCAACAAAGACAAAGATGTTTGCAGATGAATGGAGAGAAAATGCCTTTTCTATTTTGTCAGCTGTTATGTCTAATGTACTGCAGTTCTGGGAGAAAGGGAAGCAGTAAAGGAAAAAAGAGATAGCTAACAGAATTTAGTAATGAAAGGCGGAAGCACATGAAAGAGTAGTCATTGGCCAAGATATGTTGTGAATGTTCCAAGAGAAAAGATTCTATGCAGAAGTTGGAATGGATATCCTGAGTATTGGAGAAAGAAAGGGAGAGGTTGGTAGGTGTTTTTTTTCTTCACTGGTTTAGTTGTATTTCTTTTAACTCACTTTTGTCCTTGTTTTGATGTGAGGAAACCACCCCCAAAGTTTGTAAAACTATTTTTGATACATCCTATATAAACACTGACCTGAGAAGCAGTGAGGGCTCCCTTTCTTAGATCCACATGAGAATATAGACTGTACATTTGGAAAAGGCTCTTGGGCCACTCACTGGCTGACAGTGATTGACAAATTATGGGATCTGAATAAAATGTAATGTTACATCTGAGAGATTGCCTCTTGTGTTTTCATTTCTTTTTAAACTTTTCTTTATTGTGAAAAGAAATTTTCATTTATTTTCAGGTAAGAACTAGAGTGGCCATTAACAAACAAAATATGAATACTATTTTGGGACAACACTGTTTTTAATTGCTTGAAGGGAGAATCCTACTTAAAATAATTTGTACTTTTTGTAACAACCAACAGGTAGTGCACTGCATAATAAACAAGAGAATATATTCAAGTTGCTGGTGAGAATGGTATGGAGAGTTTGTTGCTTATTTTAATCATACTGAGTTACCAACATATGTACAGTAGGTATAAATTTTATCTACTGTAGTTTTCTACACATTTATTTTCAAATTTATACAAGGGGGTGTTTTTGGCTACGATACATTGGAAATAAGCTTCATTTGAGGATTATTGATGTCTTTGTTGTTTTTTCGACATTTCAACCAATTTCTTCAGTGATCTTCAGTCGAATGTATTATCAAATAAAAAACACTTATTGGTCATGTTCTTGCTCAGGATCCTGTATGGTGCTGTGGGCAGTGTTCTATTGCTATGGTATTTTTTCTTGAGTCATTTTGTTCAGTGCTAGCCTCTTTATGTCCCTACTTAAGTACTAACTCTTCTCCAGCTTTGTCTTTTTTTCTTTTCAACAAATGCAATAGCAATGACACATAACCCACATCTCTAGACCAAAGTAATGGCAAAATAATGTAAGTAAGGTCAACAAGAACCCACACTGGAAAATACATTCACCTGAAAAAAAAGCAGAAAAATAACTAGCACAAATACAAGGGAGTGCTGAAAAGTTCTCAAATTGACGATAAGACGATAAGGGAATTTTAATAATTCTAATGTTTCATCATTTGATCATATTTTGGGTCCAATAACTTTTCAGCACCCCATTGTATTGTTAGAAAAAAAAAAGAAAAAAGGAAACAAACTGAAAATAATCCCTCCTCGACCATTGAACATTAACAATAGCTAATTGCTACAATCAAAATAAAAAAAATGTTAATGTGTTGTTTTGTTTTCCAGGAAATTTATTTTTGTACTGTTTTTATTATTTTAATTTTTTTTTTTTTTCCAGGTGCATTCCAATTCCATTGTTGTGTAAGGATCGGAAAGAGAGGATCCAGGCGATTGGAGAAGCTCTCAGCATTGGGAACTATGATGTGGTTCTACTTCAAGAGGTAAAAATTAAATTTCTCTTTTGCCATCTTTTTCTATGAGCACACATCCTTTTTGAATCCTATTTAAATTTTCTTTCTAATCTAAGCCAATTTCTTTTTTTATAAACAATGCTATAAGCAAAACACATTATTTAAAAAAAAAATTTTTTTTTAATCTTAAAATTCCCAGCATCTCTTGTTTGAGCATGTGTAGTCGCATCAATGTAAACATAAACTTAGCCCAATGAAGTTCTAAAGGATGAAACATCTCACACAAAAACTTTTTCCATTTTGTCATACTTTTTTCCCCTAAAATAAACATGTTATAAAATTTTTCTAATGCTTGTAGTTTCTGGTTGGTAAAACTAAGGAAAACACTGAAAACTAAAGGTTGAGTGAAGAACCGGTTTAATCCCACAAAACATGGATTAATAATACAGTAATAGAGATTAATGTAGTTCAGTGTGGCAATGCATACCATTCAAATGCTACGCCTTGTGACCCACTTTGTGACAACCATTCTTTAAGCAGATTTTTTACTCATAGTAGATGGATGAGTCCATGTTCAACAATTAGTGTAGAGAAGGTCAGATGTCTTTCTACGCAACAAAACAATATTTTAACACTTTCTTCAAATCTTTGCTAAAGTCTTTCATTAGGAAACTATTTCTTATATGCTAATTGTCTGTCGTTTCAACCTCATTGTTATTCTGTCTGTCCAGCAATCCATCTGTTTAGCTATGTATCTCAATAGGTAGATTTTTTTTCTGCTATGCCCTTTCAAATGATCATGTCTCTCTACAGATTTCTTTTCTTTATTATACGTGAATTGCTATGATGTCTTGACAAAGATAGTGGTGCATTTTTTCATTGACTTCTCCATGGTTTTGAATTCAGAATTGTTCTTTGTCTAGACTAGCTGCTACCCAAGGCTACAGAAAACTGTCTACACTGTTATTTAACCCATAGCTGGGGAATAACAACAAATGGATTCATACCTATTCCAAGGGTATTAGTACAAAGTGAACTTAACAGACTAGGTAGGCATTTGAACTTGGCAATTCCACTGCTCATGTCACCACCCACACATCTTTAGGCAATGGCAATATTTTGAAAAGAAAATTTCTGCAATACAAAGTTTTGACAAAGGATAAGAAGTAAAATACTGAACCACTTCTCTCAGCTTTCAAATAATAAATTTAATATTTTAGTGTTTATTTACATTGTGATCAGAAAATCACAAGTAGACATGATTTATGTTATGTGACAAAGGAATAAGTTTGAAGGTGAATAGGAACTACAAAAAAATCTGTTGATAACAATCAGCAACAACTGAAATTTTGGGGATACATATTGAGGAAAGAAGGCTAGGAGAATTTAAAACCCCAGGGCACAGAAGAACCTGAGGAAAGCAGCAGATAGTCTACAAGTATTTGTTAATCAATTGCACCAATATCATTTTATCTTTCCCCTAAACAAAACATTATTTCAACAAAATTCAATATTTCAGCAATTTAACAAGCAAAAATAACAAAATAAAGAAGTATTTACATTGAAATTCCCATTTAAATTTGAAATTCTTTATCAGGAATCATTCTGTTGTTTTATTCACGTTCCTCACTAGATTTCTGTGTGGAAACCTCAATGAAAAAAAAAAAACTGGTGCTTCAAAGAAACTTTCAGGAAGTGATTCACATTTTAGTGGCTGGTTATCTTCTTGCGTGTACCCTGGGGGCTGCCTATCCTCTAACATGTGTCTTTGTAATTGCTTATCCCCTCACGTGTTCTCTTGTAACTGCTTATCCCCTTACATGAGCCCTTGTAGCTGCTTATCCCTTTGCATGTGGCTTTGTGGTGGCTTATCCTCTCATGTGTACCTCTATAGTTATTTATCCCCTTGCATTGGCCCTTGTGGATACCTATCCCCTCATGTCTGCCTTTATGACTGCTGATCCCTTTACATACACCCTTGTAGCTATTTATCCCCTTGCACATTGCCTTGTAGCAGCTTATCTCCTTGCATGTGCCCTTCTTGTTAATCTCTTTCTTTTTTTGTATTAAAATCACTTTAAAACATTTAAAAGATATATATATATATATATATATATATATATATATATATATATATATATATATATGTTACAGTTTCATAATACTAATGCCCTGTTATCATAAATGTAAATTATCATGATTTAAAATCTTTTTTTTTTTCTCAATTTTATTTTATTTTATTTTTTCTAATAACTGCAGGATGTTATGTATAGAAAAGTCAAAGCTTTAATGCAAAGATGAAACATTATATAACTTGTTTACTTGTATCAAAAAATTGTATAATTGCATTGGTTATGTTTTTTGCATACATAATTAAGTCTTTTTACTTATACAGTTATTTTTATTGTTATACAGTCATCTTTTTATTTATATGGTTATCTTTATAGTCTGTCTATATTTCTGAGATGAGGTATTATGTACAGTATTTACATTAGTCGGACTATTGTCCTCATCTTTGTCGCCATATTTGTCACAATGTTTCGGCCGTTGTACGCTTCGGCCTTCCTCAGAAGGTTAGATCCAGTGACAGACCCAAAGAAGGTGAGTTCAATACCTGGTTAAGGCAGTGGAGAACTTTCAGAGGGAAAATTAGCAGGAGATAACTGATAACTGACATCCATCAAACATGGCACGTGGAACTAGAACAGTCTACCCCAGTGATCGAAATAAAGGGTTCAGTTCGAAATTCCAATCACCTGAAGAAGGCTGGAGCGTACAACGGACGAAACATTGTAACAAATATGGCGACAAAGATGAGGACAATAGTCCGACTAATGTAAATACTGGTTATCTTTATTGTTCTGTATAAGAAAGAGTTATTTTTTTTTTCAAATCATTAAAAATCTCCAAAGAATGTTGGTATTTACCTGATCTCTCTACTAAGGCAGGATGTGATATAAGGTAAGTTTTATGTGGGTGCCCATACACATGCATATGGACCAAGGACAAAAATTGCAGAGTCCCTGTAGCCATCATCAAGCTGGCTTTGATATTACACAGACCACCGCCTTTCTTAGTGTTATAAGGAAGGTGCTGTGACAGGGTTGGAATACTCCAGAACGAGATGAGGAGAGAACAGATACTGCACTTTGAGAATGTTAAAACAAAATAATAATGCAAAACAGTATATTAGAAAACTGATTTTCCTATTCTGCTGTTATGGTAAAAAAATGTTTGCTTATTGTTATTGAGGAATTAATATTTAAGAAACTGTGGTTGTGTTTGCTTCCTTTTTTATGGATGAATGAACATTGCTAGTGAACCGGAAGTTATCTGGGATTGGACCATAAATTGCCAAGAGGAGTCGCTATGTGTGGTCAGGAGGTTGGAAAAATTGTAGCTAACGAAAGGTACACAAGTTGATACCTGATCAGTATTAGTTGGGTCACCGTAGAGAGGTGGTATGATGTTGAAAGGCCTGAAACCCCTAATGAACCTCAGCTAGAAACATCACTGATGATGTGTACCAAAGCATCCAATAGATGTATTTTATGAAATTATTTCAAATTACAGTAAATGTAGCACAAGGTCAAAATGGAGAGAGCACAGTCTTCACTAGTCCTATCTTTAATCTGACTAGTTTCAATCATTGACATATCCTTTATTAAGAAATGCCTCCGTTTAATAATGGAATATCTCATTGCTAAGAATGGACAATCAGGATGTGTTAGCAATAAATAATGTTTTATCAAATACCTATTTATTATCTGCTTCGTGATTCTTGTTATAAAATTCTTTATTTTATCAGACAAAAAAAAGTTCCATTCACCTTTTTCCTTTCATAGATTTGGTCAACATCAGATTACGATTTTCTATCACAAGTGACAGCAACAAGTCTGCCCCATTCTCATTATTTCCACAGGTGAGTACCTCTTTAAATGAATTTATGCAGATGATGTAATTCATAAAATTAAAAAAAAAAGTGGAACCCGGAAATATAAAAAAAAAAAAAATTGAGCACATAATGAGTAGTCTTTTTCAATGGAACATTCATATTTGTGATTTGGTAGACTCCTTTCTATTGGTTGACTTCTGTCCAGAGTTTGCTAAGATCTTTATATCAGGAAAGTTTTTGTTTAGGATTTGATGGACTCCCATTTACTGGCTGATTTCTGATTTCTATTTGTGTAGCAATGCATTGTTATAGGGACAATATGGGTAATTTAAGGTCATTTTTCGACTGGAACAGTTGCATCATTGATTTGATAGTACCTATTATTTTTGTATTTTTTATTTTTATTTTTTTTTTGAGAATTTTAATAAAACTTCTACCAATTAAATATTCATATCTACTCCTTGATTAAATTTCTTTTACTGAAACTTTTACATAAATCGATACATTTTTTTTATATACTCTTTTACTGGGTCCTTCAAATCAATGTTTTTTTATACAATTTCTTTTACTAAAACCATCTTATCCATGATTTTTTATATAATTACTTTTATTGGAACCTTCTATTCCATGATTTTTATAATTTCTTAGACTGGAAACTTTATCTTTGATTTTTTTTTTTTTTTTTTTATATAATTTCTTATCCATGATTTTTATCTAATTTCTTCTGCTAGAACCTTTTTATCCAGTTTTTTTCTATAATTACTTCTGCTGGAACATTTTTATCCATGATTTTCATATAATTTTTCTTTTACTAGAACTTTTTTATCCATGATTTTTATATAATTTCTTTTACTAGATCTTTCTGATTCATGATTTTTATAGAATTTTTGCTACTGGTACCTTCTGATCCATGATTTTTATGTAATTTCTTTTTCTAGATTTGTCTTATCCATGATTTTTATATAATTTCTATTGGTGGAAATTACTTTTTCATGATTTTTACAATTTCTTATACTAGATCCTTCTTATCCATAATTTTCTTCTGCTTGAACATTATCCATTATTTTTATGTAATTTCATTTACTAGATCCTTCTTATCCATGATTTTTATACAGTTTCTTTTGCTGTTACCTTCTTATCCATGATTTCTATATGATTTCTTATACTTAGGTACTTTTTCCATGGTTTTTATGTAATTTCTTTTACTGGAACCTATTTATCCATGATTTTTTTTAATGGAACATTCTAATCCGTGATTATAATCTTTTACTAGATCATTCTTCTCCATTATCTTTATATAATTTTTTCTACTGGAATATTCGTTTTCATAATTTTTTCTTGTCATCAAACCTTCATATGATTTTCATAATTTCTTTTACTGGAACCACCTTATCAAGGATTTTTTGTAATGGAACCATCTTACCTATGATTTTCTTTTACTGGATCATTATTATCTATTATTTTTATATCATTTCTTTTAGTGGATCATTATTTTTAAGAATCCATTATTTTTATATAATTTTTTTAACTGGAAACTACCCATGATTTTTATATAATTTTTTTACAATTTCTTGTAATGGAACCATTACATGATTTTTATGATTTCTTTCACTGGAACATTGTTATCCATGATGTTTTGTCATGGAACCTTATCTTTGATTTCATATAATTTCTTCTACTGGATCATTCTTATCGATTATTTTTATGTAATTTCTTTTACTAGATCCTTCTTTTCCATGATTTTTATCAAATTTCTTTCACCAGAACCTTCTCATCCGTGATTTTTATATAATTTCTTTTTCTTGAACATTCTTATCCATGATTTTCATATTTCTTTTGCTGGAATTTTCTTATCCTTGATTTGGATATAATATCTTCTGCAGGAACCTTCTTATCCATGATTTTTTTTTATATAATTTCTTTTACTAGTCCTTTTTATCCATGATTTTATAACTTTTTCTGGAACTTTCTTATCCATGATTCTTGTATAATTCTTTTGCTGGAACTTGTTATCCATGATTTTTATGTAATTTCTCTTTTCTGTTATCCATGACTTATATAATTTGTTTTACTGGAACCTTCTTATCCATGATTTTTTATATAATTTCTTTTAATAGATCCGTTTTAGCCATGATTTTTATATAATTTCTTCAGCTGGAACCTTCTCAGCCATGATTTTCTGTATAATTTGTTTTGCTGGAACCACCTTTTCCATGATTTTTATATAATTTCTCTTTTTGGAATTGACTTATCGTTGTTTTTTTTTTATATAATTTCTTTTACTAGAACCATTTTATCCATGATTTTTATATAATTTTTTTTACTGGATCATTCTTATTCATTATTTTTATGGAATTTTTTACTGAATTATTCTCATCTATTATTTTCTTAATTTCTTTTACTGATAAAATTTTAAAAATTTCTCTTACTGGTTGGTATCTTGTTTTTCATGATTTTTACAATTTCTTGGAATGGAACCTTCATATGATTTTTATGATTTCTTTCACTGGAACATTGTTAGCCATGAATTTTTCTAATGGAACTTTCTTACCCATGATTTTTATATAATTTCTTTTACTGGATCATTTTTATCCATGATTTTTATATAATTTCTTCTATTAGAACTTTCTTATCCTTGAGTTTTATAAAATTGTGTTTTTGCTTGAATCTTCTTATCCATGATTTTATATAATTTCTTCAGATGGAACCTTCTCATCCATGATTTTTCTGTGTAATTTTTTTGCTATAACCTCCTTATCCATAATTTTTATATAATTTCTCTTTTTAAAACCTTCTTATCCATAATTTTTATATAATTTCTCTTTTTAAAACCTTCTTATCCATAATTTTTATATAATTTCTCTTTTTAAAACCTTCTTATCCATAATTTTTATATAATTTATTTTACTGGATCATTCTTACCCATCATTTTATATAGTTTCTTTTACTGGAAAGTTAAGATTTTTAAAACTTTTACTGAAAACTTCTTATCTATGATTTTTATATAATTTCTCTTACTGGTACCTTCTTTTCCATTGTTTTTCCAATTTCTTGTAGTGGAACCTTCATACGATTTTTATGATTTCTTTTACAGGAACATTTTTATCCATAAATTCTTTTACTGGATCTTTCTTGTACATTACTTTTATGTTATTTATTTTACTGGATTATTCTTTTTCATCATTTTTTTATAATTTCTTTTACTGGATCATTCTTTTTCATTTTAGCATTATTTTTTTTTACAGGCAACTTATGATTTCTCATACTGAAACTTCTTTTCCATCATTTTTATAATTTCTTGTAATGCCATCTTCATATGATGTTTATAATTTCTTTTACTCAAATCTTGTTATCCATGATTTGTTGTGATGGAACCTACTTATCCATGATTTTTATAATTTCTTTTACTGGATCATTTTTATCTGTTTTTTATTTCTTTTACTGCATCATACTTATCCATTATTTTTATATAATGTCTTTTATTAGAACCTTCGAATTCTTTTTTTATAATGTCTTTATTGCAACCTTTTCATCCATTATTTTTATATAATTTCTTTTACTGGTAACATCTTGTTGTATCCCAGGTTGTTGGGATGAACAAAAAATGAATGAAAATAAAAGACAAGAAAATTTTAATACATAATAAGAAAACTTTTATTTATTTACTGCCTGAGCTGCAGGGATTTGTCTGGAGTTAAACCATGAATTCTTCATGCATGACAGCTTATTACCATGTTTAATTCAGAAGTGCTGCAGTCCAACTTGCAGACAAGGGCCATAAGTCCATTGTATTTTTAGTCATTGTCCCTTTATAGGGGGAACTAAATAAGCACCCTGTTAACACCTATCCTTTTTAACCTTGTGCTCTTATGACTTTTGTCGGATTTAAAGTGGGTATGGCTTACTTCATAGTTGATGGGATTTCCTTGGTGCACTTTTTGCTTGAGTCCTATCTTTCTCCCCTGGGATTACTTGGGAACTTTGTTGAGGCACTTCAAAGGTGTCCAATAGAATGTCCAGTGGTAAAGTGAAGTTTAATTTGGTCTCTGGATGGTATGATGTTCATAATTGGTTTGCATGTTGAACCCAGTCTGAAGACTGCATATCCACGTCATGTGTAACATTTCCAGAGTGATATATAATACATCCTTGGATTCATTTTTCTTTGTCATTGCAGTAATCTTTTGCAAGTACAGGTTCTTCTTGTACATATTTGGAATTCACTGCTCCATGATGATGGTTAACTTGTTCTTCCGTCATCGTCTTCCTTTTTAGGAAATGGTTTGTAGTTGGATGGATGACATTTATGTGTGAACAAACTTTACAGTTCATCAGTGCTTCTGCTGGTGAATTCCCATTAGGTACATTTGGATTGGGAGTAGCAATGAAACTTCTGAGGAATATTTCTAATATTTCTTGTGTTGTTCCCTCCTCTTTGAGTTTGGTGAGTGCTCTCTTAAGGTATCTACAAAACACTCCACTTATCCATTATGGTTGTGGATGAAAAGGTGGTGTCATAATGTGTTGAATAACATTCTGTTCACAGAAAGTTGAAAATGCATCTGAAGTGAATGTGATGCCATTATCAGAAACTAGAATCTTTGGGGCTCCAAATCAACTGAAGATTTGTTTTAACTTTACAATTGTTTTATCTGAAGTGATGTGATTCATCTGAAAAGTTTCTGGCCATTTGCTGTAAGCATCAATGAGGATGAAATAATACTGCCCCTTGATGGGTCCAGAAAAGTCAATGTGAAGGTGTGATTCAGGGATAGGCCAGTCTGAACTGAGTTTAGTTTTCCTGGTAGATTCTGTACAGCATCCAAGTCTATCCTGAAAAATATCACTAAACTTATTTTTAAGTTTGTTTGTGAAATGATTTTCAGTATCAGAAACTGACACGTGGTTAAATGTATTGAACACAGATTTGAGAGGAATTTCAGAAAGGTTAAGTTGCACTATCCAGTCAAGACCAATTCAATTCAATTTCAAATTATCTGCGATATAACACACACTGGAAAATATTCTATTTCACAAGGAAACATCACAAGACTCACTCATTGCTATGTGATCTGTTTCAGATACACATGGCTTTTCAATTTGTTCCCAAGTTAAATGTGATATTAATGCTATATCCAACATTGTATCAAACTGGAAGTGAACTGGTTTGTTGTTTACAGAAACAACAATATATTTTCTGCAGGATTCGTAATCAACTTTGAATGTCGCAAACACAGTGTTTGTTTTGGACTTTTTTATAATTTTTGAGGGGGTTGAATTTTTGTCTGAATTTGGATTGCAAAATCCTTCTTTATGCCCGTTTCAGTGACAAATATTACACTTATGATTTTTGAACAGGCAAAAGCATGCATAATGCCAGTTGCCACAATGCCAACATTTCGATGGAGGTTTCAGTGTCTTTGTCTTCTTCCAGATTTGTAAGAAGCTTGGTGCGAACATCAGCATTAGTAGAAAATTTTAATCCTATAATAAAAATCAAACATTTAAGCTGTTCCTCTGTAAGGGAATTTCATTTTTATTTGTTTTGCATTCCCAATTGATGTCACCAGCAATTGTCACATAATTATCAGCATTAGTTTTCATTAGCTTTAAACAATTGAATTCATTATTAAACAAAGAATTTCTTTTTCTAATATATACCTGAGTTGTTGCACTGTTTCAGTGAAGGTGAAATCTGTTGCCTGTTTGGGTAAAATATAATTTGTATAATCGTCATGTTCCTCAGTGTCCAGTTTACGAATTAGGAGACAAATTTTCCATTTTTCATCTTTGTGAGAAAAGTCAGTATGAAAGGTATCCATCCAATGTTTAAATCATGAAGCAAATGTTTTTCCACTTGCTGGGTCATAGTGGAATTCTGTGATGTTGTTGGACAAAACATCTGCTGAGTTGGTATTTTGGTTTGTTTCAGTGCGGAAAATTTCGAGTTGGTTCTGTAACTGTGCAGTCATTGCTATCAGTTGCTGTTGTGACTTCTGAAAATGTTTTTGCTGTTGGTGTAAAATTTCTGTAAGCATCTGTGGTGAAATTACCATGTTGATTTTTTTAAGTTTGAGTCCTCGTGACTCACAATTTGTTATATCCCAGGTTGTTGGGATGAACAAAAATGATTGAAAATTAAGACAAGTGTATTTTAACACATAATAAAATAACTTATTTATTTACTGCTTGAGAACAGCAAGAATTTGTTCGGATTTAAACCAGGAGTTCCACATGTGTGTCAGCTTATCACTCTGTTAAATTCAGAAGTGCCGCAGTTCAACTAGTAGAAAAGGACCATAACTCCATTGTGTTTTGAGTTATTGTCCTTTTAGTTTAGATTGGTTGATTTGTCTGGCTTTCTTGTTCTACTTGTTTAAAAAGGTAATATTTATTTACTTTGTTAAACATGTCTTTTCTCCTGTATTTGTAGTGCACCTCTGTTCCTATACTGTCTACAATTTTTTTTCTTGTATTATTTTTAATCAATTTTTATGTTCATTGCATTGTTCTTCTGATGCTTTAATTATGTATCATTAGCAAAGTGCTTGTGTTGTTCTACCCCTAAGAGGATTTCTTGGTTATTTGTACATTATATATTGCCATGTGTAAATCATAGTGAATGTCTTTAACACTAAAAAATATTAAAATCCAGGCATGTTATTGTCCTTGAAAAATTTTTTATTTCAATCTGTTGCTGCTTTATCATCACAGAGATGAGGAGGGAAAAATCTTCCATTGAACAGAGAGAAAAAAATGTTTCTTGTTAAAATTAAAATGTTTCTTTTTTTTTTTTTATTCCTAATTTGTTAACTCTCTTCTGCATGAATAAAATCACCTGAAGGTCTTCCCCAAAATGTCAATGAATGAAAGCTTAAAACAAGATTAAAATGTATCTGCTGCCTTTTTCAATTTTGTGTGCTGGCTGTGACCCTTAGGATCAGTTTCATTCAGCACTCATGCTGTGTTGAAAATTCATGTAAGAAAAGCTTCTTTCATTTCTTCTCTCTTATTTACTTTGTTTTTCTTTTTTCTTTCTGGAAAAGAACTCTCTTGCCTTTTCTTCCTCATTGAATAAAATTCTCTTCACAGGAAAACTGCTAAGCATCTTGTACTTTTCTTTTTTTCTTTGCTATATTTACATTTATTTTTTATTGAATTTTATTTACAAACTTTTGGAACTTTTTAATTTGGGTTTCTGCAAAGAATGCAGTTTATTTAAGTCAACTTTCTGTCTATTATTAGATTTCTATGTGCATATTATTTCTAATAGATTCTCTAATTCATAATAATTTAATGGAGGATGTAAGTTCATTAATGTTTCATTAGAATGTTTGGTTAATTTTATTATTTTTATTTTTTATTCATAAAAAGATTTGTTCTCTTATGCAATGTAAATGAACATTGAAATATCTAATATAGATTTTAAAAAATTTTTATTTTTAAAGTTGCTTTTATTTTTTATTGTTTCAAAATCTGGTGACCAATTTGGGTTTTTTGGGTTCCTAGGTTCAATCCAGTTAAACCATTCTGAAGTGTTTTAAGAAATGTCAGATAAAGCGATTACAGATGATTTTCTTGAATTCTGATATTCAGAATTGTAAAGACAATTTTTGGATCTGGATGAATACTGTCCTTTGGTTGCAGCATATCTTACCTTTCTTGTATTTGCAATGTATTAAGTGTCTGCAAAAGTTTCCTAACATTCACTTTTTTGAAAACTAAAGACTGAATACACAGTTAAAACCAGACTTATTGTTGGAAACTTTTGCACACACCTAACATTTCTGGGTCAATACGTTTCTTGCATATTCCATTTCTTCTTCTTTGTCTCTTTCTGTTTCCCAGTCTGTTTGGTGTACCTGCTATAATACTTAAAAAAACCCCAAAAAAAACAAAAAAAAAAAAAACAAATTCATCTTGCAGGCTCTTCTGTATCATAAAAAATTCTACCTGCATCACAAAATTGGTCTTGGACTTGATTCATTTTTGCTCCTGTTTGTATTTATCGTTGTTCCTATCCATTATTATTTTATTACCAGTTTTACTTCATCTTATGATCGTTGCTTTTTGTCTTAACATTCTGGATAAAGTCTGTGACTGCTATTGCAAACAGCAATGAATTGAATAGAAAGATGTAATTAATAACATAACTTGATCTCTTATCCCACACCTCAAAAACCTAGAATAGTAAAGGTGTTGTCTTACCTGTTGCTTGTTAGATGGTACAGTTATTCTCTTAACCACTTTTTCTTGAATTCTCTTAGTCATTTTTGTTGAGTAATTATTTTTTATTAAATTTGTAATTTAAATGAAAAGCAAAAATTAAGAGGAATTAAAACTAGTTGTGGTGAATGGCAATCATAATTGTTTTCCCCTTGAACTACTTGACTATAAAAGAAATGATTGAACCTCACTTATGAGCAAGAGTCAAATTGTGTTGAATAAAGCTTCACTACAAGCTTAGACATTCATCTGTTTACACTAGTAATAAAATAAGTGAAAAAAGATTACCAAAAAAAAAAAAATAATAATCTGAAATATCTATCATGTTATCTTAATAAATTTGATATATAGATATTGGTAATATTTCTTTGCCTTTTGTTTGTGTTTTGTTTTGTTTTGTTTTTTATATTTTTATTCCTAATTGGATTCCTTTAAATTTTCTTTTTAATATTCTTTGAGCTGATGTGATGACATTGCATTTGAGGAGAGTAAAGTTCCAGAGAGATTGACAGTGGTCAACAGAATTAAATGAGAAAATACTGGTTTTATGATACAGAATTAGGGAAGAATGTGAGAGAAGGCTTGATTGCATTTAATGTTTATTGAAATAGAATAGACGTGATTAGTTTCAAACAATTAGATAACTTGAGCGGTTATTAAGGAACCAAGGCTAAATATTAACTTGGAAAATACTCAGTATGAGAGAGTATGGCTAAAGTTGCCAAATCAGGTGAAAATGATGACAAATTTCTTTCTTGGTTGAAAAAAAAAATCTCTAAAAATCCTTGAGATAAAGTTGTGTACTTAAAAACCTCTACACTTGATTGGTGTATTTTCTCGCTAAGAATTATTTTGGACAAAACATTTTAAAGAAAACACAACTCTGCTAACAAAGGCATATTTGTGATTGATTTCACCAGAAAAATAATTTTCAGGAATAAGATCATCAGAACTCTATCAAGTGGTTAGCTAGCCATGTGATTTCTGGAACAAAGGAGACTCTTAGGGAATGTAAATTAGTGGTCAAAGCATATCAATATATCATTGGTTATCTTCTCAGTAAGCTACATTCCCTATATACAAGTATGTGGCACACTTTAGTGACTTCTGTGGAGACTGGCAGAGAACAGACATTTGCAAGATGCAAAACTCAGCAGATTGTAGTATCAGGCCACCAGATTATCACTCAAAACATTTGATATGAGAAAGACACATACAGATGCTTACAGCTATTGTGCTATCCTTACCATAGTTATAAACAAGCAATTTAAAGTTCAGAACACTTCAAATCACTGTCAATCATTAGAAGTGGAGAAAGGAAGTTTCTAGTTCGAATCACCTATGTAACTTTGGAATTTATTAACTTTAGTTTTATATGATATGTGGTTAACTTGGGCTTGTGATATTTCCACCTTGCACTTAAGACTGCTTCATAAACAAAGTGGGTAGTGGAGTCTTTTGTCTAGGACGTCACTAGATCAGTGACTGGGATAATTAGTCAACACTCCAATCCATACTGCTACATCTGGAATTGGGAGCAAGGATTCTTGACCTGAAAATTACTGCAGAAAGACGCACAGCATGTAGTGCTACACTTAATGACTGGAATACTGCAAGCTCAGCTCTAGTGTCATATTGAACACATTTTATGTTTCAGGTTTTCAATCATTCCTCCCTTTGAGGAATAATTTCTTTTTATTTAGTGTCTTCTCCCACCAATTTTTTTTTTTTTTGTTTGAAATATTTAATTTTATATTTGAAATATTTATTGTAAATATTTTTGTTATGACAGTACAAAAGTTATTTTACTTTTTGCTGGAATTCCTGGGGTAAAGAGTTATCATCATATAAATTATTTAGTCTAATGAGCTGAAGAATGACAAAATGTTGTGATAGTATCAGCAAAGATGAAGACATTAATCTGAATGCAATTAATGTACATTATTGCATTTGTAAATTGAAAAATTGTAGTTTTTCAGGGGTTTTTTCTAAAGTAAAGATATTGACTATGTCAACTAAATATATTTGCTAAAAACATAAAATATAAAAAGTAATTTGAATAATTAGTTGAATAATGAAAATACTTTATCCCAAAATTCTAGACAAAAATTGTTCAAATTTATTTCTTTTTTAAAGTTTTGATTTCCAAGATTTATATTTCAGTTTTTGAATATTAAATTGATGCACTGAAAGTAATGCTTCCTATTTATTTCTATGGAAACGGCTGAAAATACAGGTAACAAAACAACACTGTTGGATAAAAGTTTTCAGCTACTATTTTTTCACATAGTCACTATGATTAGCTATTTATTTTTGCAAGTGAAGTCTGCTTGCCACACTTATGAATAGGATTTGTCATATGCTGTTGCCACTGCTGAAAAGTATTATCCATTGCCTTGTGTTCTCATCTATTATTTGGTTTCCATAAAGTTTCAGCAAGCATTGATAAAAATCAGTGCAATTTTTTCTACCTAGACAAATTCAGCGGTACACACTTTCATGTCAGATGTCATTTTACCAGACTGTTGTCCATAATAAAGCCAAAAAAATGAGGTTATTGGTTCCATGTCATTACATCTGCTGTTGATGTAATTGGTTAAGATAATAGGTGGAATTACTTTTAGAGCAACCTTCTTAATTTAAAAAATGAACTTCAGAAAATTTTTAAAAAATTTACTGACCACTTTGAAAATAGAAATTAAAAAAGTTTTTTTTTTGTTTTATAACCACCCTTTGTATATGACTTGTTTCAGGGTTCTTTCTTTATTTTTCTTTATATATATTTTCATACCAAAAAATTGAATGTGTGTTTTTTTTTCTTTTCCAGTGGTGCCATTGGAAGTGGGATGTGTGTTTTTTCAAAATTCACAATCAAAGACACGCATTATCTTCAGTTCCATCTGAATGGTTATGCTCACAAATTACTTCATGGCGACTGGTTTGGGGGTAAAGGTGTTGGTCTTGTAAAACTCGATATGAATGGATTCAATATCAACATCTATGTGACTCATGTAAGTATGATTATAAGCTATATTCAGCAGCAGGACCTCTGATCAGGAGATTGGAGGTTTTGAGGAACGTGGAACCAGCTCTTTATTGCTGCTGTTCCCAGGTCCATGCTGACCTGGGTGGTAGCACCAGTTAGGGTCCAAGCTATGGGCAAATAGTGTGGTTTGGTGGATGATACCTTTATGAGGACAGTCCTCAGTTGCCATTAAAGCCTGAGCTGGAATGACAGGTGATCCTGTCAAAAATTTTTTCATTCTGCTAGTATTGTGGCAAGCTCATCAACAGATCCTGTGTTAGGTAGTGCCAGCAAACTTTGGAGTTGTTTCGGTAAAGTCTCCGGTTTGGCCTTCTCTCGAGTGTGAGAAGAAGGGTCGGGCCATTGTGGTGAATCAAGAAAGTGCCTGAGAAAGTTCAGGGTTGGCTCATTCGGTGAGAACACCTTAAGAGGAAGGGTATGTGAAGTGGTAGAAACACTGTTTCGCAGGAAGTAGATGTTTGTTGTGTCCAGGAAACTAGATACTGTAGTGGCCATTGTTGTACACTCAAGAGGAATGACACCAGGTATAAACACTTCTGTTCTGGAAATGACAAAGGTACTGCTGGTGTGGGAGTGTTGGCGGTAGAGAAGTGGATTGAGAAGGTGTTTGAAGGTCTCTTATAATATCATCCTGGTAAAACTCGTGGGCCAGCATGTGCTCTTGTTCTTGTCCATTTATGCTCCTCAGAGTGGTCTTAGTGATTGTTATACTAGAACATTACCTATTCTATTGTAATAGACTCTCCCACACTGTGGGAGGTAACGCAACAACTCAACTGATGATAGCAGGTAGGAACAAAGAAACCGGTGTCGCACATCCAAACTTCTCACGAGCCGAAAGCTCTCTGATCCGAAACAGCAAAACGAGCCTGCTTTATACAGCTGCGGACCGACCACGATTTGCATGCGAATGACAAGACAACGTGATTTTGCGTTAACTAACCGAGACCGCCCGGCATAAAATATGGGCGCTGCCATTTTGGTTTCTTTTGCCATTGGGAGGACCGGAGTTTACACACTGCACAGATTCGAACGCATTTCCGAGGTAAGCCATTTTCACAATTTTCCCCACACTCCCTCCTGATTTCATGATCACAAACAGGGCAAGGAGGTGGCGATCGTCGCCGTTGAGTCCCCCTCCGAAGGGGGATAACACAAGCTTCATCCTCATGCGTGTTCTCGTCTGTGGTTTGAGTGTCGGTAAACACTGTGTCCGCCGGGAGGCTGCTGTTATCAGAATCACTGCCCTGCAGGTCTAACTCAAGGCAGATTGAACGCTCACTACTCTCAGACACGGAATCGCTTTCATCGCTCAGTAACGGTAGCGATTGCATCACCGGTCGCAAGTCTTCAATCTCCCTCCAGTCACTTCTAGTTCAGGCAGTGGGTTGGCTTCGATGCCTTTCACACGGACATGATATTTGTGCAGTGCATCAGCCGGCACCGTGAATGGTGAAACGTTATCTTTCGGGGCGACATTATACCAGTAAACCGCCTCCGATACTGTACAGCCTTCCTGGCTGCAATGGTCTTGATGGTTCTGTGGTTCCGCTCAACGATGCCGTTTCCACTTGGCGAGTAGGTACATCGAAACCACAGATGCACGTCCCAATTGTCTGCAAATTCTTTAAAGTCTTTACTGGTGAATGCAGTATCGTTGTCCGTCAGTATTTCCACAGGTGGGCCTCGCTCCAGGAAAACATTCTCCAACAGTCAAATGACGGTACTTGCGTCTTGTCTGCGCAGCGGCCGCCATACCGCAAACCTGGAGGGACCGCAATCAATAAGCGTTAAAAAATTCTCACCATTGTAGTGAGTTATGTCCATCGCCAGTCTGCTCCAGATGCTCTTCACGCTCAGTTCTCCTCTTTCCCAGTGAACGGGTGCCGGATCGATCGACTGACAGGTTGTGCAGGCCTTCACGATGGATTTAACGCTTTCTCTGGACACCTGCGGGTCAACTAACCTGGCGAAGTACAGAGTTCGTTTCATGCCCAGATGTCCGCATTGACAATTGGTATTGGCAACCTGGTCCTCGTCCCTCATCCAGTCGTCTCCCTACCACTGCACAGCTCTCGAGTGCCGGTTCTCCTCTCTTGAGCAGTTCTAGCCACCTGTGCAGTACTCTGGTGAGGCAATCTGCATGGTTCTGACAGGACTGTACGAGTGTCACGTCTATGGTCAATCCATATTCTTCCACCAGCGATCACAAAATGCCCAGCCGTCGCCTAACCAGCATCTCGCCAGCCGCCCTTGTGTTCACCTGTGCCTTCCCGGTCAAGGTGTCTGAAATCCACCAGTGCACACACACCAAATCAGTAACCTAGTGCAATGTTGTCGCCTCCCACTGGAGAGCTAGATTCACTCCTTTAAGCGCTGCATCGAGTTCAGCCAAATTAATATGCCTGGCATCATTAATTTGGCTGAACTCGATGCAGCGATAATAAGTAGGAGTAGTAGTACTAGTAGAGCAGTTGGGCTCAGTGGAGTTAAGTGAGTCAGTCAATGTCAGACATTGAAGTATCCACCATCACAACTAGATTGCTGCGTCATTAACTATTATTGCAAGTTCCTAACGTTTTGTACATCAAACCAAATTTAGGACAACTTAGTGAAATACAAGCCTCCACTGTGAAAACTACTTTACAACCAACTGCATGCCATTACTGCCAGGATTCTAGCTTCTGAATTTTTGATCCCATGTGGGGATTGGAATGATCATGTGGAGAGCTCTGGTACTGACTTCAGAGAGGTCCATGCAGACTGGGTTATGGCAGGGTGGAGCTCAATACTGAGGGGAAAAAGGATTATGAAGTATGCACAAGCATTTGATTTTCTTCTCGGCAACACCTGTTTTAAGAAACATGATAACCACTTTATATACATATTGGGAAATGCTGCCTCAGATTGACTTCATCCTGTTTTGCAAAAGTATGTGCAAACTTGTCTTGGATGTGAAGCTGATAACCTAGCGAGGAAGTTCCTCTACAGCATCAGCTCCTGGTGTGTGACATGAAAATCATCATTCTGCCTCTGGCTAAGTGCAGGTTCACCTCCCATTCAAGAGTCTGGAAGCTCAAGGATGCTCAAATAAAACTGCTTCCGGAAAGTTTTGACTTGTATGCAGGGGTAGCCCATGCTACCACTGAGGAAATCTGGGCTAGCCTTAAGTCTGGCTTGCTCAAGACAAGCAAGAAGTTTTCTGGTGCAACTAAGCCTCACCGATGATAAAAAGAAACATGGTGGTAGAATGACCTTGTGGAAATCTCAGTTAGGGTCAAGCAGCAGGTTTTCAAGGCATGCAAGGCTGGCAAGGGCACTAGGATGGTTTATGACTTTGCCAAGCACATTGCCAGACAGGCAGTGCATCATGCTCACCACATGGCTGATAAAGAGTTGTCGATGGGAACATTGTCAGAGGTTTCCCACCTTGCCAACCAGATACGGCGGGAGAATGTGGATGTTGTTTGAGACAAGCCTGTGACGAATGATGTGGGTAAAATGTCCGTGAGTGAAGTAGCAAAACAGAAAACATGGCTAGAACATTATGAAAGGCTGCTCAATGTGGAATTTGACTGGGACCTTGAGCACCTAGTCACTACATGATCAAATGAGTTGTTTGCGTAGCTTGATCTCAAGGATCTTGATCTTGTTCTGAGAGAGAGTAAGTTTTGCTGGTAGCTGGTATGGATATGTGGAACATTCAAGCGGGCATATTGAGTGCATCCATGACTTTCAGGTTAAAGGAAAGGGAATACCTGGGAGGCCCAAGATGTCATGGAGGGAGCTTACAGAACATGATTGCAGAGTGGAAGCTCTCTGCAGTCAACCCTCATGACAGATGCAAATGGAGTGAGAATTGCTGTGCGTGCAGCTAGCCAGTTACCTGGAAGGGGGTCCACTGATGTGGATGATGCTCCCTCACCTGCATGATAAGCAAAAATAACCGATAAGAAGAAGAAACATGTCTTGGGTGTATGTTGGAAGCTTGAACTAAGGTTTTCTTTTTTTTTTATATACTGCAAAGTATTGCGGTAAACAGATTGTCATCAGATATAACATCATTATTATTATTATTATTATTATAATAACTATTTAAATAATAAATATTAGAAAGTAATAAATAAAAATATAATATACAATAAATTATTAAAGAAATAATTGTCAAAAACTTAAGACCAATTACCTTTTTTTGGTATTAATAAAAAAGTTCTTTAAATTTTAAATAAATGAATATATAGGGTGAAGTGAGTAAATTGTCACCATTTTATATTTTTAATTTCATGTATGCACTTTGTTTTTAATTTTGTTGACTGGCACAGTATAGTAGGGCCAGTTAGGTACTGTCTGTGAGAAAAAGAGCACCATGACACAATTCACTCCACCACATATGAAGACTGAGATAGATAATGAGCAGACTGATAGATAGATAAGGAACCGACTGCAATAAATATATAGATAAATAAAGAGAGATAGATACGAACAGACTGAGATAGATAGATAGATAGATAGATAGATAGATAGATAGATAAGGAGCAGACTGCAATACAGGTTGCGATGGGTAAATTGTCGCAAATATATATTTTTTTTGTTTGATTTTGTTGACTGCACAATATAGTAGGGCCAGTTGGATACCGTCTGTGAGAAAAAGAGCACCATGGCACAATTCATTCCGCCAGAAATTTGGAAATGGCATGCCGTATTGCTTGGCATTCATATTGGAAGTGTCAATACGAACATTTCAGAGTGTTTGGGTGTCAATCTGAGGACAGTACAAAGGATTCGGAAAGAGTTGGATGATATATTCAGTCAACATCATGGTGTTTGGAGTGATCACTAGTGATGGTGATGTTATGCCTCCATTCATCTTCCCACAGGGACTCAGATTCAACAATGAGGCTTACATCAAGTGCTTTGTGGAGGTAATGCTTCCCTGAATCAAGAGAGTGGAAGACCTTATGTCTGGCAACAGGACTCTGCACCATGCCACACAAACAGGAGAACCCAGTCATGGCTGTCAGACAATTTCTGCAACCACATCATCCCATACATCTGGCCACCTCCCCCACCCCCCAGATTGCAATGCCCTTGATTATTATGTGTGGGGTGCAGTTAAGTGAGGGACCAACAAAACATTTAACACCAAAGATGGACTGAAGGCAAGGATTATGGCAGCATTCATCAACGTAAACAAGGAGACCGCCAAGAAGAGTTGCAGGAGATTCTGAAATTGTCTGAAGGCTGTGGTTGAAGCCAATGGTGATTTTATTGAATAAATTTTACTCTTTAGTATTTCAACATATTTTTGTGTAATTTTAAAAAATATATGTTAAAATGAAATGTCAGTGTTATTTTCATTTTTTGTATAATTTAGACGACAGTTTATCCATCGCACCCTGTACATAATAATTACTAAAAATAATCATTACAAAATTCCTTGGTTTACCTCTGGGTGTGGGTGGTGGGGGGGAAGAAAAGTAAAGGAGCTTGCACTGCCATCCCCGGCAACTTCCTTGCTAAATGCTGATTGGCTCATGATACAAAAACTTCCTTGCTAAATGCGGATTGGCTCATTATGCAAAAACTTCCTTGTTAAATGCTTATCAGCTGAAAGACAGTTATAATCTGTGATCAATTCCTCAACTTAAGACATATCAATGATGTGTATTTAAAGCAATGTTCTTGCTTGATCATTAAATAAATGTTAATGTTGTATCAAAGAAATATTTCAATAAATAAAAATAATCATTGTTTTCTGATGTCAGGTGTGTTTCTTCTCTTTTTCAGTTCCATGCTGAATATAACTTCGTCAATGATGAATATCGTGGTCATCGGCTTCTTCAAGCTTTTCAACTCAGTCAGTTTGTGAAACATACTTCTGAATCATGTGATCTTGTAATTGTTGGCGGAGATTTCAACATGGAGTCATCCTACCTCAGCTACAATATGGTTCTGGCCAATGCTATGCTTTGTGATACATGGAATGAAAAGGTAACTATTTCATCCCTACATTAATTTAGGAATAGCAGTGATAATCTCTTTGATATCTGTGCACTTAAAAGTAGCTAAACATTCATTATATATATTTTTTAATCATTTCACCCCAAGCAAGGTGATAATGTCATTAGAATGCAGTGTGTTACAGGGAGTGAAAGAGAATGAGTAGGATTGAGGAAAGGACCAAAAGGAACAGGGGTCAAGAAAACAGAAGATGATAGTATGTATGTAAAAACGTTCCCAAATCAACATGTAAAAAACTAACAAACATAATGTCTATCAGACACACATGCTATTACAAATATACATTACCATCTGATACCTACATAAACAAACTAAACTTTTTATACTCTTACATATATACATAGCAATATTTGTTTTTTCAGTTAGGCTTGTAATCTGTTAATTTCTTGAAAGTTCAGATGGACACATCATCTCTTTGAATTTGGAATGCTACAAATTATACTAATGTTGGTTTAAAAGAGTCGAATGCACATGAAACATCATTGAGCAATGAAAATCAAACAACACAAAAGTAAAACTACCAGAATTTCTTTATTTTTTCCTCCATATCTCATTCTCTGATGAAGCTAATAAAAGTGAAACATGTTAGATTGATAAGTTTCCTATTTGTTTTTTAGCTTATCAAAGAAAAGGAAATAAAAAAAGAAACTAACAAAAAAAAGGAAATAAATTTGAAAATGATTTTAGCTTTTGTATTTGAAAAATTTTTTTCATTGTTAGAAATCTTCAAGCGGTGACCCACATGGCTGCACAGATGAAACTGCAAACAACTGTTATACTCCATTGACAGCTTTACAAAAACACCCCCACGGGAGGAGAATAGACTTCATTTTTTACAGAACCAATGCAGGTAAAATGTTCTATTCACTGATCCATGTCTTAGACATACTTGACCGAATTCCACGAATATTAATAGTACTCTGTCAAAGCATACTTTCGTCATGAATACCTCACAAGACAAAATGGTTACAAATATTCTAACAAGAAAATAAAATTGAAATAACTACTGTGAAATTAAAACTAGAAATCCTGGGCAGATCGTAACAAAAGAAAAATAACTAGATTTTATTTTATTCAATCTACATTCATGTCATTTGACTCAAGTTTCAAACTAAAGATAAAATGTTTCAGATTTTTTATATGAAAATTTTGAGTGAAGAGGTTACATTATTCAAATAAATATATCGAAATATATCAGAAAATTCTCTAAAAAATAAAATTTAAAATTTTATAGTACTCAAAATTACTTGTAACCATTTTTTCTTTTAAAAAATTTCATATTTGGATTATCTTAGTTTAAAGCTTCATTGAATTTATCATCTATAATCCAATTTGTGGATCATTAAGTGTTTTTATCATCTTGTATCTTCCTCTGGTTATGACAATAAACTACATCTGTGTCCTGGGTAAGATAAACTGTCTCACAGTAAGGCCTCTGATCAGGAGGTTTTGAGGAGCATGGAACCACTTCTTAATTGCTGGCATTCCCAGGTTTGCCCTGACCCAGGGTGGTAGCACATGTTAGGGTCCCAGCTATGGGCAAATAGTTAACCCTGAAACTGGGGTAAAACACTATGAGAGTGTAAAAAAAGGGTTTAATACCAGAAATAACTTGTAAAAAAATTATTACCAGCAATATATTTTTGAGGAAAAAATATCACCAGCAAGTTTTTTGGAAAAAAATTATTACCAGGAACACATTTTTGAAGGAAAAATATTACCAGAAATAGATTTTTGACAAAACAAAATTTTACCAGCAATAAAAATTTTGTTGGCATTAAATAACCCATTGAGGTTGATATGCCGTAAACCAAACCAAAACTTGTATCTTCCAATATTTGCATCCATCTTTTGCTTGATGGATTTTACCATCTTTTGTATTCCAATATGTCATTCTTGTGCTCATCAGCTTGCATTTTCCAATATTTGCATCCATCTTCATGGATCTTATGTTCTATATTTCAATATTTGGATCATACCAAGCTCATGTCATTCCTGCTCTTATCATCTTGCGTCCTCCAATACATTTACTCATTCAATCAATGTGATAAATCTGTTATAATGTATAAAGTTATCGCATTTATCTGCAATTATTTCAAATCAGAGCCCATAAAGTTGAGTGAACTGACCCCACAAGATACTTGATATTCTCATGCTGGTGAATTTGACCTTAACATTGGAATGACTTCTAATGAACAAATTTTTTTTTCATCTTGCAGGTTGCCAAGCCGTTGTTGAATCATGCCAAACTGTGATGGGTAAAATTCCTGGCCAAAATATGAATTATTCTGATCATGAAGGTGTAAATACCACCTTAACAATCTCTCATTCCCCGACAGGTAACAAATTTAATGTTTTTAGTAAGCTTACCTGAAAAATGCTTTTTTTAAATTTAACCAAAATGAATGCGTTAAAGGACAATTATGCAATCAATTTTGTCGTTTTTTTTATTTTTTTTGTCAACCCTGGAAACCCTGAGAAAATAACAGAAAAGGAAATCTTATCCCCCCCCACACACACTCTCGATAAGAAAGAAAAGTGTGGAGTATCTCCTTTCAGCTAATTGCAAAACACTTCCCAGTGACAAGAAAATATTTATTAGAAACTAAATAGAATTAAACTCTCATTGCATAGACAATGTAATCCAGCCACAAACCGATGTGTCATGAAAGCACTGTCTACATGTGATACATATTCACTTCCCACTTTTGTAACAGCAAGAATAGTGATAACCAAATCCCTCTGGGGGCAAATGTTTAATTGGCATGTCTTATATTGGTGCTATGGAAGGGCCATAGAAACATGGGTGTTATAACTATAAAACTTCTTTTATGAGAAGGCAGTATGCCAGCAGTAGACCTTTATGTGCATTTTGAGGAATTGAAAGAGAAAAGCAGAGAAACATCAGAGGTGAAGTATGGAATATCGAGGAATGCAGCTGCCTGCAATTTAGATTAGACCCCATTAGGACAGATTGAAAATCCCATGACTCATCAGGGTCGTAGGGGCACCACAACACTGCAGTAGAAGTGGTGATTCTTGGGCAAGATAGCCTGATGGAACCCAACCCTCTCCAGGCTGGATTTTAGTTTCCTTCTCCTAGACTGGTTGCCACCCAAGGCTATAGAACCCAGTCTGTCCTGCTATTTACTCATAGCTGGAGGAGGAGAGGAGGATTCACACCTTTCACAATGGTATTAGCATGTAAGTGAATGTAATGGAATTTGAATTCGGCTCTCCGATTTCTCAATCCCAGCTGCTATCCATTACTCCACCGTATCTCCCTTCATCAGGACAGGCTATTCAACAAAATATCTGAAGTGCTTTTTTAAATATAGGCAAAATGATAAATACTTGTTATGCTACTTACCCCTTCCCTAAATGTTTATGGACTCTTCCATGTTTGTATGCTATAATGAACCAATATAGAATTAATGCAACATGTCTGAAAATCACTCAGCATGAAACTGACAGGTGAACTTATTCTTCATTTGTGTCTTGAATTGATTTTTACTATTGCGTGCAAAAAAGAAAAAAGAAAAGAATAAAAACTAAATGTGCTTACTTTTTGCGAAAACTAAAGGCTGAGTATAACTGTAGAAAACCATATTCTTTAAAAAAAAAAAATCTCCCACCAAGCTAACATCCATAATTTTAAAGTACAGTTTTACAAAAAAACACTAAACTTGCATTTTCTTTTTATGGGGCTTAGGGCCAAGCTACATTGAAACACTGGTTCTTGTATGATCACTGAAGTCTTGTTTGGTCAGTACGCTAAAGTTGGATGTGTGGGTGGTGTAATGGATAATGGCTTGGAATTGTTAAGCAGAGATGTGAGTTCTAATTCCAGTTAGATTTGTTATTTTCATTTAGGTGCAAATAGTCTTGGGAAAGATATGAATTCACCACTTCTCCCCCTCAGCTATAGCTTAATTAGTAAGATTTGTATTGCTAAACCATTATTATCTCTAAAAAAATTTTACAATATGAAAATATTTTCTGGTTTTAAATAACATGCAAAAGGTCGATAAGCTGTAAAAAACCAATCAATCATTTTTTTCTCACCAATTAAGACCTCAATTTGTGGTGTTTTGGTTAAAGTTTTACAAGCAGTTTGATCTTGGAGAATTAAAACATTTCAATGTTTCTTCTGAATGGTTAGTCTTGCTAATCTCTTTAGCTGGATTTCAGATTAGTCGAGGTGGCAGGAAAGAGGCAAATCCAAATGATGTCAAAAGTTTGAAATAAGGAAACCAACTGGCAATATATATCATAGCATTTGAATTGTTTTTCTTTGCATTTCACCAGATGAACATTTTTATAATTGGTAGGAATTGGTGTTAAGTTTATTTTGTACAAATCCCACCACCACCACCACCACCTGCCAACTATTAGGGATTTTGGAGTTTTCATTTTCAAGATGGGAATTAAAGAACAAGAACCATCAAATCTTGTGTGTTTTTTTTATTGGCAGGGGTGGGGTGTTGTTCAGTGAGCAAAAGAAAATGCAATTTAAATATTTTTTTCTTTTTTCTTTTTGTAGACATAGACTAACAAAAAGAGCTCAAAGTGGTTTCTAATTGAGTTTGTAACATTAGATATATATATATATATATATATATATATATATATATATATATATATATACACACCTATAAAAGTCATAACCTGCGTTTCACTCATATGTGATCTTTGAAGATGCCATGATTGTGAAACTCAGATTGTGACTAGGGCCATCCTTTCATAAGAATTAACATTAAGCATTTTTTACTCTGTCTTGGTAATCTAGGCTTTGAGCACTTTGCTGAGTTAATAGGTTTGCCTTAAGGACTGTTTTACTTTTCTTTTTTTAGTATTGTCATTTTTGTTTGAGACTATCTGGATGAGGGTCTTAGGTCTATTGGCAAGTTGTCTGTTGGTTCCATCAATAGTTTTGGTTTTTCTCTAATATATATATATATATATATATATATATATATATATATATTAAACAGAGATGCTTTAGAAGATAACATGTTCAAATTTTTTTCAGGAACAGTGAGTAATAAAATTTTCTGTTTATTTGACAGCTCAAGCGTGTCCTGCAATGGATTTTCCTGTCTTGTCCAGGCTTCTGGAAGAAGCTAACACTGTCTTCAAAAACAGTATTGAAGGTTTGCAACCAATTCGTTTCTTTTGGATTTTGCTGGCTTTGATAAGCGGCCTTTCGTTATGTGTCATGTCTTCATCCCAAGTGTACACAAATGTGCTGCATTTAATAATGATCTTACTCAAGACAGTCATTATTGCTACTCTGGCCATCAGCATTTGGACAGGGATTATAGTTGTTATGATTGAGAGGAATGGATATGTGGCTGCCAAATTGGAACTTGCCTTCCTGATGAAGGCCAAAAAATTGAACTGAAACTACAGACAATTTTTTGTTAGCTGACCATTATAAAAAGAACAAAAAACATCAAAAGTTAATTTATGTAATTAAGCTGGATAGCAAGCAATCAGCTGTGTCAGCATAGACATATTTTTAGGGTCCACAAAATTCAGTTGACTAGGAGGTCTACTTGAAAAAAATAAATAAAAATGGAGTAAAAGAAAAAATCAGCCAGTTTGACATATCTCAGTCTCAAGATATTTGATTCTATTTTTTATAAAAAATTTTTAAAAATGATTTTTAAAACCTTAATGAGACCTTGTCAAAATTGAATAATTTTAAATTTATTTCAATTATGTAATGTAAATAAATTTCTTAGTCATTCAATTCTGACAAGAAATTAATGTTGGTTGTTTTGGCAATAAGTTAATTTGTTTATAAATTTTTACTATTAAAATATATAAATGACTGATATGAAATATCTGAACAGAGTATATAAAGTGGCATATGTGAAAACCAGTTGGATGTTTAAGTTTTTATTCTGTTGCCAACATTTTATTCAATAAGAACATCATCTGAACAACTGAAAGAATTAAGGAAAAATTGTTACCATGGCAACTTTGCTACTTAGAAATGCTATGGTTAATCTGGAAAATTTTTATCAGCAAAATTAAAAACAAATATTTATGAATAAAATACATATCTTATATATGAGATTTGTGCATAGGAAAATGTTAAAATAAATGAAATAGTGATTTGTTGAGCGAAAAATAAGTTATGATAAGTAAAATTTTACATACATATATGAATCCATGCAATTCAAATTTATAATTATAATATAGAAGATTTATGATGAATAAATTTAACTATTTTGGCAAGGTATTTTGCATCTGGGAGAATGAAGAATTTAATGTATCCCCAATTTTTTGTACCTTTTTTGTGTTCATAGGTACATTTTTTTAAAAAGTTTTTGTTTCACCAATATAAATTTTATCACATTTACTACATAAAACGCTATTTCTATCATATTTATTATTCTTATTTTTTGACTTATCATTAATGTCTTTTATGTGATTAGGGTGGCTTTAATTCCAAGGTTTTGAGTATCAGTAATCATTTGAGTAGATTTGAGCAAATAATTATTTATTTATTTGTGTGTGTCTGTCTATATATATATATATATATATGTGTGTGTGTATATATATATACACACACACACAACACACTTCAGTGTTTATACAGAACTTATAAAAGAATCATAGAAAGCAGTTAAGATTTTTTGAGTTTAAAAATTTATTTCAGTATGAATAATAACATAATTTATTTCAAGATGTCCTCTATAAATGAATATACAATAATTTTCTTGTATCTGAAAAATGTTTTATATTGGAATTTTTTAGATGAGGAATTATCGTTATGTGCCTTTCCATTCATACTAGCATTCTCATCTTGGTTGCTATACTCACAACATTTCGGCCATTGTGCCCTTCAGCCTTCTTTAACTGTTGTACTCGGTAACTTTTGGGAATTTCCAATGGACCCCTTTCTTCAATCCACAGGAATGGAACATTCTCATTTTGCTTTCCGTGTGAAGGGGAGATAACTCTCCCTTACTTTAGTGTTACTTGTACCCCCACGCCCCATACTAGAGTATATGACCAACATACACATAAAGTGTTGGTTAAAACAAATCTGATTCCTTGGTAGTTGTGAGTTCAATCCCTGGGTTGAGTAGTGCGTAAAAGTCATATACATAAGTGATTCTGATATATGACGTTATTGGGGATTTTATAAATTGGCTGGCTCCAATGTTCGTAGAGCTTTAAAACTTTGCAGGTAAATTCTTCAGAATAGTTAAACATTGAATTTATTTTCTTTTATTTTATTTTCGATAGAAATTCTCTGATTTTTTTTCTTTGAGTGTTTCATTCTGTCCATCAGAGTGCCAACCCATGTTCTTAAAGGAGACTTCTTGGAGCTGTCATTTTTAGAATCTTGTTCTTTTTTGTTCCTCAAAATATTCTTTTGCTTTTGTAAAAAGTGAAATCCACACAAATTACTATGGACTCCATCTTTAAAATTCTCAACTTCAGTTTATTTCTTCTATTTAGAGAAGAAAATGGTCAGGCAGGAAGAATTTGTTTTGAGTTAATCATAAAATTGCCATATACCTTTTTTGTATATCTGTATGGTATGTAAATTAGTGGTTACTGAACATTTGGGTATATCAGCATACTTGGGTGGGTAGGTTTTTGAAATATCATTTACTTGATTTTATATTAAAAATTCTGTAAAAGAAAAAAGATAATGCTATTGTTTGCAACATAGCACCAGTTCAGCATCTTAGTGGCTTTTATTACTTTGCTTAGGGTGAAATGATTAAAAAAACTGAGTAAAAGCAAAAGATTGAGGTCATTCCTGCAAAATTTAAAACGAGAATCTTGCTAGTTATCTCCCTTTGTTTACTTAGCGAAAATACATTTTCAGCTACCCACTGTTAAATCTTATTTATACACAGACACTAAGGAATTTACCGTTTATAAATTGATTCTAAAAATGGGATCAACTAATATCTTCTGATAATTTATTTTGAAATAAAATTATTTTTGACTTTATTTTCTCTCCATTTCATTATGTTCAATGTTCTAAATGTGTTAAAAAGATTTTGTGAAAACATATCTCAGGTTATAAGAGAAGAATTCAGACAAGTATTTATTTTATTTTTGTTGTTTGTTCGTTATTTGCTTTGGTCTGATTTTTATTGTCACTGTAACATTGTACATGAAAATTTGGGATTTAAAGTTTTCTTATGTGGTCAATTTAAACTTATCAAATTTACGTACTGCATCATGTTCCAGATTCTTTACTCATTTACAGTAAGAAAAAAGTTTTAATTTTCTTGAATTCCGTATTTGAAGACATTTAAAATAAATAATTTTTATTATTTTTTTAATAGTATTTTTGTTTTCTGGTGATCCCAAAAAGAAAACAAACTTTCTGTGAGGAAGTTAAATACTAATTTTAATGTTTGATCCTCTTGCACCACTGTTTAGAATAAATTTTTTTGTCAAGTTATTTCAGTGTCAAATATAAAGTTAAGGGGATTTTTAATAATAAATTGTAGATATTTTTTCAGACTTCTTAATATAAAAGACAGATTTTAAAGTTGTAGGGAAAAATACTTTTGTACTTATGACCAACTGATTTTTGATGATGATTATTATTATTATTTACTAAGTTTACCTTAGTACAATACAAGGTCAAATGAAAGGTAGGAAGATGTTGCACCAATTTTCCAAGTGGAGAAGATCAGCCTCTAAAATCAGAATTTAAATTACTAGCTTTTACATGAGTTTGAGCCCCTGTCTATTGGCATAAATGGGAAAATAGACAACTTTTTCAATCACAAGGCAGGTTTTAATTTATGACCGTCACTTTTACAAGGTCATTGGGCCAGAAACAGAAACGATCAGCTAAGCATAGAAATATTCAAAATATAAAAACTTTTACAGATTTTCTCTAATGATTTCTGTCCTTATTAAATACTGGGAATTTATTTTTATAACTTGGAAAAAAAAAAAAATCTTTGTCATTCCCAGATGACTGCATGGCCAGAAATTGTTGTCATTTGTGGTTAATGTTTTTCAAGCTTTCAGTAAACTTTGTTGGTAAGAAGAAAAAAAATTTGACAAATGCCAAAGTATTTCATGTATCCAACGAAACCATCTGAATTCTAGAAAATGTATCAATACATGTTATAAATTGTTTTTTGTTAGTAAAAATTGTTTTCCTTAAATTTGGAATTTTTCATTTAAAAAATCCCAAATAATTTAATAAAGGACTTTTTTAAAATTGACAATTCTTGTATTTTTATTTATTTTTGAAGGATACAGAAAAAGAATGTCTCTTGGTGTTGTAAAAAATTTTGCTGGAACAGAACTTGAAGTAATTTTTAAATTAAAATCATTCCAGGCCAGATTTGGACCTGCAATCCTGAAGTTTTGGATTCCCAATTTTTCATTACTGCAATTTTTTTTTTCCGGAATTTTTTGCAACACATTTTTTTGTATAACAATTTTTACAACTAGGCAATAAATTTGGGAATAATCAAAATTAATTGCTACATTCAACAAAAGTCACCCATGAAATAAAAATAATTTGATTGTACAGAATGTAAGGACCTACGTACATCAAATTGTTTTTAAATTAAGTGGCGACAGAAGAATTATCATTGAACTTTTAAAAGGTAAGCTTGAATATTAATGCAATACTTAAATGTAGTGATCAATTTTGAGTTCTGTAGTTTATTGTTGCCTACTGCATCTACTCCTCCCTACCTATTGTGATGAAGGCCTAATCAAGAGCCCTTCGAAGGAGCTAGCTTAAATGCTGCTTGATAAGGTGGCTTTTAATCTAGTACAGAATTTTTTTAAACATTTTTTGCATTACTATCTTGATATTCTTATTTATTTTTGACATTTATTTGACAATATTTGTTGGACACTAAATGACTTTCAAGAACATGCCTACTTTCTCTTCTTTTCATGCTGTGTCCCTTCAGGATGTGAGTGATCATGTCTTTCCACAACTTCCTTTGTAACACTTAGTAAGGTTTGTCTTTTCACCAGCTTAGCCAGTCCATATTCTGTCATCCATTTACACAAGCTTATTAGATAAATTACTCAGTACTTTCCTCTGGCTTTCATGCCTCCAATATGTCCTGTGAGTGTCATATTCTTCAAGCCCTCTTTCCTTGTGTGTTCCCAAAATTTCATGCCTCTTTCTGATTCTAAGTATAAGCATCATTTTTCTTTCCATTTTTCTTAAAACTTCCTTGTTACTCACATGTTTTGTCCTTGTTATTCCCAGCATCCTTCTCGAGAATGTCACAGTATTCTGTACCATCAAGTATTTTGATAATTATGTTAGTCAGCAATAAACGATGGCCTCTATCAAGGATGACAATAGGTGCAACAGTTAATTATCTGGGCTGTAACGTGTTTATTGTGACATGCAAGTGATGAAACATTTTGTCAAGGTATCTGACAGGGTGCAAAGAAAGTGGATTCATGCCTTTTCAGAGATAACCCAGTGAACTGCCTCAAACAGAATTTGAATTAAGTTTACTAGTTCCATTTTTTGTGCCTATCGTTGTCGTTTTATTTTGTGACAGAAGTTGGGAGAATGGGGAGTGATTTGTTTCCATTTTCCCTGGACTTGGTGAACCAAAATGCTACCCTGCCAGTCCAGAAGATGTGGGATAATCCTGAAAAGCCTTTCTAAGAAATTAGATAAATACTAAAACAGCTGAAGTATTGAGACTGGCTGTCACTTGATACTACTTTGAAAACTCAAATAAATACTAGTAATAATTGTCATATATGTGACATTTTGTTATTTTAGGTTATAAATGTTATAATGAACAGTTTTTTGTGTCTGACTGATAGTTGTTCCAACAAGCAGGATACTCGTGTTGTTAATTCCGTTCAACTCTGGGGGTTGCTCAGCAGTTAGTCATTTATACACAGTGGCGAGGGGGGGGATAGGAGATGCTGGAAATTTCTTCACTCCATTTACTTCCCAACAATCTGACCATCAGACTTTGTGGAAGGTCTTCTTGCTCAGGCCAAGGACTTTTTGTACACTCTGCCTTTCAGCCAAACAGAATTGGTAGATGATTTCAGTTGTCGGGAAAGTAGTCTTTATTCAGTTATCCAATAAAATTATGTTATCATGTGTTAAATATTTGGGATGGGTCAATCTTTAATTATCACCAAAGAAACTGACCCCCAGAGCAAGATGGGGGTGACAAGAACAAATACTGGAGATTTGGTATAAAAAGTCTTCTATATTTCTATGTTGAATCTCATTTCTATCTTGACCAATTATCTAACCAGTGCCATGCTCTCTTCCCAAGATACAAAACCTCTAACTTGGTTGACTGAAGTCTTTTTGTTTTATAAATGTAAATAACTTCTTTTCAAAAATCCTTATGAACACAACAGATTTATCCACTTGAATTGAAATGTTGAGTTTTTCTTTTCAAGTTACTGTTTTCTGATTATTTTCAAAAACATTGCATACAGATTGGTCCTTTTATAAGCTCAGTCCTTAATTGTGAGTGACAGCAAAAGGTTGGGTCAAATAGAAACACTTTCCTTTGTATTAAGGAAAACTGATACGATCAATATTTAATGTCTATTAAATTTTTTGCTGTCTTCTTGAGTTTCAATTATTTTTCAATGATTGTGTTCTTGGATGAATAAAATATAATTGAATATGACAACATTTATTGTGACCACTACTCCTTCTGGCATGAAATAGTAAAACCCTGGCTATAATAAAGATTTTTTTCTTAATATAGAACATTAAGAAGTACCTTATCATTTACAAGTGAGACTAACAACAACACAAAAATAATTATCATTAAGGCTTTGTTTTTCAAGACAAAAACAAAATGGTGTCATAAAAAATAAACAACAAACAATTTCAGAGTTAAATGAATTTTTATGATGTTTTGTTGATGTTTAAATTCTTGATCTACAACAGAAAAACAAGAAACAATCATTTGTTTGTTTGTTTGTTTTTTCCTCTCTCACAATTAGATTTGCTCCCAACTCAGCTAATGGTGGGGGTGTTGAAAACAAGGACACAGCATATTGACCTTTCTGGTGCTTACTGACCTGTCAGTAACATTGAATGGCAAGAGTCCCCCTTACATACAAGTGGCAGGGGTGGGTGGGTCATTATTAGAATTTATAAAGATAGAGATGATTGTGTTGCCATAGAGAAGAACTAACAAAAGAATGGGGGGGGGAGGTATGAGGTTGGAGAGAAACGGGAAGGGCATATATATATATATATATATATATATGCGTATGTGTACACCTGTCTTTAATACAGAAATATTGAAGATTTTACATTAAATGGAAAACTCCTTGTTTCCAAACAGAATTTTTCTCAAGTGACACAAACCTTGCCATCTTTTCCTTAAAAGAAAGTTAATTCTAAACACAGTAAAAGGAAAAGAAAATCCTCATTGACCCGAACGCAGTCACATCTATTGAAAAATTCATTATACTGCATGACATGTATTTCAATAAAATAGATTTCAGTTTTGTTTTTGTAATGAAAATAAAATAAAACAACCTGAGGCAAAGAAAATGACACCCGACCCCAAGAAAAAGGGAGAAAAAAAAAAAAAACAAACAAAAATTACCCCCCCCCCAAGAAAAAGGAAAAAAAAAGTATTGCACAATGGAATGTGAGCAGCAATTGTAAAAGAAAAAAAAAATTTTTTTAAGGAAGTGATAGAAAGTTGGTAAGAATGGGTGGGTTAGAGAAAATAATTCCTACCCTTTTAAGTTGGTCTTAGAGAAACATTGTCTTCAGGAGTTGGCAGAATTGAAAATACCAAAGAAAAAAAATCACTTTCTTGAATGAATGAATTTTTTTTTTTTTTTTGTTCATTGAAAATGGTGATATTGTTTTCTAATTTAAAACATGAGATGAATGTGAATTGAGGTAATTTCTTTATATCAGCTGCTTCCTTAATATGATTTTGTTTGACAGAATTTGAATTTGTTTCTTTGTTTTGTAACCAACCAAAAGCTGAATAGTTCTACAAATGCAAATGAGTTTTGTTTTTTGTAAGAAAATTAAGAACACCACATTTACTGAATATATTTAAAGAAATTCAAATTTGGTTATCCAGACATTTGAGGAGCATTTCATTAATCAAGAGGTGGGGAGGTTGTGAAAATGTGTCCAACTGAAATTTGTTTTTTTTTTGTTTTAAATATTTTGATTATAAAATTAAGTTTTAATTATAAAAGTGGATTTATTATTTTGTTTGTATTATTATTTACTAATTGTCTTGGCACAAGGTCATAAGTATTGAGTGCCCAGTGTGGATTGAATTCACTACATAGTAATAGTCAGCCATGCAACAGCATTAGTATTGCTGACCTTTTTTTTCTTCAATTATCAGATCAATTTCAAGATTTCACTGTGAGTGGGATTAAGTTTTTTTTTGTTTTTAGAAGAAAAAGAAAAAAAAAACAAAAAAAACAACCAAATAGGTAACTTGAGGGATTTTTTAATTGATTTATTTTTTTTTTATGGCTTATCAACCCTTTGTGGATTATGTAAAGCCAAAACCCATTTTTGGGATTGAAAGAATAATTCTTATTTTATGAGTGAATATTGCATTAACAAATTTTTCAGAATAACAATTTTTCCAGATGCAAGTACTATTTAACCCATATCTGGGGCAAGGCATGTATTCATAACTTTCCCAAGAGTATTTGCACATAAATGAATGTAATAAAGCTGATTGTGGTGGTGGTGGTGGTGGAGAAGGAGGAGTATCATTTTGAAATTTGGGGGTGAAAAAAAATAAAATGGCCTGAATTTCATACTGTTGACTGATTGTTTTTAAAATGTTTTGACAAACTAATTACCAACCATTGTCAGGGAATAAAGTAGCAGACTTTATTAGCATTAAGCAGAGGGGGAGGTGTCGCTGCTGCTTTTATTTTATAAATGTAAAACAAATTTCCCCAAATTCTGTGGCAGTGTTTACCACTGAAACATGAAATAATGAGAAAAGCTACAATATTGTGTTGGAAAAACTTGCATTTGGTTAAAATTCCTGCAAATATGATGTTTGACATTTAAAATCTTTTCTAGCAAAATACTGACTTTTGGAATGAAAAATTTGCCCCGAATCTAAATCTCTATTTTTGACCTGTTGTCTTTACAGAACCCAAGTTAAAGAATTGTATTGGAGACAATTCCTGCTACTTAGCTCTGTTGCAAGATTTTTAGATTAAATACTTTGCCTCGGACAATTTTTCAATCCCATTTCAAGTGGACCGAGAAAATATTAACTGGGAAATGACTGGCGGCATAGTTAGCAAACCAATCTTTTTTTTTTATTTATTTTTTTTTGTGCTTTACATTTTTGAAAACTGATAATTTTTTTTTTATTTACAAAAATACCCTGATTGCAAGGAGGATGGGGTAGGTGCCTTGTTCTCTACTTAAATGACTTGTAAAAGAATTAACCTTTATTCATACACAGAAAAACACTTGTCATGATTAAAACACAAACTCTAAAGAAAGATTAAAGGGTCCTTAATTATTGCAGATTTTACAAGGACACAAATAGATTGAATGGAAATAAAAATAAATGTTCCGGATTTTAAAATCTTGGGAAATGAAAAACAAATTATTTTTATTGCTCGTTTAAAAATGAATGTGTTCTGACAAATAATTTCTCTCAATTCAAATCTCTCCTTGAAATGAAAATTTTCAAATTTTATAAAATTTAGTAATATTAGTAACAAAGTAATTTAATTTAAAAATGTTTTTTTTGGGGGTGGGGATAGACTTTATATTTTAAAATATTGTCTTTTATATTTAATTATTTATTATAATCCTTAATTTCCAGTAATTTTTCTGGCGACTGCTTATTGTCTGCTCTCTCATTTTGTAATCCATAGAAAAAAAATGTTTCTGGTTAATGTTTTTCCATCCTAATAATCAGTTATGGAACTGTGGATAGTAAGGTAAGTTGGAACAGTAAGATCTGTGTCCTTATGTGGATTTACTGCAGAAAATATGCTCACCTCACCAATCAGAACAATGGCACAGGACTTTAATTAGGTTAGAGTGAAAGTGATGAATGTGAAATATCAATTTATTTGGAAAATTTCTTTTTTTTTTCTTTTTTCATAAATAAACACACAAAAGTGAAGATACATTGGCTACAAAGTGATGTTTCACAAGCCAGTGATTGTTTCATCTTCATTAAATGCTCCATGTGGCCTTGTGTCAGACAAAGCTAAGGAAACATTTACATTGATGGATTATCATTTAAAATGGATGACATTAACACAACTATTTCGTTAATTCTCAAGAATTTTACAATTTAGTTGTTATTTTACTATGTGATTGAATACAGATGTCTAACGTGAGGTTTGAACTTTGACCTTTTGCTTTATGTTGCATCTATTTCGATAGATGAGAAAGAAAATTATAGAAAGCTCACTAGTTAAGTGATTGGTTAAGAATTTAAAGAACTTCTCCAAGATTAATCTTTAGATAAGGTTCTTTGAAATCTGTGACTTGGATGAATATGAGGTTGAAGGAATTAGTGAAAAGAAAAAAAGTGACATGAACGTGTGTGTGTGTGTGTGTGTGTACGCATTTATGTGGAAGGCATAAAGAATCAGTAAATAAAAGCCCTTGATAATCCAAGAGGGAAATGCTCGACTTGATGTGTAGATTAAAAGGGAGATAATTATTGCTTTTCAATAATAAACTATTGGTAAATAGAGAGAGAGAGAGAGAGAGAGAACTTTATCAGTAACAGACAGAATATTTGTAGATTTAAATTTTTGTGATTATCAAAGAAAGATATTCTTGAGCAAAGGATGTGGGCGCCTTCCAAAACAAAAATATTTCATAAAATTATTTTTGATTAGAGAAACAAATTTTCTGGATACCCGTTCCAAATTGCAAAGAAAATTTTGCTTATTAAACACGGCTTCTCAAAATTTGTGTCAAAAAAGTCATCTTACATTTAAGTAGACATGAAAATTTGATCAACAAATTTCTGACTGATATTGAAAATAATAGACATAGTTAATTTTGCAAGTACTTAACTATTCTTTTCTGTAAGTTTGTAGAACTAATCAACGAAGTGCTCAAGATTCCCTGGCTCAAATTGGCATGGGAATATATTAATAAATTTTTTTGTTTTTTTTTTAACCTTTTTGTTGCCACAGACATGGTAACTCATCTTACGACAAAGTGTGTTCTCTTTACAATGTTAAGAGAATTTAAACAGCACTGAACAGATGCAGCTAGCTTTCCCATTATCAGGCTAAGGTGTGTGTGTGGGGGTGGGGGAGTATCTCTCTGCTTGAACAACCCAAATCCAATGCATCCAAAAAACAAAGCAAAGGAAATGAGTAGAATCCCTTTTCAACATTCTCCTTGACCAACTTTTATTTTTAGCTAAAAAAAAATAAAGGCTATGAAAGAAAAACTCAAAAAATAAACAACAAAATTGGTTAGAAGCAAAATAAAGATAAACTATTCATTGATTAAAACAATCACTTTCAATAGAAGTAAAAAAAAGATAATCCGGGGGAAGGGGGTGGAGGAAAGCTCTTATTTTTCATGTCCAATGCTTGTTACCAGTGATAAAAACTATTTGAGCTTTACTTCTTGTTACTTCACAATTTAACAATCCCCCAAGCCTCAGTTACATTGGAGAACCATCAATAAAGAAAATATCAGTGCTTAATGTAATGTAGAAAGAAAAACAAAAATTCAGAAATGTTTCATAATCTCAATGACAAAGAATTAGGGCCAGTCAATGAGAAACTTGTCTAAGGTTTTTGGTTATTTACTAAATACAGAAGAACATGAATGAAACAGAATCCAGAATCAAACAATGAATTTTTTTTTAAAACATTTTCTTCAAGGTGCAAGAATTTCTCTTTGTGTTTTAAAACAATTTGGCCATGTTGGAAGACTTTCTACTAATTGCTCTAGATTTTTAATTTTTAAAAATTATCAGAATTTGGGATAATCAAAAATTATTGATCATTTAACAGAGTTTGAAAATCAATTTCCTAGTTTTTACACCTCAAAAGATTTTTAACCTTTTTTTTTTTTTTTTTAAATTTCTAAGTCAAGCAGTTAGCTCTTCATTTGGCTCAGAGCAACTTTTTTTAAGAGTAGGGCAGCAGATCTTAGTGTGTTTGTTTCTCATAGGATACTCAATAAACATGACCTTGTGCCAATGTTAGCAGAGACAAGACAAGGTCTCTGTTTAGGGTGCTGTCAATTATTTTTTGTGCAGTAAAAACTATGACTTATTGGAGACTCATGTTTGGTGTTTTTGGAATTTGTAGCTTTTTGACTAGCTTATTCTCTGACCACTGATTGCTGTAAAGGGAACTAAAGATAAAGGAATTTGAAAACAAGTCATGAGACTTTGAAAAAGCAAAATAAATGATTCTGATGGTTCATGCATTGTGGTGTCAATAACTTGAACATACAATGCTTAAAGCATAGCTTCATTCCTATTTCAATTCATTCTAACATTTCAAGACTGAACCATTGACGATAGACTTGTTTAGCTTTTGCTCAAGGGGTGGCTACAAAATGTTGAAGTTGTGAACAGTGCATTTAGAAAACAAAAAAAAATGAAAAAAAGAAAAAGAAACACCTTCAGAATTCAATAAGGCAAATACTGTATTTAAAAAAAAAACAAAACAAACAAAGAAGAGGGTCAGGGAATCTAAACCATTAAATTATGCAAACATCTCATTTCAAAAGTGGAGACAAGTTTGTTGATATTTACTCAATTTCTTTCTGGATTTCAGAAAAATGAAGAAATAGAAAATAATTATAAATAAATAACTTCATAAATTAGTTTTAAAAGGTCAATTGAAATCAGGGGACTTAACTCTGGTCTTTGAGGGGGTTTCTTCCCAAAGTCACTTGAAGAATTACCTGGCTGTCAATCCCAATTCTGCTGGGTCATTTTGGAATTCAATTTTTGGTTTGATTATGATAACATATCAAAGGGAAAAGTAAAAGAGATAAATTATATTATTCCTCAATTTTGACTAATGTCCTCATCTTTGCTCCACATCTTTCAGATGATACTTTTCAGCCCATGAGGGAATTTCAAAATCGAATCCATGGCAGACCAACTGCATATCAACCTGCCTGGTTATCTAGAGATTTTCATCTCCGGCAATACCCTTGCCTTTATGACTACAACAGCCTATTTGAATCAGTTGGAATGTAATTGCTAAAAAAAATTATTTATATTAAAATATTACATATTATTTTAAAAAATTGTTTAAATCATCACAAATTTTACAAGTGCAACTCAATAATTATGAATAAAACAAATGGAATAATGAAAAGACTTCTGCTTAACGTTTCTGGGAAAAACTTTTGTCACTTTTCAAATGATGAAAACAGACAATGTTTCTATAGAAATGTTTAAAACAGTTTGTCATTGTCAGACATTTGAAGGGAATCTTTTTTTTTAAGTTTGTCACATGCATATTTATAAATAATGATAAAATTATTTAAGATTATTTTATTACCTTCAGTGTAAATAGAACTTTCAAGTATGCAGAAATCAAAACACTACCTTGAAAGAAACAATGATTGGTAAAACCTACTGTCAATGGTCTGTGAGATTCTTAGCTTGTTAATCGTTGCTCCCTGGCTGGCACTCAGCAAAATCATTGATCTATACGTGTTTAAATATATTACATATTATTTAATAATACTTTTAAGATGAATAAAGATAATTCTCTAACAAAATATCTAACATTTAATGAATGTTGGAGAAGGGAATCTGTATTCATTTTTGCTGCAGTGCCAACAATGGATGCAACTGATGCATTTTTGTTGGATGATGGTTCTTTTTTGAGATTATCTGGCCAATTTCTATCACTTCAGATAGAACCCAGTTAATGCCATGATAGAGAAATGTAATTTCTCTATCAGAGAAATGTAAATTGACCGAAAAGTTGTTGTTGTTATTATTTCAATTGCTTGCATTTTCAATACAATGATATTAAACAAATCTTTCCTTTTCTGACAGGAGCTTTCTGCTTTATTCTTTCATTTTCTAGTGTGACTTTATCAAATCTATTAGGAGGCATTTTCTAGATAATCCTCATTACTAAAATAAAAATCAAGTTGCAGGTGTAAATATGACAAATTAAAAGAAAAATAGAGAAACTGATTTCAACTTGCAATTTTGTTGACAATGTCACCATCAGAAAAATTTTTTTTTTTTTTTTTTTTTTTTAGTTGAGGACATTTTTAATATCCAATACCAGATGCCCATCCAAGAAAAAAAAAAAAAAAACAAGAAACCCAACAAACAAAATCCAATAACAACAAACATTGAACCAGCAAAGAAACAAAAAATTATTTTTATAAAATTAGTTAAGGGTCTTGTTTTTTTTATTTGTTTTTGTTTATATAGCAATTCTGTTCTAAATTTAAGGTTCCTAAAGCAAAGGCGGGAACAATTTGCCCAATGCCTACATGCCCAGTCACATTCAAAAAAGAATAACAGGTTTATCACCTAGATTTTAGAAGCATACATGGAACATAGAAGAGCATAAAGTATTTGATCATTGTAAATAATGCCTAACACGCATTCAAAATATTGGTTGGTATTCTAAATTTTACAAGCATACTGATGTACTAAAGACAAATTCTTCAAAGGTTTTCAAGTAGAGATTTAGGGAATTGTTAGACGTTGTGGAAAGGCCTTTTATTTAGCCTCTACGCTCATCCAAATATGAAGCACATATTTATAATATATGTCATCAGGCTTCATGCAAAAATTGAAGTGTAAAAAATGGAGTTTTGGATAAAGGTACACATGTGAAAAAAAAAAGAAGACCCCAATATAAGAGAAATTAAATTTCTTCTCCCTTTCACAAAAGAAAAAAATCTGGCACAAGGTCAACCGTTAGAGCATTTGAGATCTCTGGTACAATATTCAGGGTAGAAATAATCCATTTTGGCCAGGTCTAGCCAATTAGTCCTTGTGTAAATCTGAGATCATCATTAACCACAAGAGTGGTGGGGAAAAAAAAAACAAAAAAAAAAACATCACCTGAAATGCCACACCTAACATTTGACAAAATATTCATGACTTGCTGTAAGGAATTTTATTCCCTTCATTTATTACATTTAGAAATACAAAAACTGACCTCCCACCCGACCAAAAGAAAAAAAAATTGTTCAAATTAAGTTTTGTTTTCTTTGAAAAAGCTCTCAAATATTATGCATTATGACTAAATAGTTTGAAATAAGGATGTGGAAAGGTGCCTCACCAATTTTGTAAAAATGTTTTCAAAGAAAAAGAAAAAAACTGAATAATCTGGAATGTTAGCATTTTTTCTTCCCACTGGTTGAGCAACTGCTTTCAAAATTTTGTTTTTGTATATATAGAAAATTTCAGACATTATTAACTGCTTTAAATTTTCATTTTTCATTGTTAATATTTGGTAATGAACACCACTAACTTAGTGCCTAAGAAATTTAAATGACTTGATCCCTATAAGTTAGTGGTACCCATGAGAGCAGATGAACTGATAAATGAAAGGAGATGAATTTGGATTAAAAAAAGATGAAACTCTTTCCTCGTTGAGCAAAAGAAATAAAGATGGACAATCTCAGTAATAATTTTAGAAGTTATGGGTTAAACATTATTTGGAAGTAAAGTCAATTGGAAAGTACACCCCTCTGCTCATTCAAGTGCCATGGAATCACATTAGAGAAACCTTATTGTTTTATACTGTATAAAATTTGTTTTATTTGTAAGGCAATAAAGAAAAGTGTGGCATATTTTACAAGCAGGTTAAATTTGTAAGGTTGCTGAAAGGCTTAAGGTTCTTATGGGCAGACGATGTATGATAGAATAGTTTTTATATTTGAATTGTTTTATAGACAAAAATTCAGATTTTAATGACTGATGGCAGATAAAATGAGTTAATATTCTCTACCCCTATCACCCATCATGTGCTTCTTTCACATGGAGTTATGGTTTATATATTTCAAAAAACAGACCAAATATGGAAGTTAGCTGAAAAAACTCATTGTGAGCTGATAATGAAATTGAGTTTTGTAGACGAGCAGGAATCTTGGACATTATTGAATAATTATTTATTCTTCATTTTTATTTGTATTTTCCTTTACCCCACTTACAATCACAAATAATTAAAAAATATGTAAAAATGCTAAAGCCATTAATAGTAGTTGCAAGAACAAAAGGTTCACTTGAATACAGGTTAGGAGGGTGTTCTCTCAAGCAGAGACTGTCCCAAAAGTTGGTTTACACTTTACTTTGCTTTATTCACCCATCAAGAAAGAATTTTAATTCTCCTAAAGTAACATCTTGAATTAATGCCTTTCAACAAATCTAACAAAAATAATTTTTGTCATAGTATGTGTTGGTGTTGGAAATTGGTTACAAAATTCTGTGATGTATGATAGGAAACAATTTGAAAATTGGTCTTATTAAATTAACTGTTGTTAATTGTACAGATTGAGAAAATATCAATAATTGTTTGTTTCAATAAAAGATTTAATCTTTTTTTAAAAAGTATGAACCTTTTTGAAGCCTCAGTGTGTGTGTGTGTGTGTGTGTGTTTGCATGCATGCACATATATGTATGTATGTATGTAAAATTCTAACTGACCATGTCTATATACCTTGAATGTATGTATGTGTTTTATATCACAGTATCTTAAAAGTCAAAGTTCTGGTAAGTTCTCTTCCAGATAAAGAGAGAGTCCAAGTGAAGAAAACATTTTAAAAATTGCAAAATAATCCATATTATGCTATAATTATTAATACCAACATGAGCAATTTAACTTTTATGACATCCTCACTCTGAGAAAATAAAATGGTCCATGTAAATCCTTTTCAAATGCTAATGTCTTGACTATTTTAATTTTGCTTATGATCACTAAATGACCTGGACACTTAGCAGTTGGTTATAGAACAGAGGTCATCAATGGCTTATTTAGTAATTTTTCTTATGAGTTTATATCGACAATTTCAAATTCAAAATGAAAAAGTTAATATGAAACAAAAGAATTATTTTCCCGACTGGCTCCAAAAACCAAAGAAAGAATTGATATGCTGGAAATAAAATCTGGTATTTCAAATGTAATCTATTTTCTTGTGTGATGACAATGTATTTTTAGTTTTCTAGGTTGAGAAAAAAAAAAAAAAACAGAAAAATAAAGACAATAGAATATGAGGTAGAGAAAAAAAACGATTCTTCAATTTCCTTTTACTAACATCACCCAACCCACCCAACAAAAAAAAAAGAGAAGGAAATTAAGAAAAATTTTGTTGACTGGTTCATACCTATAACAGTACAAACAGCAAATCAAAATAAGGAATGTATTTGAAAAATAAAATAAAATAAAATAAAATGGTATCCCCCCACCCCTCAACAGAAATGAATCCAAAAATTGATATGTTGAAATAGAACAAAATCAGGAAGATCAGATTTTTAAAATAAAAAAAAATTTCTCAAAACCTTGACAGGCAATTAAAGGGACAAATATTTTCTCATAAAATCCATTCTTAAAAAAAAAATATCAGTGAAGGCTAAAACAAAAAGAATAAAATAAATCAAGTGGAAGGGAGGGGTTAGAGGTTAGGTCGCAATGTCCTTGTTTTGAGAGGGTTCTACAGTTTTCAAAAACTGATAGTGTGTGTGTGTGTGCGCGCATGAATTTGGTTGTTACTGTCCCATCTGAGGAGATACTGTGAATGGTACATGTCAAAAACATATCGACAAAATATTAACATACATACAGAACAGTGTGACAGCCAACCAAAGGATTTGGGTTTTGAGGCAGAGATCTAGATCCCACCCACTAGCCAGGGGTGGACAGTAATCTGACCAAGTAGGGGATGAGAAGGAAGGACGTATTGAAATGGGTGGGGGAATAAATTCAACAATTTTTTGTATATTGGACAGATTTTAAGATGTAGTGTTCGAAAATGGATTTGCCAAAATATCCGTCTTTTCTTTTTAGGCAGATTCATTTAGACACGCACACATGTATACACTTTTGTATGCATAAACACATAGACGTCTACTGTGTTTATGCAAGCTGATAAAAAAATATTTGTGTACAAGCATTTGTGTTTGTCCATATACATCTTTGTACACAGATAAATACTTTGCTGTACGCACATACAATGTGTGAGTGTGTGTGTTTGCATGCTTATTATCACTGTCATGTAAGCAAGAATATTGCACCCAAGTCGACATATTGGTGTGGAAGTGTGTGTCTATGAAAATGTTTAAAGTTGGGATGGGAATGCAGAGGAAACATGGGGAAGAGCAAGGATCAAAATCTTGATCGTCACTCCTTTTTTTAGAAAGCATCTTTTATTTTGCTGAATGGACGCACAGCGATGTCAGCAGGCAATTTGAAGTTGATAACATTTAACCGTTCCAGGGATTTGAGGGCATCATCAAAACCTGCAGAACAAAAGCAGTGGAAATATAAGTAATGTAAAGTGTGGAAAAGGATCAACAAACACAAATTGTCTGTGGCTAAATCGGGGAAAATTTATTCTTAAATATTTAGTTTTGGATATTATTGTCTTTGGATAACATTGAATTTTGTTTACCTAATAAAATCATCAATAAATTTCCAAATAACAACAGAGTTAGTGCATTTAAAGAAATGTAACATTATCAATAGGTTAGAGTTGTGAAAAAAACTAACCTTTTCTACACCTTTTATTGAAACATGTGTTCGTCCATCTGCTATGAGTAGGACATCTGCTTCTTCACTTAACCTTTTGTTTCCAGTGTTTACCTTAGTCTTACTAACCATCAACTATAAATGTTATAAAAACTTTATAACTGTAAGTAAAGAGATACCTTTTTGGTTAGAACTTATTTTTTTTACATTAATATAGAAGAGTTTTTCAATCCAAATCTATAAGAGTTGGTTTGGTTCCTTTTGTTTAGTGGCACATCAACACCTCTTTAGGTTATTTAAAGCCAAAATCTAAATGAGAATTCAAACTTTATAATAAATTCAACAGAATGACATTATTTCATGATTAAATTATAATTGCTTAGCTGAATTTTTTTTTTACCAAATAATCTGACAAAATCAACTTAAGAGTGAAAATTAATCAAAGCAAAATTTTTAAAATTTTTATTTTTTTTGACAATGTATGTCATGTATTTAATTTTATTATAAAAATGTATTGTTGGTATTTTTATAAAAATGTATTTTTATACTTTCTTAGTGTTTTAATTTTTGTTTGGCTGGTTGACTATTTTCTGGGACCCTAACAGGTGCTACCACCCTGGATCAGGATGGACCTGGGAAGAACAGCAATTAAGAGGTGGTTCCAGGCCCCTCAAAATCTCCAATCTCCCGATCAGAGACCTTACTGCTGGATGTAGTTTATAGTCATACCAGGATGGAAATCTATAAGGAGTGATCAAGTGAATTTATTTGGGTTTAATTAATTTCTATATAAAAGTCATTTATTATCAAACATATTTTTAAGGAAATTATCTTTGCTAAATCTTTTTTCCTTTTTGAAGATATAATCCAATTAATGTGACATCATCAACATTGACGTTCATTTCTAACTTACCTGTTCTTGCGACATAACTCCAATCTTGGTAATAATAATCCACAAGAAATTGAGTTCGAAATAACAGCTTCAGCCAAGTTACAAGTTTCTTTTCACTGAAAGGAGAAAAAAGAAAAGGAAACATTTTTATAGCAGTTGATTAGGATGATGGGCAAGATGATACACAGTCATTTCCGCACACCTTGTGCAACTCTGCTGCATGGACCTTAGTTATGGTCTTTGGGAGAGAGTTCATAATCAAGCATAATCAATAATTTCAATAAAGCCAGTACTTTTGGACCCTTGGTCATGATGACTTGGGATTTTCTGCTAGCACAATCATTGACAACCTTCAAACAGTTTTATCTACCCTTCCGCTCACAAACTTAGGTCAACTGGTTATATTTTGTTCCAGCACTTTCCAACTGTGCTGCATACAGGGATTCTCTCTCCAGACAAATTAATTTTTTTTATTTTTGGCAGTTGGTAAATTTTTTAGTTTCTTATATTTCAAAGTCAACTAAATTAAAACTCTCTCTTAAGTCTCAATACAGCAAATGTTTATTGTGTGTGTGTGTGTGCGTGTACTAATCACTAAGGAAAATCATAAGTGGCAACTCAGACATATATCAACAGGAGATGGTTATCATTAAACATAATCTTTAAAACTACACTAGCATCAGCTTCTGCAGGCAGAAACAGGAGGGTTAGGAGGATGAGGATCAGAAAATGATCACAGACCATCTCCCTTATGTCAAGGGCTTGCTGAAAAGAATTCAGATCTGTGGCTCATACAGCATTAAGACAATATTCAGAAGTAGCTAAATCTTACAAAGCTCTGTCATGCCAAAAGTAATACAGAACACAACCAAGAACTTTGTGTATTCCACCACAATGAAATCAGGCATGGCTGGTCATGTGTGGAGGGAACAGTGTGGTCACCAACCTCAGTGGAATTAAATAAAAATACTAAACTGAGAACAACTCAGTAAAGTTAGATGTCTGAATGAATCGGTACATGCTAGGCTATGAGAGTTTTTTCAATAGGCCTAGCATAAAAATAAATAACATATGGGAACTATTAATAAAAAGAAATGACAAAACTTCAACAGCTGTAAGAAAAGAGAAACCACAGTGAATGCAGTCAAGCATGATGCCAGCAGCAAGCAGAAAAGAACAATATTAGGTTTAAAACACTAATTTTTAGGTTTAGGATTGCCCCACTGGACAATAGTCAAGTGGATTAAAGTTTTAGAGTGTGAATTTGGTGGTAGTAATTGTGAGTTTGATTCCTGAGTACAAACTTAGAATCAGTAGAAAACTGTACAATAAATGCCTTGCTGTTTTTTGCTTTCCTGCTAGTTGGAAATCCTCTTCTGTCATTCCTGTCTTTTAGAACTCAGGCAGATCATCTGATCATTCTATCAGCCTTCTAAGTTCTAGAGGCTTTAATCAACTCTGAATTGGTTAAGCATCTCACCTCATAGGGTCTTCTTTCAGATAAGCAATATAGCTTTTGTTTCTCTAGATCAACTGCTGATGTGTTAATGGTTATTGCTGAAAGAATCTATCAAGCTTTAGATAAGAATGAAGCTCGGGTTGTTGCTTTAGATATTTCAAAGGCTTTTGACAGGCTTTGGCATATTGATCTTCTGAAAGTTGAAAGGTAATAGTATTTCTGGATGAATTTTTGAACTGATTCAGTCTTTCTTATCAAATTATAAAATAAAAGTGGTTCTGGATGGCCACTCTTCTAGATTTTTTGCATTAATGTAGGTGTCCCCCAGGACTCTATCTTTAGACCCATGTTGTTCTTAATTTTCATCAACGACCTTCATGATGGCATCAGTTCTCAACTCAGCATCTATGCTGATGACACAATTTATTCTTGTCTTAATATGCCTGAGCAGTTTCATAAGGTCAAATTGGCTGTTGATTTAAAAAAATGATTTACTTTCTGTTGTTAACTGGAGTAATGAGTGGTTTGTTAATTTTAACACCTCTAAAATGAAACTTATCTCTTTTAATCTTCTGAGAGAACCCTTTTTACTGTCCATCAGCATGACTGATGCTAACTTCCAGAAAAGTGATTCATTGTGCCTTCTTGGGCAAATGTTTTCCACTGATATGAAGGGAAAGATAATATCAAATCAATTGCTAGGTCTGCTGCTAAGAAAATTGGTTCTCTGTGTGAACCTAGTCAATTTTTCTCAACAGAATCTATCTTACACATTTATGCCTGCCATTCATCCTTGCTTTGAATACTGCTGCCATATCTTTTCTGGGGCTCCTGTAGTATATTTAGAAATTCTTGATAAAAATCCAAAGAATAATCTCCAATGTTATTGTTCCTGACCTGGCATCTCACCATCAGTCACTTTCTCACCACCATAATGTAGGTTCCCTCTGCCTTTTCTATAAATATTTTCATGATAATTATTTTGATGAACTTTCCTATATTGTATGTAGACTTTATAAATTTAAGCAGAGTACTAGATTGGCAGCAAGGTTTCATCATTTTACAGTTAAAATGTCTAGATGTAACTCTAAGTTCTATGCTAACGGTTTCTTTTATCACACTTTCCACTTGTGGAACTCTTTTCCGGCTTTTTGCTCCCCAGTTAACTTTGATCTTCAAAAATTTAAATGCAATGTCAATCATTATCTACTGTCTTCTTAATTCTTGTTCTTTTATTGCTCTCACTCTGTAATAATGGCATTTTTTTTCTCATATTCTCTAACACTCGATAATCACTTGTGTCTTAGTGGCTTTATTGCCTTGTTTGGAGTAAAATGATTAAAAAAAAAACAAAAAACATGGCTTGCAATAACCAAGTTGTACTAAATAAGATGAGGAGATATCTCTAGATATGGAATGGGAAATGAGAATAAACAGTAGTTTAAATAAAGGGATCACTTGAGATTCTCTGAAGTCTGCTCAGATCAAAAGATACCTGAAGAAGGCCAGTGGATACAGTAGTTGAAACATGATAATAGCAACAAAAATGAGGCCATAAGTCTGAATGTAAACTCCTCATCCCAGAAATTCAGACAGAAGCTAAGTAAATAATAAATCAGATATAAATAGATATCTAAAGCATTAAATTATGTATTTTATACCTAAAGCCACAGCCTGAATTTATTCTTATCTAAAGCCTGATAGACAAATTCAGTAATAACCATTAACACATTTGTGGTAGACCTAGAGAAAGGAAAGCCATACTGTTTATCCAAAAGAAGAATGTGTGACATCAGATGCTTAACCAATTCAGCATTGATTAGAACCTTTAGCACTTTGCCAAAAAGAGGTAAAAGACAAATAGGGGGGGGGGATAATTTGAGAGCTCAGAAGGTTTACCAGAGTTATTAAAGACAGAAACTACAGAGGAGGATTTCTAACAAGCCAGAAAGCAAGAAGCAACAAGGCATTTGTTGTAGAGTTTGGAGAGAACAGAAAATATTGGTTGGTTAATATCAGTTTTATTGTGAAAACATTGACTTGCATAATAAAATTTGCCTGTGTACATGGATAAAACAATACTGTTCTTTTGTTGCCTTTTAAAGACTGGAATGGGGAAGAATAAGATAGAACAATTATTTTGGCTCACATTTTTTGTTATTTGTGTCACATTTGTAAATCAGAAATGAGGAACTAACAGGAGAGAGAGAGAGAGGGATTGAAAGTAGAAAGAGAGAGAGATTAAAAGAAAAAAGATAAAAAAAACCAAAGTGGATAATATAAAATAAAAGAAAGAAGGAAGTTAGTGTAAAAGAAAACTGGAAAGTAATATAACTTACTTTAGTGCCAAACATATGAAAGCCTTAAAATGGGAGTCTTCTGTCCTTTTTAGGGGAGTGTGAGACTGAATAACTGTGTCAATGGCTCCTAAGAGAGTCTGTTTGGCTGTGATTGGTTTGCCTCCAACAATATCTAAGTGGAATGATTGGGATAATTTACGAGCTGGAGATTCATTATATTCTTTCCCATGCTGAAAAAAAAAAAAGAAAAGAAAAAGGAAATATGGAAAATTTTATATTCTTTGTATCAGATATTTCATAATCAAGAGACAGTTATTCCAAAATGTATTTCATGCATTTATTGAAAGTAGTAATTAAAAATGGCATTCAATGCAAAATTATGTTAAAAAAAAGGAAATCTAGCAGAAAAGAACTAATTCATTTTTAGTAATCAACACTGTAAATTTTAAGTGATGTATTTATTTTTATTTATCAAGGCATCCAAATTCTTACTCATTCCAAAATTGATTTTGAAAGCAATGACAATTAGGATCAATGAAAGGCACAACAAATATTGTCAAAATTCCTGTCATTTTCATTTGAAGCACAATTATCCTGAATGAAAGCCAAACCAATTATTGTCATCTATTCCAAGACAAATCAATCAGTTTTTTTTCTTTACAAGTCACTTGCACTCATATCCTTGCTAATGTTTATCCAGTTTCAAACTAATATGTGTGCTGATTTTTTCTCAAGTTCCAAATTCATGTTAGGTTAGTTTTCTTTGCTCTTAGAGACAATTCAAATTCTAAATCTCAAACATTCTTGCAGACAGTGGAAATCCAGGTGTCAGTCTGAAAATAATCCTGCTACATGAAATGACTATGCCAATATTTATTCTAATTGTCTGAGAATGTAGGAACAAAATGGTAAGAATCATAGTTTTCATCCTTTGAATGTTTCCGTCTTCATATTTTGATCTTCTAAACATAACCACATAAAAACGGAATTCTATATTGGGTCTACTTATGAATTGCTTTTGTTTACAATCCTGAAGAAGGTCAAAGAATGCTTCAGTTCAAATGCAATAATATAAAACAACAACGACAATAAATTGACAAGACTAAATGAGCTTTGGGCAAAGAAAGCACAGACATTCTGTTATATTCCATGCTAATACTTGCAAAACAAGGTGGAGAAAATAAGTAAAGGTTTATTGTAAAAAACCAGTACAATAAGAATAAAGGTAACAGTTATGCACAAAGTCGTACTCAACAGATCCCAGCTAGCCTCTGTAGTCTGTTGACTTACAGATACTTATAGGTAGTTACAAACTATAGTGTAGTCAACTCATCTGGGTGACAGGTTATTCCATTACATCACATTCACAGGAAGTAAATGAGAAAAGAATTTAAAAGAAAGAAAGGAAAACTTCCAACAAACCTTCATTTCATAATATTTAAGAAGAAGATCCCAGGCATGCATCAATTTGGTGGTTCCTGCTGATCTATTGGGGAAACAGCCCCACGTTACAAGACTATTACTTTGACCCAGCTAACAAAAGGAAAGAAAAAATATGTCATTAATAAAAGAAAAATTAAAATTTGCAGATTTCTTGAAAGAAAAAAAAAATTGCCTTTTTTATTGAAAAATAATTTTACCGCAGTGTGGAAGATATGATTCAGATGATTATGCTATCAAGGTTGACAATGAGTGTAATAGTTTTTTGCTGCTATTATCTGGGAATAGAAAGTAGTTATGAGAGAATTGTTTGTTCAAGTTCTCACACTTTTCTATATCAATCATTGTGGCAGGTCAATGATAAGAATAATATTTTGGAAACAACAAAACAAAATTCAGGAAAAAGTGGATTCCATTTTTTTCTTCACCTTGTGTCTTTAAAGATATCTGCAGATGAAATATTCACCAAGTTTATTGCAATTTAGGTGAACTGGATTTTTATTTGTTGTCATCTTGAAATATGTGTCCAAAGAGGACCATCAATTATTCTCACCTATGAATTTCTATAAGGTCTAAGTTATCAATTAAGCTGTTTAGGTCATTCAGATCAGATATTGTTGCCACTGATACATATTTATACCATCACATTTGGGATTTGTTACAAGTATGTGAGTAAATTGATGGTTACTAAAATAAAGAAAAAAAAATGACCACCAATTAGAACCAGTGGAAAATTGTGAAAAAAAAAAAAATTATATTTATAGATAATGAAAAAAAAAATCTTTTTAATCAATTCATCCCAAGCAAGGCAATAATGTCACCAAGACACAAGGGGTTACTGGGAGTGAAAGAGAATAAAAAAAACTTTAGAAGGAACCAGAAACACAAACCAAAACATGAAACAAAGGATAAGCCTCTACTTCTGTTCAAAAGATTGGAGAGGTGTGTGAACTGGATGACAGGCAAACCTGTCTACATCCATTGTCTATTTATGCTTATATAATCTTAATCAAGAATTTCATCCAAGACAATATGTTCTTTGGCAGAAAGATTCCACTTTCATTGTTCTCTGCTCTGTTCTTACATTTTGCCCTGGATTTCAAAAACAAAGTCTGTCACTGGCTAAATAATGATGTGGGGGTGGGACAAGCATAATCTCAACTTGTCAGAACTTGATCTTGGGCCTCCTTTATTGTTACCATATAGAATAGTATTTTTTCATTGGCAACAGAAACATTAACAGATCTTTGGATCTGTTAATGTTTCTTTTTTAATTTTTAATTTTCTTTTTTATATTTAATCCACACTCACTTAGGATTTATCTGAGTCTTGCTGTCAATTTCTTGGATTTACCTCAACTAAACCGTGCTGCATCAAGTCCCGGACAGACATGGCCAACTCTTTCCGTACCACTTGGGTCAGTGCTTGGCTGCTGGGGGGAATCTGGTCCTGCAAAAGAAAATGCCTTGTGATTGGCATGAAAACCAATTGATACAAAAAAAACAAACACTACATATAGAATGGGTTAATGAATACAATGTTATGAGTTTTGATAACAATTTTTAGGTTTTATTATCTTTCATGTTAAAATATGTCAAAGATAAAGGGTGTCATCTTCCCCACCCACCTTGATACTTTTAAGGAAAATAAATAGTTTAAAGCTATTTCAAGGTTAACAGGTACAGACACACCTGAAGAAGTGTCAGAGGATACTTAGACAACAAAGATAAGGATATTAAAAAATAATCATTGAATGACACGTTAAATAACTTTAAAGTTATTCCAGGCTAATTCATTTTTTTATTATTTAATTAATAATAATAAAAATATTTTTAAATTGAATAGCTATAATAATTTTCTCAGTAGTGCAACATTCATATGGGTAATCAAGTACTGATCAGAATTTTTATTGTTCCTTATTTACCTAGAAGTAATATAAAAAGTTTCATTTTTGTCTTCAGCAACAAAATAAAAAATTCATGTGCATTATATATTATTGTTTTTGTCTTGTCTGGTTTTCCATATGTCTGTACATCGAGAGCACTCCTTTCGACTGAAAAAAAGGTTGGTGTTATATAGCTCTCTCAGCCCCAGACCCACGTTGACTATTGACTAATACCTAGGTGTCCAGTATTGTTTGTATGCAAATTTTGTCAGCACCACCTACTGTAAGTAGAATGTACTCTCTCAACAGCCAATTGCGGAAGAGGACGTAACTCCTGGTGCTTACTGCATCATACACAACTAATTCTGGATCTCTTGTCAGGTCGACCTGATTCTCCATTACATTTATGTCATTTTTATTTCATTTTAAAATTTTGTTGGGAAATTTTAATTTTTCAAGTAAAAAAAAAAACAAACAAAAAACTTGCATATAATATGAATGGAAAAAGAGAAAACAATCAAATCTACATGTGAATTCCATTGGTTAGTATATCTGAATAGATGTAATCATAAGAAAGATTTTTATTTGAAATATAACAAAAAAATTGTACTGAAATGTATCACTTGTATAATTTTATACACAGAAACTAAAACTGTAATATGCTGAGTGTATTTTGATTTGCTCAAAATTAATTACAGTAAATGGATTACAATAAATGATCATATACAGAGATCAATACATGTACAATGTCCAAAATAAATGGTGTAACAACAATGTTCAGAGTCCCATATTAATGCACCATCTATCCTCCTTGGGTATTAAAACAAACAGATGGTTGATAAAATTCTGCAATACATTGCAATTATTCATGCAATAAAACAAGTTGTAGGTGAGCTAACTGCATGAGTCAGTTGTCATATCATCATATCTCATACATGTTCAATGGGGGATTGCACTGGCCAGAAACATTCTTGAACATCTTGCAGGAGAAGGATGGGCATCATATGAGCTGGCATTATTTTGATGGAACAGCATATCTTCGTGAAAGGAGTTGAATAATGTTCTGGATGCAACTAATGATATTCAAAATTCCCTTCACAAATACCAAAAGTAAGCAAAATTTAAATTTATGCACACCACATGGATTGGGCCTGTATGTCATGGGTGGATAAACACTGGAAGATGCTATGTCCCAGGTCAATGACACACATGCAAACAATTGTCTGTATGAAATCCAAACCTGTTCTCAGCACTGAACACTAACTACATTTGAACTCTAAGGTGACACTCTCACAATACCACTGGAAATGCCCATAATGGTATTGTGTGGTGTAAATTGAAGTCTCGTTAGAGGCATGTTTACTCATGTCTTGCAGCAAATAAATCATTTCTAATAGTATAGCATCCTTCAGTGTGGTGCAATTTTATTTTCTCTAGGTCTATTTTGGTTGATTGCAAAACTATTTCGAAACCTTAGAAGAATGCACAATTAAATACTGATATGTCCACAATTACAGAATACATCTGTATGTGTGTGTATATATATATATATATATATATATATATATATATGTGTGTGTGTGTATTTTTATTACTTAAACTTCTTTTTTTTTTTTAGCATATACCCATATTTGAATTGAGACTCATTTTATTTATTTATTTTCATCTACTGGCCTGAATATTCGAGAAATCTTATTAAAGAAAAATATGCACTCTCTGACAGGATTCGAACTTGCACCCCTCTGGGCAGAGGAAACCATTGTTAAATCTGACATGCTTTAGACCATCTTGGAATAAAATAAACAAGCACAAACATATATATATATATATATGTAGGTAGATGAAATAAACACTATTATATATATATATAAAATATTATAATTATTTATTTAAAAGTATGATTCCTCTGCTACATAAGAGTTCTCATGTTTCAAAAACAAGAGCTGAAAACTTCAATATAATTATTAGAATTAAATTGAATTCAAGTACCAAGCTCTGTTTCATCTTCAAGCAAAATTTTCAGAATAACTAATCTTGAAATTTATGTGTCTTTATAAGCATATTCATTATTAAAATTAAATTACTATGGAAACGGCTAGAGCAATTATTTAAATAAGGGGTGTAAGGGTTAATAATTTGTATCAATATATTAGTTACTTTCGGAAAAAGGTCAAGTCAAGGTAGGGTTAGGGTGTCTAAATTAAAGTGGAAGATGACATTTAAACTCATACCATCTAGTATGGTTCACCATTAAGTGTCTATGGAGATTTATTTATTTTCAATTTTTTCTAAAAGGGTTGTGTGTATATAAAAGTGTCGTATTGAACTACAATTTCTTTTTTTGATGACTTCATAGAGGGTTTTTTTATCTTATGATTGGGTTGAACTTTTAAACCTTTTATTTAGACTATGGAATTTAAAGTTTGTATTTATTATTTGTTTGTTTGTTTTTTATGCTAATTATTTAATGCGAAAATTTGTTGATGCCAGCAAAAAAAACCATTAACTCATGTTTGTGGTTTAATAAATTTTCATTATTTAGAAACTTAATAATGTGTAGTTTTTCATGTAGGCATAAAGGGCATGGGTCATCCCAGGTTTTACAAGTTCTTGTTCTATTTATAATTTTCCATTTTACTTTTGGTGTTTTATTCATTTCTTTTAAATGCCAAAAATATTTGGATAGGGATGTCTGATTTCTATTTCTAATATTGTTGAAAGAGCTTTTGTGCTGTCTCCACCTGGTTTTAAATTCATTTTTTGTAGAATCAATATATATCATATTGGTGTTAGGACTCTCAATGGATGAGATAGTGCACGGTATACTACAGATTTTATGCTGCATTTATTTTCCAACGGGCTGTCGTCAGGGTTTCTACAATCACATAATTTTTCATTATTTTTGTCTAATTTAAGTTTAGGTTTTTTATTAATATTATTTTGGCATGCATGTTTTTCCAGGATTTTATTATTGTATTTTTTATTATACTTTCTAGATTTTCAGTGCAATTGTAACTTAATTTTAAGGTGTTTTTATTAAAGATTTTTGCTAAGTCTGCTATTAGTAGGAAAGTGTTTTTCAATTAAAGCTAGGAATTTATGTCTTAGTTTAATACTAACCATTTGGTTGAATGGAGGGATATACCAAATGATTTTTCTTTTCCTGTTTTTCTTCTGGTTAGTACAATTGTTTCTATAATTGATGTTAGCATTTTTGTATCAGCTGTTAAAAAACAGAGCTGTGTTATAAAAATGACTGTGTTGTTGGAATATTTCTTTATTAGCAGAGTTCATGCTGATTCTTTTCTCTATTGATGAGGGTATATGCTTAATTATGGATGGAGGGTGGTTTGACTTAGGGTCTACATACAAGGAGTTAGCATTAGGTTTTCTATAAGGTAGGTATATGTTGTTCATTAAGTCCAGAGTTACGTTGAGGAAGTTTACCCTTTTCAATTTTGTATCGACTGTAGTTTTTAAATTAAGTTTTCTGAATTCACTATATATAATCTTTCTAATTTTATCTATTTTAAAATTAGTGGAACTCCTCATTACCATGATCCTGTCATCTCTGTATAGCCCGATCTACTTAATGTCTAATTCACAGAGCGCAGTTAGGTTTCACACACACATATTATACACACACACATACACACACGCACCTTGATGAGTGAACAAAGTGATTGTTGGAGGCTCCATGAAGGTAATACCAATTAGCTAAGTGATAAACTTTATATTTCATTTTTTATTATATATTATATATATATATATATATATATATATATATATATATATATATATATATATAAAAAAATGTGTGTGTGTGTGTGTGGCCTGAAAATTGTGTTCAAGGATGAAATGAAACAGACTCTCACCATTTGGTGCTGACCTCAGTGTCCACTTTTATATTTTATATTTACGTACTATGATACTGAGTATTTTTATTCATAAATATAGCATACCATAAAACTATATTTTTACCATATATAAAACACACACACGTATTTGGACTTCTATAAAGTTATACACCATACTTTGTTAATGTCTTTGAAATTTATTTCTCTTTTCAGTATCACTTCTGAAATATGAGTTGTTATTAAAAATTTTTTTCAAGCCTGATTTACAGCTGGGAAAAAAAAAACTGTTACAGACTTTGAAGCTGATAAAAATGAATGTACCACTTCTCTTTTTAGTTTCTGTGATATATACAATGAATAATAATAATAATAAAAAACTCAAACCTCTTCACTTTCACTATCAAAATCACTGCTGTTGGGATTGGAGGTTTGCTGTTCTGCGGCCACTTGTAACACTTTATCAATGCTTAGCTCAAGCCGAGCACGTAGATCCCTAAAACAGACAACACAGGCTCAATTGAACCCTAAGTCTTTTAAGAGAGGACACATTAGGTACTTAGAAGAATTTTTTTTCTCTTAACATGGAATTAATCAAGAAAGTATTTAAATCTTTCATTAAATCTGACATTTTTTTCATGCTGTCAATTCTTGTCTTTCTTTTTTGAAAAAGTAATTCCACATCAAATATCTACTTTAAAACTGAAAATTCTTCAAACAATAGAAATACTTTATGTATTTAAAATACTTACAGAAATGTACTAATTACTGTTTTCATCACGAGAGACTCTCATTGTGTCTGTGACCAAAATTTCTTCTCGATATAACATGTCTTTCAACAAAATATTTTCAGTGGTTTATCAGAAAAGACATTTTAAATGCTAACCAAGTTTTAAGTGTACTTTTCTTTTATTTGAATTTAGGCTTAAAAGTAACTTATTAGAAAAATGAATAAATAAATATTAACTCATTAAAAGACTCTAAATGAAAAAATTCAATTTATTCTGGTAACCAACTCTATTGGAATATGTGGAATAAAAGAGGATTCTCTTGAATATTTTTGGTTAATTCTTCACCAAATGTCACAAACAATTGAAACATTGATAAATCAACATCAAATTCAAGGGGAAAGGCACACAGAAAATCCCAAAAGTATCTTTTCCTCACCCCCAATGATTTGCCTTGGCTGTTCGTTTCAGCAAATTTCTTTGAAATTCCTGTCCTCCACATCCAAATTGAGTGATGGCAAACACTTGCAACAAGGCCAAAGCTTTCTTCATTAAAGTTAAAGTAGTTTGCCGTAAATTCTGTAAAAAAAAAAAAAAAAAAAAAAACAATTCAAAAATCAACAAAATTGTGAAACAAGTTTGAGGATCACAGACTGATCACAACATATTGGATTCTTTCTTTAGGTAAACAGAAATAATAGAAATCAAGTGCCATTTTTTTTCTGGATATTAACATTTTCATGTAAAATCTCTTCAGCAATAAAAAACAAATGGTTGGTATTATTTTGGACAAAAATTTTACCGTTTAAAATGGAATTAGAAGCAAAGCAACAGTTAACGATTTTATTTTGTATATAAAACATTTTCACTGTTTTCTAATTATCAAGTAAAAAAAAAAAATACTTTTTTTAAACTATAAAAAAAACACTTTTTTTTTAAATTATACACTAGGGTCATTCAAAGTAGAGCATTACTGAATGTGTGATATGAACATAAGAAGTTCTTAAACTTAATGGAAATCTATATTTTCACCTGACTACAGGTAGCACATTTAATGTCAATGATAATAAATGTCCAATTCAAGGATTAAGTTATAATTTATGTTTTTGCAAGATATAAAATCAGTTTTTTAATTTGATAACAAAGAAACTAATTATCAAATAGAAGATATTAGCAAAATGATGAACCCAGCTGTTATCCTACTTGAGGGAAGAAATTCTTAAAGCAATGCTTTACTTACCTCATTTGAGGCATTTTCAGAAAGGCCAAACTTGTGTGATGAAGGAATACTGCCTTTGGAGTCTATTGATGAGAAATTCTGAAGGTGAAGAATTCAATTATAAATCAAAGATGGAAAAGCAACAAAAGAGTGGCTTAAAATGTCTCCCCTCCTCGATAAATCAAAAGAAAAGAAAAAACATAAGATAACTAATGAAGGTTTTAGGAAACAAATTCCAAGAATTTCTCACTAGATAATTGGCATAATTACTTGCATCAGAACAAATAATCCATACAGCCAGTGTTCACTTAACGACTTAGCTGTTTAATGACCTCCCCACATACCAGACTTATGATAAGCTATAAAGTCTCATAACATAAAAAATCCAACCAGTTGGTATTGTGCATTGTATGAAAACTTGGAACATGACTATTTATTCATTTGGAAAAAGTGAGAAATAGATAAAAAAAATTTACTTGTCCTGTATTTAGTCTGCAAACTGAAGTTTATATACAGGGTATGATAAATAAATTGTTGTCTAACTTATGCAAAAAAGAAAATAACATGGACATCTCATTTTAACAGATATATTTACCAGAATTACACAAAAATATCTTGAAATACTGAAAAGTAAATTTATTCAATAAAATCGCCATTAGCTTCAACCAAGGCCTCCAGACGACTTTGGAATCTCCTGCAGCTCTTCAGGACAGTTTCCTTGTTTAAGTTGGTGAATGCTGCCATATTCCTTGACTTCAGTTCATCTTTGTTGTTACAAGGAGCTTTGTTGGTCTCACACATAATAATTAAGGGTCTGCAATCTGGGGAGTTAGGCGGCCAGATGTAACAGCTGATGTGGTCGCAGAAATTGTCTGACAGCCATGACTGGGTCTCCTGCTTGTGTGGCATGATGCAGAGTCCTGTTGCCATATATAGGGTCTTTCAGCAGCCACCCTCTTGACCCCAGGACAGCACTACCTCCTCAAAGCCTTTGTGTTGAGTCACCAAAAAATTTGGCAGTTCTTTTCAAATCAGAACACTCAGAGTGAGTCTTCCAAGTTGCCATATCTTCATAATGACCATTAGACTCATCCAACTCTTTCCAAATCTTTTGCACTGTCCTCAGAGTGACATCCAAACACTTTGAAATGTTTGTATTGGAGTTTTCAGCATGAATGCCAAGCAGTACAGCATGCCATTTCCAAATTTCTAGTGGAGTGAATTGCATCATAGTACTCTTTTTCTCACAGACAGTGGCCCAACTGACCCTACTATATACAGTGCAATCAACAAAATCAAAAACAAACAACGTGCATGTGCAAAATTAAAAATATAAAATGGCAACATCACACCTGGTATATAAACAGAAAATAGAAGTGATTTTAAATTTATTTGTTATGTTTCTGTTTAGTACACTACTGAACTGTAGAAATACATTAGAAATGGTGCAATGTGATATTGAAACTATCTCAAGCTGATCGACACAAACCCATTACATGTGTAGTATGCCTGAAATAGGAGTCAGGTACAACTTCTCACTTAGCAACCAGCTCATTGGAATGGAGCCCAGTTGTTAAGTGAAGAGTAGTGGCTAGAATTGGTTAGTTCATTTATCCTAAATTTCTAATCATTTTCATAAAGACAACTTTTTTGATAATTTATTAAACTTGATTTAATTTAATATTTTTATATTTGAATTTTATGGCTGCCTTCAAATCTATTTCAATTCTTGAGTTTTGCCTGTTTAAAAAAAGAAAAAAGGCCAGAATTTTTTCAGGATTTCAAATCTATGTTTGTTGCTTTCATAATTTCTTTGTCTTTCAATTTTCATTTCTTTAATGGCATACAACTTATTAGGGGAATATTTTTAAGGCTAGACAATTTCTTTTTCATTTAAAATTTCTCCACAAAAACAAAACTTCCAGAAACAATGAGAAAATCACATATTCAAAAAAGTTATTTTTTTGCTTTTAAAAAATGTAAAGAATTTTTCACCTTTCCATGAACTGAACATGTACAACGTTCTTTGCCGAGGGGTCCTGGACTGCTGGCTTCACCTAAGAAACAACAAATACCAACAGCGATTAAAATAATAATAGAATTTAGTTTTATTTGTGTTAAAGTGGCTGAACAACCTTTGAAGCAAGATTTTACCCAATTTACATTTAACACATTAATTTAAAAAAAAAAAATGTAATTCAATTAAGATGATACACAGAAGTTTGACAATACAAATCCAGATTCAAAATATCACTGCCCAAGACTTTTCTTTCATAAAATGGACAAGGTAAGATCTGTTTCTAGTTTAATTTTACTAAGTTTAAAAAGTTAAAAAAATGTGCATTGTGGTGTAATAGATACTGACTCGAAATAAGAAATTAGAGAGGTGAGTTTGAATTTGTCACATTCATTTACATGCAAATATCCTTGGGAAAGGTATGAGTACATCTCTTCTTCCCTCCTCCCTCAGTTATGGGTTAAATAGCAGGACAGACTGGATCCTATAGCTTTGATTGGCAACCAGTCTACTGCAGAAAGAAACAGCAACTTACTGTGGGAAAATATCTTACCTAATCAATGAAGAATTGAAAGAGACATGATTGTCCAAGCATGTATTATGTATGGCACTTAACCGACTGAACTTTTATTAACTAATTTGTCCGAAAACTCATTATTCCCTGTGATTTGTTTTGTTTTTTCAGATTAGTGGGCACATTTGTTTTTTGCTCTCACTGCTTTTTTGGTGAAAAACAGATCAACCAAAATGTATTGATTAAAACCAATAAGGTTCAGACAATGTCCAACTGTTTCAAATGATTTTTTTTTCTTAAAACAGAATTCTGGGTAGAAGTTATTGGAAAATTTTTACTAATCTTCCACTCGGTCTGGCACAAGGTGGCGATAGTAAGTATTCCAGGAAGGATTTAACTTACTAGCAATGGCTTGCTAGAATAATCTGCTAACCAATGCTCTATGTCAAATGCCATAGAAAGTATATATATATATATATATATATATATATATATATATATTTATTTGTATATTAATAATGCCATCTACAAATGAGAAGAAAAGAAAAAGAGGCACACTGTTACATGTGACATTGGAAATAAGACTATTGCTAGTAGATTTTTTTAAGTTTACCTGTGAAATTTCAAGAAAAATGTTTCAATAGTTTCATTGAGTTTTTACTGTTCTAGCCAGGAAATAAAGTGGAATAAAAAGAAAAACAAAATCAGTTTATGTTTGAAATTAATTTTTTGGCTGACAAAAATTACAGTTTTTAAAAAAATTCCTTTAAGAAAATCTTTTTTAAAAATCATTTCACCCCAAGCAAGGCAATGAAGCCACTAAGCCACAAGGAGAGGGTACTGAGAGTGAGAGAATATGAGAAAAAGAAAAAATTAGAGAGAGAGAAAATAAAAGGACAGGATTTAAGAAGGATTGACATTGTATTTAAATTTACATCAAAGCTGACTGGAAAGCAAGAAACTGGAAGATAGTTCCACAAGCAAGAAACTTACAGTTACATCTAGCCATTTCAACTGTAAAATAATGACCTTTCTGTCAACCTAGTAATGCACTTTAATTCATAAAATCTAGGTACCATAGAGGAAAGCTCATCAGAACAATTACAATGAAAGTATTTATAGAAAAGCCACAGAGAAGCTATATTATGGCAGTGGGAAAGTGACTGATGCCAGGTCAGGATCAATAACATTACAGATTCTTCTTTGAATTTTATCAAGAATCTCTAAATAAGTAGCAGAACCACCAGACCAGATGTGGCAGCAATATTCAATGCATGGACAAATGGTAGACTTATAAAATGTGTAAGAGAGATTCTGTCAAGAAAAATTGTCTAGCACGATATAGTGATCCATGTTTCTTATCCCAGCTAACAACAGATTATAGATCATTTTTTAGATCAACTACAAATTTGACTTTATCGAGCTGATCAACCTTGCCATTAAGACAGGAGTAAATAGCTGTGTCATTATCACAGATACCAAGTTGAGAACTGATGACATCAAGATTCAACTTAGTAAATTTACCTGTAGAAAAAATAGGAGAGAACTCACCTTGTAAAAATTGAATAAACCTTTCTAAATCTGTGATTTGTGTTTTTAATTGTTCAACTAGTTTGCCTTTCACTTTAGCCGGATTAACAATCTGCAAAGAGAAAAGTAACAACAATTCAAGTTTGAAAAATTGAAAAAGTTTTCATTAAACACAATTAAAACTTAACTTCAAATCAGTGACAAGCAGCCCAGCATTACAAATTAGTGAAGGTTGAAAATAAAATGAAACTTGGTTAATGTATTTATGTTTAATTTTGACAACACAAAGAACTAAGAAAAAAATAAGTGGGAAGCTTTCCAAATAATTTCAAAGTGATAAGCCTATCACTTACAAGATGATTACTTTTTCAGATTTACTATAAATTTATTTGGTAATAGGTACCAAGGTATCAAAAAGTTGGCTGAAATAAGGATCACAGTGAAAACATTGGAAAATTCTCTGGGTGCTATTGTCTAAGTACACTTAGAAGGTACTATCTGGAGACAAGTCTCCATTGTTAAAGTTTTTCTCCCGCAAACAAAATGAATGAATTTGCATAGTTGTAAATTGTAATTACCTGTCCTATGGCCCCCAACCTGACACCAGCTTCATTTTAATTATTCACTCACCTGCCCTATTGCTCTGTCCACAACATCTTTTAATTGTTCTGTACTGAAAAACAGAGAACATTTCAATTTTTACAATAATTTGGTGGTGGAAAGGAGAAATGGTATCTTTCTTATAATGTTTCAAAAAATTAAAAAAAGAAAAAAAAGGAAAAAAAAAGAGAAAAAAAAAGAAGGAAATACAGCAAAGGGTTAAAGGCAATTATAAACAATTAAAATGAAGAAATCTGCTTCTAACTAATGAACTAGGGTGGCTGATTTTCTTCATATTCCAATGTTTATTTAAATCATTTTTTGAATATAACATTCTGAATGAATTAAATTTGAAGTATTAACAAAATTAATCACACTTAGAATGATGGTTTGAGAGTTGTCATAAAAAGAATCAGTAATAAGATAAAAGAAATAATAGTAAAAAATGAATAACAATTGACAATCTCTCATCTAAGAAATTAGAATAATAGAATAATCAATACTATTTAATATTTTATGTTTTAAAGTTGTCTGATGGACAAGGTGGTGATGATGATCATCATTCTTTTTCTACTAATATCACTATCATGATTTATGCAAGTAATGCCGATTTTATAAGACTGCATTTACTAATTTATCAGAAGATATCATCCTTTTTCAGCAGCCAAATAAAATCTTTTCTTGAACTTCAATTACAAAATGAAAATAAAATAATTACCTTAAGTGGTCAAAATTTTCCAGGTTAAGATCAAGCTTAGTTTTCAACTGGTCAATAATAACTCGTTGTTTCTCCATCATCTGGCCAGTGGGAAGACCAGCCTCTCCATTCTAAAATAAAAAGAGAGAGAGAGTGAGAGAGATATATTATATTATGATTTGATGAAAACTTGTATTTGATCATGAAACAATTTGTCTTTTGCATATATTTATATATTTACTGTAAGCTGAGATCTTAAATTGCTATTTGTAATACTATGGACATCCACATAGAAAAGGAAGATGTGATTTTATCTTGATATCAACTGTTTGTTTTATAGCCAACAGGTGGTTACTTTTGAAGTCTGGTTTTTGAAGCAGCATTTGTTTTGACTGAGGGGAACAGGGAAGTAATGGAGTGGATGAGAGGTTTTTGGAGACCAAGTGACAAACAAATCCAGAAATAGTTAACAGTCATACTTGAGATCAGGAGGGAGCAGTTCCTGTCTGCCCTTCATGGGAGACAGATTTTTTCTGTCCCATGGTTCCAATGCCACCTGTTCGTACTGCCAGCCACATCAGAAGTTGATAGGGGGAGGAGCTGATCTATGAGATCAATATAGAAGTTGTCCAAAGTATCACCTATATACCAACCAACCCACCCACCTAGGTGAACAGGTGAAACCCTAAATAAAACATTTATATATAACATGGGAAACAGGGTTTGCATTCTTATTTCTCAATGTGCCATTTGTCCTTCATCTTGTTAATTTGTGAGCATGCAGCGGGTCCTTTCCTAGTGTACAGTGATGAGATCAAAAATTGAAATGTAACGTGGAGTAATCCTTGGCCAGTTGGTGGTAAGTTTAGGTGAGGTTCATGTTGTATGCTAACAACTTACATATATAAATATTAATTATGCTCTCAGCCTCAAAAGAGAATTTCATAAATGGTGCTTTCATTTATTTTACTAAAATTTGGCATTTATTAAAAATATACTCAGTTAAAATTACTCTGTTTACAAAAAAAATGCACATTCCTTTCACAATGACTCATACTCCAGAAGCACAAGATTTGCTAGATTTTGAAAGATGGGGAAGCATTATTGGTCATTGTATAGGTGGAATGATTTAATGGAAGACAAATTAATCTCTAGACATTTCTAGGCACACATCTTTACATGCTTATTTTTGTTTCACATTATCTCTACATGGCTTCTATTTTCTGAAATACTTTCTCTTATTGGAAGTATAATTAATTTTTTTCAAAATAAAGTTATTTTGTAATTTTGGAAATTCTTCTTTTCACTTTGAATTCCATGAAGGAAAGAAAGAAAACTGATGTATATCTCTCTCTCTCTCTCTCAGATGAAAGCACAGATACCAAAGAAAGTATCTGCAACTGATGAGATGGCAGGGAACTGACAAATATTCTACTTTGCAAGGCAGCAGAGTGTGTCAAAACCAGTCAAGAACTGTTGAACAGCAATTTCAGGGTAGAGCAGCCAGAAAAAAGACACTTTTTAAATCAGTCAACATTCAGCAGAAAAAGAAATTAGTAACTAAAAATGTGGACAGATCAATGAATTTTGGAAAATTGAAATTTCTTTTTTTTTGAGGAGCAGTTTTTTGTTCAATTTCCCAAAGGTGGATAATAATTGGGCATAGCCCACCATTAAATGTAACAGACATTTACTTATGATGAGCACAGATTGTTTGTCTGGATTATCAATTTAGAAATGTATGTATTGTGCAATTGCAGGGGCGGGGGTGAGACTTCTAAAAAAATATTCCTTTATGATTATTTGAACAACTTCTTCATGTTCATTGAATCAATAAATATTGAATTATGTAAGTCACCAATAAAAAATCAATATTCAGTTATAAAAAAATATTTACCTAAAACATTCCAGCAACTAAATCTCTTCAAGTGTATTCAATACTGATATTTTTTATGTCTCGGTTACAGTGGACAACATGTGCGGTCAGAGTAAAATGTGTATCTGGCATGAATTATAATCTACTTTCCTTTAATAAAGACAGACACTGATGAGAAAGGAAATGCAAGATTTTAGTATCAATTCAGAACCCAAGCTCATTGTCAAAGTCTCAAGAACAAAATGGCACAACAACTTGATGCAGTTTTGTAAAAGAAAATAGGCACTGCTGGCACTCATCTTTACTTTAACCAAATGTAAGATACTGCCACTTGATGCATGATATACTATTCAAGAACTGACCAGAACAATTCATTATCATATGGCTTAACTTTGTCAGAGACAATATCCCATAATATAAAGCAGGGCCTGTGTGTCCAATTGGTCAGATATAAACAATAAATTCCACTTTTAAATGTAGAGTACTATATTTGGGTACTTCTCTGATAGCTGCTGATAATAGGATCACATCTTCTGTTAAATGGGTAAATACAATCTTACAAATAATGACAGTGAGTGATATTAGTAGAAAGAGAACAATGATGATGATGATCATCATCATCATTACCATCTTATCCATCAGGCAACTTTAAAATAAAAATTAAATAGTATGTATAATTTTAATATTATTCAAGTTTGTTTGATGAGACATTATCAATTGTTATTTTTGACATTTTTCTTTTTAAATGGCGACAAAAATGTCTTTTGATGTATCATAACGGAAATCTTAGCACCTCAAGAAGACTGTTGCCAATTTCAATTCTTACTTTAAAATGAGAGCACAGTCATTTTGGCTAATGCAATAATTCCATCAAAACCATAAACATGCTCAATTTAAACTGATAGCCTTCTTTTCAATTATTCTGATGGGCTTTTCTCTTTGGTGCCTCAACTGCAGTAATTTAAGTATGCTAATAGATTGGATCTCAACATTTTACTGTTGAACTAGCTAGATGCTACCTTCTGATCTATTCCAATAGTTTCTTTTCTCACATTTCTTGTCTGTGGAATTCCCTTCCAATTTATTGCTTACTTTCCACCTACAATCTTCAAAAATTTAAGTTCAATGTAAATCGCCATCTATTGTCTTCTTGAATCCTACTCTTTTATTGTCCTTTCTCCTTCATTGAAGTTTTCTCATTCTCTTTCATTGTCAGTAACCCTCTGCATCCTAGTGGTATTATTGCCTTGCTGGGGGTGAAATGCATCTATGTGTATTGCTAACAATAAATATTAGTTCCAATAAAATAAAGTATTTCAGAAAATAGAAGTATGAGGAGATACATGTGAAACAAAAAATAAGTATGTAGAGATGTATGCATAGGAATGTCTAGGAATTAATTTGTCTTCCATAAATAAATATATTAATTCCATCCTTGAAATATCCTTTGGCTTTTTAGCATACTTGACAGATTCATTTTCAAAAAAAAAAAAAACAAAAAACAAAAAAAAACATTGTGTAAATTCAGATTTGCAACCAATACTGGCTACCAAGTGTGAAGTTTCTATAATAAACCACATTTAGAATCATTTTTGAAACTATAAACAGAAACAAGCAATGTGATTTAACTAAACAAATAGGATTATGCATTTATGGCAGTACAGTGGTTAGTATGTGGGGAAAATTGTGAAAATGGCCTACCTCGGAAACGCCCACGAATCTGTGCATTGTGCAAACTCTGGCTGCTCAACGGTAAAAGAAACAAAATGGCGGCACCCATGTTTTATGCCAGGTGGTCTCGGACAGTTAACACGGAAACTCGTTGTCTCATTATTCGCATGCAAATTATGGTCAGTCCTCGGCTGTATAAAGCAGGCGCATTTTTGTTTCTGGGCACTTGTTTTTTTTTGCTCATGAGAAGGTTGGACGTGTGACACTATTTTGTCATTTACCCCCCTTGCTTTTTCTATCTGCTATTATCAGTTGAGTCATTGCTTTACTACAACAGTTAGCAAACCACTAACAATGAGTTAAAGTAGACATTTTATAAATGTTGCCTTGTGCCAGACTATCCAAGTAAATGTGGTCACATTTCTTACCTCATATGCATACATCTCCAGATCTTCCAGTTGAGTTTTCAGTTTGCTGATTAATTCTTTCTGTTTTTCACGCTGAACAGACAACTTGGCCCCTTGTTCACTATTGTTCTGTAGACAAAAGATATAAAAACAAAAGGTAAGTAGTTCAGACATAAGAAATAACGTTTATGTGAATAAAGTCAAGAGTCAAAACAAAAATCATATTGCAAGTGTATAAATATAGGATATAAATTAGATGCATATTTTTCTCATAAAATGACTGAAAAGAATTGAAAAGAAAAAAAAAGAAATGCTTATATGTCAAAATGCTTCTTTAAGCTCAAATCTGGCTTTTATTAGTGGTTTCTGTCTGAATTTCTGGGTAGGAACAAAGACACATTGGGAACTGTTCAAATAACTTAGGTTCAAAACATGAAAACAAGAAAATAAAAAGTACTCAGAGATTTTGAGATCTAGACCAACTAATTTATCTAAGGGAGAAGATTGGATTTCATTGTTGTGAATAGGGAAAAGAAAGCCCACCAAAATGTAAACATCTGTATCATTATTTACATTTGGACTATTGTCCTCATCTTTGTTGTTGTTAAGACAATGTTTTGGCTGTTATGCTCTCTGGCCTTCATCAGGTGTATATCAATCTGGGAAACCTTTAGGGAATTCTGAACTAGTGGATTAAAGTGTGAATTTACTGACATAGTAATTTAGTTCAATCTCTGGGCTGGGCAGTGTGTACTCAATGGAAACAGGCAAGCAATAACAGAGCAGTACTAACAATAAAAACTAGACTAGAACTCCCTAGACATGATCAGTAGAACAAGAACAGTCTGCCCCTGTAGATTAAATAAAGGGATCAGTTCAGAATTAACTGAAGCTTACTTAGATTGATATACACCTGATGAAGGCCAGAGGGAACAATGGCAAAAATGTTGCATTAACAACAAAGATTAGGACAATAGCCATTTTATTAGTGGCATTTTTTGAATATTTTCTGCTGAAACAAAGGTTCAGTTTTTTTTGCCTATGCATGTTGTTGCCCTAATTATAACCAATATTAATCTGAGACCTGTTACTTATTCCAATCAAAAAATGGCAAAAAATTTACAGTAACAGAACAGAATTAAGAGACAACAAGGAAAAAAAAAGGAATATCTATCTCTTGTGTCAGTTCTTAAAGATTGACTGTATTAATTCACAAATGGATAAGTCAGTATATGAAAATATAAATAATACAACTCATGATTTCTAATAAAATTTTAAAATAAAACAAAAAGACTTTATTCATAAATTACAAAGGTCTTTATAACATCAAGAACAAAAAAAAAATCTCTTTAATTACTACTGACTTCCTGCAAGGTTAAATTTTCTTCTACTTATGCTGCTTTCCATCAAATATTACTGGAGGAAATGAAATAAAAAAAAAAACTAATGGGGAAAATTCCAGCTGCTGAGAAACGAGGACTTGATAAACCTTAGAGGTCCATAGTCAGGGGACGTAATTCATGACAAAAAGTGTGAAATGATTTCATCTATCAATATATAAGATTCTATGACTTGTTAGTCTATCTGTTACACCTTCTAAAATAGCCATACGTTGACCGATCAAAATCAAATTTTAGGGAGAAGTACAAACAGATAAGGGGGTTCAAAGCACAATTGGTTTTACTATGATGCATAACTTAGTACAATAAATTTTCATTCATTTTTTTTTTTTGAAAAATTAAGTTTTATTATTTAACATACAAAATACTCACACTATTTTAAAAAGAATTTAATGATTAAAATAATACTTATTTAATAAAAATGAAATATTGTTTTTTGCATATCTTTTCTTTAAGTTTTTATATTTCATCAATTGGTTTGTGAAATTGAACGAAATATAGTTTGTAAATCCTGATAAAAAATGTTAGCGATAACTTCAACAATACTAAATACTATCAGGATTTCAACATGTGTCAGCATGTTGCAAAAAAAAATTCAAGTTGATAGAAAATCAGAAAACGTTTTCAGTTTATTATAACTAATAACATTGTGAAAGGCATGAAACTAATTGTCGCTGTATTTTCAGGTTAACCATCTAGACAGTTTTGCTATTAGCAAGACATAAAGGGAATATTGAAAGAGATAATACAGATAATCTTGTGCAAGCCTTTTTTTTTTTTTAAATCCAGTATGTAAATATCAATTTCTTAAAAAGAAAAAGTGTTGAGATCTTATTTGGTAACAAATAAAGTGTAACTCTCAGATCAACCTGTAACAAACTCTTTTCATATTTGATAGTTTAGTGGTTGTATTTTTCTTAATACTGTGTAATGCTTTAGCAACAGTTTTCCATAACATCTATACAAACACTTCTAAATAATTTTATTACTCTCTTGATAATTACATCTCTTTCATCTTTCATAATATACTCTCCTCCAACATTAATTATCGCTATTAACAAAGCTCTAGTCCGTTTTCTTTCTTTGAATTGATAAATTGTGGCACAAGAAAGAACACATTGTCCTTTTCTATGTGCTATGTCTCTTCCTCTGTCTCTTTTGTGACTGTCAAATTCTCCAAGCCCCTATGTACCAGGAACTCATCATGTACTTTAGAAATTTCAGCTGTCTCTTTCTGGTCCTAAATAGAAATATCGATTTTGCTTCCATTTTCCTTAAAACTTCCACATTACACACATGTTCAGTTCATGGTATTTTCAATTCTATTTTCATTCACATAGCTAAAGCCTGGGCCAACTTGAATAAAACAGATATAATCTGGAAGTCTCATTTAGCAGACAACCTCAAATGGAGCTACTTTTGCACCACTGTAGAGTTGGATTTAATATATTGTGCCACTGCTTGGACATTAGCTAAAAACTGTGAGTCTAAACTTGATGGAATCTACATTCAGATGCTGAGAGCTATACTTAAAATCTCTTGGAAACAACATCCAACTAAATTGCAGCTCTATAGATCTATCCCTGATATTTCTACAATCTTATGCGAAAGCAGAATACACTTTGCAGGACACTGCTGGCAAGCAAAACAAGAACTTGTGAGTGATCTACTACTCTGGACACTTTAGCCATAGCACAAGAGAGGTTGGTTGCCCAGCAACTACCTACATTGACCAACTATGTAATGACACAGGATGTCACCCTAATGACGTTCCGATTTTGATACAGGAGTGTGATGGTTGGTATGATAGACTCATAAATGTCTGAGCTAGCTTGATCAAAAAAATAATAATTGTCAGTAAAGTCAAAAAGCTAAAATATGCACAATGATAATTTTGCCATTACTTCTGGTGATGTTTGGATCCCAGGCAGATAATGTCATGCATGAAAATAATATTCTATATTAAGCAGCACAAGTTATCAGAATAGATTGTATTATTTAAGCAAAATACCAAACAGAGTTAATATCAAAATAATATTGTCATAATAACAATACAAAAGTATAGCTTAAAAAATTATTTTTTAAATCTGATTTGAAAGTGATTTTACTTTGTCTTAACAAGAGTAAATAAAGAAAAGATCTTTAAATGAAAAAGAAAGTCAAGTATTTGTAAATAACAAATATTACCAAACCAATCCCTGTTTATGATAAATTAGAAAGAAAATAAAATATTTTATTAGGAAAGAACAAGGTAGAAATTGAAGATGTAGCTTTATGTAAACACTTTAGAATTTAGTGTCAGTTTAACAATTCAACTCACAGTTCAAATACCAACAACCTAATTAGAAATCTTACTTATTTTTCTATCCAGAGTATAAATGTACTTGTTCAACTGGTAAATATATTAAATAAAAACTAGAAGAGAATAGATTGACAACAAGGTTTCATTCATTTACAATTGAATTAGCTAGTTGCAGTTGTAAGTTCTTTGTTAACAGTTTCTTTTCTCGCACTTCTCACTTGTGGAACTCTCTTCTGGCTCCATGTTTTCCAGCTAACTTTGACCTTCAAAAATTTAAATGCAATGTCAATTGTTAACTACTGTCTTCTTGAATACTCTTCTTTTATTGTTCTCACTCCTTAATAATGTTTCTCTTTTTTCTTATTCTTTCACATTCAGCAACCTTTTGTGTTTTAGTGGCTTTACTGCCTTGCTTGGGGTGAAATGATTAAAAAGAAAATATATATCTAGAAAATTAGCAATAATGATTCTTCTAGAAACACATACATGCAGAGTAAATTAGCTTTCAGCCATATATGTAATTATTGGCTGAATATTAATTTGAAATGTCAAACTGTACTTTTTGAACTATATAATTAATATTAACTTCTGAATTAAGTGCATTGACAAGGAAGAAGATTATTTTGAAAATATTTTTGAATGTAAAATAAATATAGCTGTATATTTAATGATATATATATATATATATATATATATATATATATATATATATATATCAGTGTTTATCATTTCAACTTAAGGCAGAGAATTAGAAAACAAATCAATGACACATAATGCAAATGACAAGAGAGAGAAATGATTGTACCGATATGTCATCCGTTTCATTATTGGGTAAAATACAACCAATGACATCAGGAACTCCTTGGAATGCCAGTTGTTCAAGTTCTTTTAGCAGAACCTAGGAAAAGAAAAGAGAAGGAAAATAATACAACAATCAGTAATATATCATCAAATGATAAGAAGGAAAATATCTTCAAGTTTAAAATATTAATTAACAATGTTAATAAAGATGAAAATATTGCTTAGGTTGAAAAAAATAAATAAAATGTCCAGGTGGACAAATTAATTATCCAAAGTCAATAAATGAATTTCCTCAGTTTTACTTTTATTTTTGTTCACAATGTCTTGGCTGTATACGCACTAGTATTCCTTGGATCTCTATGGTGATTCTGAATGTTGTTCAATGAGGTGCATGTGTGTGTGTGTGTGGGGGGGCATGCACATCTTTCACCACATACATCATGAAAGAAGACAGCCCAAGATAACTGGGATGCAAAAATTGGTGACATATGATGAGGAGATGTACATATGTTCCAAAGTAGAATTTAACATTCTGAAACAACAGATACCTGAAGAAGGCCAGAGGGTACACAGTCAAAATGTCGAGAAAAAAAATAAAGATGAGAAAATTAGTTAAAAGAAACCATTTACAATGATTAAAATATCTTGTCTAAGAAAATTCAAACAAAACTATCAATAAATTAATTTATGAAAAAAATAAAATGTTTTGTTTTGAATCAACACATTCATTTTTCCTTTGACCCTTGCAGCTCAAACTTTTAGAAATTGTTCATTTAGTTTACTGACCTCTTTTTCCTCTGGAGGTGCATTGACAGTTTGCTTTAATCTGAATTGCACCTGTGCAAAATGAGTGGTCAATGCTTGCAGGTAGGAATTAAGCTGTTCCTGTTGTTCTTCAAGTTGCCTCAACTGTTCAGATTCATCAATGCAATGTCTGCAAAAAAAAAAACCCAAAAAACAAATCCAGTCATAGTCTTAAATAAAACATACATAGTAGACAAAAGAAATGTTTTTATTTTTAGATTTCAAACGTTTCTTTCAGAAAAGAAATCCTTAAAATTTTATAAAATAATATAAACCATTAAAATGAATATTTTCTTTTCACTTTTGAAAAATGTTTATAAAGCAGGAGCAGTTATTTGCATGCAACTGTACTAAATCTCTTTCCATTATCTTTTGTTTTTGATTCTATAATATTTGTTTTCCCTTCAAAAATGGAGAATCTAACATTTTTATCAAGTCTGATTAATTCATTTTCAGAAATGTTTGTATGTTTATCTTTATTTTTTAAAATCCTAACAAATTGTCTTATCAACACTACATGTTTCTAGTTCTCTTAGACTTGTAGATACATACAACTAGAAGATAATAATACTTATGTGTGTAAATACTGCAGGTGTACATAGGTACGCATTTTTTATAGCACAATGGTTAGCAAGCTTTAATCTCTCAAACAATTTACTCATATAGAAACTGTAAGCAACAAAGATTATAATTTAATCAAGACTCTGATTGTAAACCTCTTTGGAAGTGAACAAGAATAAAATGAAAGGGAAAAGAAAGAATTTCTCATACTTACCCGCCTTCCACTGTAGATGGAGCAGGACTGACAGATGCACCTAAGGGGGCCCATCTCTCAGTTGGTCGATCATCATAGTTCTGATCGTCAAAACTATCATAACTCTCATCCGTAGCAACAACCGTTTCCATTATAATGCAGATTAATGCAAGCCACTGAAAAAGACAAAATCTAATTCAGTAAAATACAAATTTGATACTTAGGAATTTTTCTTGAACATCAATTACATTTACATGTCAGAATAGACTAATGCTTCAAATTAAGAAGATCATTCTTTATTTTTTTCTCTTTAGTTGGATACAGATACCAGGAATTTAAATGATCTAACTTACCTACTTGGTTAAATTACTTCAGAGTAGCTAAATTTTGTTAGATTGCAGTCATTTTTAATATGATATCAATTGCTTCGATATGTGAGAGTACAGCAACTGCTTGGAGACATTAGGTTACAGCAATTTCTTGGGAACCTCAAGTTACAGCAATTCAGTTGTCATTATTGACTTGTATAATCTTTGATATAATTATTGATAAGTTCACTAGGGGCTAAATCCTAGCATAATAATCTCTCTTGTATATTAGTTTTACTTATTAGCCTCATGATATTTGTTTGAATAAGACTGTCTTTGGGATGGAATGACCATTCTTTAAAAAAATAATTATTATTGACTGTCTTGAGAAAAAGCTGTCTACTAAGAGAAAAACACTGAACTTTGTCCACTACACTCACTTGTCATTCTGATAGTAATTCACATTTATTGATTCAATGAATTACAACATTTTAAACACAATAAAATAAATAGATCTTCATAGAATGAAATAATATTTTTAAAAATATCTAATTTTTAAAATGTAATTTACTCTGATAAAAAAAAACAAAAAAAAACATTGAAATTTTTTGAATTGTTGCTAACAATGAATTTGGTTATAGTAAGAAACATATTTTTTCCCATTCTGCCAGAATGATTTGTCAGAAACAAAACCATAGCAAAAATGACTGGTGATGTGACTGAACAGAGAAAAGAATCGCAAAGAAAGTAATGTACAAATGACATGAGTCTTTGATTAGAAATTGAACTTACATTATTGAGTTCACTGATGGTACCTTTTAAAAAGGAATGAATCTAATTCTCCTTATGTGTTTCCTCATTACCAGTTATATTGATTATAATATTATCACCAGTGTACCACTGGTTATTGCAACCTAATGTACACTTGGTGTAATCTCTGAAAATGATTAACAAAAACTTGAAAAAAATAAAAAAAAAATATATTCATTTGAAGTGCAAACCAATTGATAAGCCTTTAAAAGCGAAATTGTTCAGGTAGAGCAGATATAAGCATTCATGAGACAAAAACTGGGACTCATACAAAGTAGATTGTATGACAGAAATATTTATCATGAAACAACCTGAACAAGTCAAGCATAATTTCACCTTTCAATTCATAAAATTAGAATAAATATTTTTTTGCACCAGTTGGCAAAGTTTATAAATTAAAATTAGTTAAAAGGAGTGACTCTTTATTTAAAAACATTTTTGCTCATGGGCTTGTTCTACAACTTCCAAATGTTTAATGCTAGAAATGTAAAATAAACTCAAAGATTACATTTTTTTCTTTTTAAAAACAATTTAAAGTTTTCAAACAAGTTGATTTATACAACTAATTTCATGGCATTGATAAAAACAGATAACACACTTTGTTCCCAGTTAAAAAAAAAAAGCGAAAATGTTTTGCTTTGCATTATTGAGGTTCCTTATATAAAGTAATTCTTTTCATCTCTCATTAAATTGGGTACTTCCAAAAATTTTCTAAAATAAAATATACCATGATGAAAGTAGGCCCTAAACTTGATAAAAACAAAGTTTATGTTATTTTTAAGAGGAAAGTACAAAGTATTTTTTGTTTATTTTATTAAATTTTTTAATCCTTTCTAGCATGTTTGAAATTTTGGTTAAAAATTTTTCATTACTTACATCAGTGGGTGGGCCAAAGATTAGCATAGTGATTTTTACTGTTTTTTTGGCATTAAAAACACATTGTTTTGGAAATTCTTACAAAAATCAAATAATTGTTGGATTTTAATGAAATTATCAAGACTTATTCACAAATAAATGAAATTATTTTCGAAATTTGTTTTGTTTTTTATTTTTTTTTTTACATCTGTACCTCCACTTAATTTTATGAAATTTCAAGAAATTAAAATTTCAGCCTCTTCACATTTATGTTAGTTAAACACAGGACTCCTTGGAAAATTTAAATCATCAATTTGTTTTTGTCAAACAGAAATACCATTTACCAAAAATGTGCTCTCAATCATAAGATAAAAAATGCGATAAAACTATGACATTATTTAGTTATAAAATCTTTTAATTGCTTTTATAAATAAGATATTTATAGAATTATTACAATTAATATTAAAATATCAAAATGTATTTTTTTTTAATGTCATGCACAGAGATTTTGAAAAATTATATATTTTAGTTAAAGTAAATCATTGATAACCTAGAGTCATCATTGCGTTTTACAGATAAAGTCTCTGTAGAACAACATTAGATCTGTCATCAGGCCGTCAACACATCAAAACAACTACTGTTGGGTTAAAAAATGTATTTCTGTGATATTTTAAACTAATTTATAATATTTGTTTCAAATCAGATTAATTATACTTTAAATCGGCTAATATTCCTCAAATAAAGTTTCAGGAAAGTATATTTTATTTTTGGATGATTTTTTTAATAAAGAGAATTACATTTTGATGAAAGAGGACTAAAAATAGCACTAATCAACTATTTCAGAAAAAAAAAAAAATCTTCTTCCAGTCAAAATTAGTTTTTGAAAGACATCAAAGTATTTTGCTTATTGAAAATACTAAATTTAATCTATTAGTTTGAAATTAAAACTAAAAGATTCAAGAAAGATTTTTTGTTTTTAAAAATTCATTTTAATCCATATGTATTGTGTTTGTTTGGGTGGTTCCTACATTAAATATTAGCGTTTCATATGTAAATGACGGTTACCTTTATCATTATGATCCAACTTCTGTATGTTACTGTAACAGCAAAAACCACATAATACAGAGCAACTTTTGTTAGAGCATTTTAATATTACTTGGAGAATAAAGAAATTTCTAGTCTAATAAAAGCACTAGTTTATGAGTAATTTTTAATTAATAATGAAATGATTAAAAAAAATTGTAAGAGAGATAACTCTAGGCCTATTAACTGCTGATTACAAAGTCATTTCCATTAACAGGAAAATAAAAGTAATAAGCAAAAAAAGTTGTAACTTTATATTTCATGATCTATGTCACTATTCAGAGACACCTGCAAAGTTCCCCCACAAGTTTCAAGTCAATGGAAAAATACATCTTGTAATGGCATCAGGAATTTCCACAATATTGTTTCCTTATTGGCATTCTTTCCCCAAAACTCCCAAACCTAATACTTGAACACCACTTTCAAATTGCTCCTGATCCTTACTGATTAGTTAATATTTGACAAATGCTTCTTGATACTTGCAACCAGAAAGATATATTTATTAGCAGATATATTATTAGTATAAGCTGATGTCACCTTTCAAATGCACTCATCTAGCAATAACATAGTATACAACACAGATGTCTGTATCAAAATATTCATTCAACACTTAATAGTTCTATTATAAAGCATATCTTTACCTCATTATCCTGTAAGATAGTCATGAAAAATATCAAAGCCTTTGTTGGGGAAGGTTCAAATTTCTCCCCCTAGTAATAATGAGCTCTTGTCAATCGACATGCAAATCTCCCAGTCATATTCCTCCCTAACTTTGTGGATATGGGGCATACTGAAAACCTATTCTGTAGATCCTCAAACTCCTAATTATCTAACATTTCCCATGTTGTAATCCAAATTTTTTGTATGTCAAAATTTAACTGATATCAGCTTGGTAAAACATATTATACTTAACTGATAGCTGTGAATCCCAATGGCATAAATTCTCCAAGAGAGGGTGAATTTTAATGATTTTTTGTCTCTATTGTTAGAACTTCAACTGTAACCAAATCCACATTGCATGCACCAAGTTTGATATTTCCAACCCAACAGTAATTACAAATTTTCTTATTAGAATGTCCATATCTTCCCTTCTCCATAGCTGATGAACTGACACACTCACAAATGAGCAGAGGAACCTCCAGAATCTACCAAAGCCATCCATGATGTTGCATCAAACAGGACTTCAATTATTGGTAGTGTCTGGAGAGATGACCAGTGTTGAGGTTTTTCCAACTCTCACAAAATCTTGTTTCCCCAAATGATCTGATGAAAGGTCATGTAATGCTTGGCACTAATAACATACTTCTTTCCATGACTCTCTATAGTACACAAATACAACAGTTTCTTGGTTTGCTGTTCATGCTGGTTCCACCATTTTGAATACTGACCATGTCACTGCTGTGTCTAGAATCAATAGTTCCACTTCATCTGTCAATATTGTCACAGTTCACGCCAACATTTGATCAACATTCATAAAATCCATTCATGAAGGTGTGTAAAAGATGCTTGACAAAATAAATAAATAAATAAATAAAAAATGATGTTTTCCTCCAGTTATCTATCTGGAAAAGCCTTATCAGAATTGCCATGTGGTGGCATAGTCTTCTTTCCTTTTTCTTCTCTTCCTGAGTGGGAATACAAAACCAACCTAGGACCATATTTATGTTGCTTCTCCAACCTCATAATCACGCCATTGCAAATAGTAATGCTTCAGAATTAATCAAACACTTTTTTCACTTAATAATCAAATCAAGATCATTAACAAGTTTTCCTTTTTGAAAAATAACAGTTTGCTCCTTATATGATCTCTTATTTACCAGACTAAGAAAGGCAGAAAAAGTTCTTTGTGGTGATTAAATGAAAGTAGTTTTGTTTTGGAGGCATTAAAATTTACAAGCCATTTCTTGTCCTAGTTGCCCTGATTGGATGTCCTTTTTGATAACAGTTGCCAGTTCTACTTTGTTGGATCCATTGGACTTGCTACTAAGAAAGGAGTAAATGGCTGTGTCATCTGCATAAATACATAGTTAAACTGAATTTTAACAAAACAAGAGAATTTTGCAATCAGAACAAATATTACAAACAAGTAGATTAATATGTGTTTTTATTCATAAGGTTGGCTAAAATGTCCACTTATTAAGTAATTGAATTAAAAAAAATTCACTGTTTTGTTCCATTATTGTTCTGCTTTTATTTTTTAGGCAACTTCATAGTTCCATCCTTTAAAATATTTTTATCTTTCTCAAAAAGAAATTCTCTAGATATTTTTTCAGTCTTCAAGAGAATTTTTTTCTCATGACTGAAATAAATGGTTACCTGATACATTTTTATGTCTCTTAAAAAGTACATGACAAAATGTTCTCTATTTTATTTCATCTTCAGTATTAGAATCAATAAACAAAAATAGGCTAATTTTTACATTTAACAAAAAAAAGTAAGAAAAGAAACATGCTGATATGATAACTGTCACAATAAAAAAAAAACAAAAAAAATCATTTTGAATAAAGTTAAAGCTAAATGCTCCTAATGCTATCTTACACAAAAAACAAACTTGGGGGGGGGGCAACATAAGAGTATATTTATAGATAAAACTTTATTACTATAAAAACTGATACTATCCTGACATGCCAGATGTCATAGGTTAGGTGAGTAATATCCTATAAGACTCTCTCTAGTCTGTCAAAGTACAGCAGTGCAATATAGCATCATTCCATAGTTGATCATAGAAGATCTCTGGAAAGATGTTGATCCATGCTATCTCAATAACTGTCCATGGCTCATTAATAGTTGTAGATGTAGGATCTTGCATGTGAATACAGCTCTCTACAAATATATCCCATGAATTCACATTAGGCTTATATTGGACAAATATGGTGGCCACACCATTCATTAGAAATCTCTAGAATACTCCTTAAAACCTGTTCTGGACAACCAATGTCACAGTGCCTTATCCTGCTAAAGCAACCCATGAGTGTTGTGGTATATGAAGTCAATAATTATTAAAAACTTATGGTTGGTCACTGTGCTTGTTATCAGTGGGTAGTAATACCTTCTATCTGGTAGTACTAGTAGACATGTGACACTATAGCTTGGAGGATATCATATGTCTCCACAATTTCAGAAATAGAATATCCTATGCATCTGATACCTACTGTCCTATTTGAATTCTGATAATTCATACTGCCATGTCATGAGCAGTCCAGCTGGTGTTTACACTGATTCTCCACTTGTTAGAGTACAACTGATATAAGCATTTCCAAGGCATCAAAGTATGTTAGTACTGCCTACCATTACATACTGCTACCCATGACTTAACAGATCAGTGTATTTTTAACTGAACAGTATAGTTAATGTTATTCAATTAACTGCAAGACACAGTCTATCATTAATTTACTATTTTTCTTGATCATCCCAAAACATATCCTGACATTGTCTATGGGCCTTAATGACAGTGCAAAATTAATTGATTTGGGGGATTCTATCTGCCATGAAACACAAGTTTCATTTCACTTCAGAGACATTTATTTGTGCCACAAGATATTATATATATTATTTTGTATTTGAAAGTCAATTTCCTTCATTTAAATAGTGCAAAAATCTCAGTTTTTGGATGAATGTTGAATCTTCTTAATCATCAATTATTTACTTTACCACTAAACTGTGCATAAAAATGATGGTTGAATTATCTACTGACTTGACCCAAAGAGTTGTGAGTTCAATACTTTGCCATAAGAGAGATGAACAAAAACTTGGAGAGTTGAGTTAAAGGGAAATAACCAAAACTGAGATAGCCAGAAGAGGCATGGCACGTGGAAGTAGAACAATCTATCCTGATGGATGAAATAAAGAGTTCGGTTCGAAAATTCCAATCATCTAAAGAAGGCCAGAGCATACAACTGCCGAAATGTCATGAATATGGCAATAAAGATGAACACAACAGTCTGAACAATGTAAATAGTGTAAATAGAGAGAGATTTATAATCACCTGCATAATTGATACAGTTATAGTGAGTTACTTTATATACTTCAGTAATTATCAACATCATTATCTATAATTATTGTAATTAGTAACAATCTATGAGTCATGGAGTGATTCTGAAAAGTTGTTGATTTGACTAATAGAGATTTGGGGACCTATACAGCTGAAACTAACTCTTGTAATAAATATATTTTTAACTTAGTATCGTCATGATATTTTGTATCTATATTTTTGGCAGATATGTATAAAGTAAAAAGTATATAGACAAGAAAGCAAAGTAAATTATATAATTGATAATTTTGTTTGGTTTGGTTTATTTTGTTTTACGGCATATCAACTTAATGGGTTATTTAATGCAGACAAGATTTTTAGGATAGTTTCATATGAATAGAATATGTATTCTTTCTAAGAAATCAGTTTGTAGATTAGGTCTCATTGATGTATTTTTGTAAAAAGGGTTTTTGTTGGAAGTCAAATGTATTGCTAGTATTTTTATATGTTTATAGTGTTTTGGCCCCAGTTTGCAGGGGAGGTAACTATTTGCTCTTAGCTGGGACCCTAAGAGGTGATACCACCCCAGGTCAGGATGGCCCTGGGAACAACAACAATTAAGAGGTTGTTTCACGATCTTCAAAACCTCCCAATCAGAGGCCTTGCTGCCAGATGTAGTTTATTGTCATACCCAGGACATATAATTTTGTATGATTCCTGATATAAAACTAACATACCTCCAACTCTAGTCTATGAAACTTTAAAAAAGGAAGATCAATGTGAGAATTGGAGTTGACGTTGCTGTTGTTGTAGAAGAATGAATGATGAATGCATATTAAAGTGGAAAATAATAGATTTTAAAAATACAATAATGTGCTGATTAACAGATATTCTTGAAACACACACTAAATCATGTTACAAAAGTAAAATGAAAAAATAAAGCCATCATACTTTTTGCAAACATGTACAATAACATACATACTACAGTCAACATATTCATGTTGTTTTAAGAGTGAAATTCTTATTGTTGTATATGCCAGATTTTACAAGTATATGGTGCAGTACATATTTTCAAATATATCTTCCAAAAATACTTCACACATCTAGGTGAAGACATCATGTCTTACCATGATGTGGAATGTATGTGTGAGAGGTATTTCTGCCACACCCTGTAGGACAGAACCCTGTAGAAAAGCTTATCCAAAAGTTAAAATTATGTGTTATGCTTATAATTGAACACAAGTTATCAAGAAAAAAAAAGGAAAGGCCAACATTCCTCCCGCTCTACCCAACTTCAACAAAAACAGTAATTATGGTGGGAGGGAAGCACTGTAAAGCAGAAATGAGTAGTTTTAGTAAGGATTGTTAACACCAATGATGATGGCTATTATCTTTTAGTTCACATGACTTAACAGCAGAACAATGCCAAATGCCTATGGTCTCAGTGCCGTTGCTAGGATCAAACTCACACTACGTCACATTGTACAAATATAGTTGACAAGATTAACCAGCCATATCAACTTGGTAATATACTGTTGTTGTTGGTGTTATTAAGAGCAGCTGTTGCAATGGTGTGTGTGTGTGTGTGTTTGCATACATATATGAGAGCGTCTCTGATATGAGAAAGAGAGAGATTCCTTGCTCCAGTTATGTCATTCACAGATAGGCAAGACTAAAGAGACACATTAGGGCCAGGAAAGTATAATATTCCCAAATGAGCACCACTTGTAGCAATTCTAGGGAAATATAATGCATCAGGCAATACAAATCAACAATGAATTCAGAGCAGAAACAAACCAACTATGGTTTACTTGTGAAAGTTTTTTTTATACATGGAAATAAGAATAAATAAAATGATGATTAAGTTATAGTTGCAGAATTAAAGTCAGAACTGAATGTTCACTAATCAAAAACATTGCTTGGGTCAGAATTTGAGTGAAAAGAGGAAAACCTTAAAGTTAACACTGTCTTTTAATTTCAAATTTATAAATTCATATCTTCAATTTTTAAATATAGAAAATGAATAGAGCCTAGAATGAAAAATTATATATAATAAATGCATTTTGTCAATGTGACTTGTGTTGGGTTCAGCTTCTGCAGGTCGGAATGAAAGACAATTTTGGCTTAATAAATGCTAGTCTGATCAGGAGAAAAAAAAGATTCACTAAGTGGAACTAACTCCCAGGAGGATGTTTTCTCAATTACTACAATCTTAACCTGTTCAAATCTAGGGTTAACTGTTATCTTCCTCTCTTATCTACATAAACTGCCTCTTACTTTGTATCCCTCTACCTTGAGTGGTCCCCAGGTTTTGTACAGGGTGAACTTCACTGGGGGAAAAATGTATTGAAATTGTACTAATTTCACAATCCTTGGCAATAAACCCAAGACCAGGGTCATACATAATATCACCAATCATTGCAAAATCAATAATAGTACAATGTGATATACAAGCTAGTAGAAAAAAAATGGATCTACTGATTTAAAATCCAACAGATATACAAACACTTTCTGATTTCTGGTTATTGGACCTGATAAAGTCATTTAATTTATAGCCCTTCTTATTCTCCCAAATCCCAATACATTTTCTTTACACACAATTTTATCTTTCATTCTGAAAGAAGCCAAACACTAGAGTTGGTCAGTTTGGCAATTTATGTTTTGGTATCGGTTTTGGTATTTTTTCCTTGATACCGCAGTTTTTGAGTTGTTTTTTTCTGTGGGTAATTCAGTTTGCCAGTTGTTTGCAATAACTGAAATGGACGTGCTTGCTTTCTTCTCCAGTCCTCTGCTCTACCAACTGAGCTCTCACGAGTGACCTCTTCCTTATTCTCTCATTCTTGTCCATATGTCGTCACGTCAATGAAAGTTCTGCCATCTTCCTTACAGATTTGCTATTTATGCCTGCATCAGGGGCAACTAAAATTTGCATACGAGGCTTAATTCTCGTTCACCCAAGACTTCCTATTTTATAAATCCAAGCTGGTTTGAATTCTTAGTCTTTTTCTTTGTACGTCTGCATGTGAGATAGGAATTTAAGGATAATCCATTTCACTTTTAATGGCGGTTGTGATCTTTCAACAGGACCGGACACGCCAAGCAAATTCGCTTTGTGGGAGGTAAGTCTTCTCGTTCCTTAAATTTTCATTTAGTGTTTTTTACTTTCTGAGGAAGCCATTCATTTTCTTGTGTAATGATAGCATTTCCAGTTGATATCTGATTTTGTTTGATAAATTTGCAACTTAGTCTGTTTAACTCGCAATTTCTCGTGTATTTCTGGTCCTATCTTAAAAATATTCATATGGCTAAAAAGAAAAGAAAAATAATCTTTCTAAATGCTTAATTTGTTTTGTGCTTTTATTCATTGAATTATTTTTACAGCGATTTAAAAAAAAAAACAGTATTGCTTCAACCAGCTGAAAATGCAAAATATGATTTTTTTTTAGACTAAATTTTACACGTTACTTTGTTTTGCAAAAGTGACCAATCTTTATCAATAGTCTTAATTGTACACTGGATTAGAAGACACCTTAAACTACAACCAGGAAGATGTTCATTTCTTCTCTGACCCCAGGAAGAAAGTTCTTTCAAAAGATTATAAAGTTTTAAAAGTACCCCCCCCAAATAATAATACAGTAATTCTTTTCTGGTATGCCAGTCAACTGTTATTGGGGTTTTGCAAATAAATCTTATTATAAAACACAGATTGTGTGTGTGTGTGTGTGTGTGTGTGTGTGTGTGTGTGTCTGTAACGTTTATATATTGGATCAAATTTCCTACATTTTTCAACCATTTCAACAAAACTTCACAGGACTACATAAAATTACGTTGTGGTGGTTCTAACAGCACCAAAAATGGGAAAAATATAATTGTTTTTTCACAAAATCAATTTGAAAACACGATTAAGAGACATCGTGAAAATGGAAGGGGGACAACTCACATCAGGTTGTTTGTGTGTGTGGGTTCCTTTAAATATGGGAGCGGATTTCCTATATTTTTCAGCCGATAAAACAAAACTTCACTTTTTTGGGGGCAGGTAGTGTTTCTTATTCTCTTGCACACTTTTTTCTTTATTTTTAACATTCAGAATGCTTTAAAAATTCCATTTACAAGACAATTATCTATAATAAAATTCTATTCAATTGGGAGACTCATAACGATTGAAAACAATGTTTTGTTTGGGTTTGACCAATTCGTAAAAAAAAAAAAAAAACTAATTAAGACATGTGTGTCCGTCAATCTTAAACAATAATCTAACTATCTCTACTGATTGTATGAATACAAACATCGGATAAATTCTTTATCTTTAGGGAAAGATAATGAAATCTAAACATACACAAGTCCTAACTAAAAATAATAACCGGAACGGGAAACTACTTTAAATATACATGGTGTCCAATTTTTTTACTGTATTCAATAAGTAAAAATCATAAATTGTAAAAGATTATTATTACAGAAAGGCTACTAAATGAATAAGATTTGTTAGATCATAATTAATAAACCCAAATAAAGTTAATATTTTTTGTATTAGAAACAACGAGTGGAAAATATATTCAAATCAGAATTCTAATTATGAATCACCACAAGCAAAATATGCAATTTCTTTTACTGTATTCAATAAGTAAAAATCATAAATTGTAAAACTAAAAGGCTACCTGCATTTTTCAACCGATTTCAACAAAACTTCACTTTTTTTTTTTTTTGGCATGTAGTGTTTCTTATTGTCTTGCACACTTTTTTCTTTATTTTTACATTCAGAATGCTTTAAAAATTCCATTTACAAGACAATTGTTTATAAAATTATTCTATTCAATCGGGAGACTCATAACGATTGAAAACAATGTTTTTGTTTGTGTTTGGATTTGACCAATTTGTAAAAAAAAAAAAAAAAAAAAAAAAAAACTAATTAAGACATGCGTGTCCGTCAACCTTAAACAATAATCTTTGTCAATTTTATTTTTCAGTCTTTATGATGGTGGATACTTGATCTATCTCTTACTGTTATATCCCCGGGCAACGCCGGGCTCTGCTGCTAGTTTATTCTAATCAAGGAAAATCAATGAGTTATTTTTTCTAAATATATTTGTGTTTTTATCTAGAAAATACACCTAAAATTAAATATTAAAAATAAAAGCTTTTAATTTCATTTTTAGAATGTGTAGATTTCCAAATCTGCAAGTATCACCTGTTCATTTTTTAGATACACATTTTAAAACTGAAATTAAAAACTATTTTAAATTAAAATAGTTTTTAATTTCAGTTTTAATCATTTTAATCTTAAAGTGTATTCACTAGATAAAACCATAAAGATATTTGTAAAAAAAATAAAATGAATTAATTTTCCTTGTTTAGAAGAATTTTATAGGCAGAACAATAACAAATACCCAGCAAACACTAGTGGCTAAAAAAGAATAATTTTTACTTTGGGTTAAAAAAAAAAAAAAAAAATGACTTGCAGTTTTGAAAATATACACATTTTAAAACTGATTAAAACTTACTTTTTATTTTTTTTTTAATATCTAATTTTAGGTGTATTCGCTTGATAGAAACAATTTTATTTGTAGAAAACAAACAATTTTACACTAGAGATTCAGATATCTGGAAATCTACACATTTTAAAAGTGAAATTAAGAACTATTTTAATTATTCTTAATCTTAGGCGCATTCCTTAAAAACAAATTTATTCATAAAAAAAAATCTTCATTCAATTTTCTTGTTTTCAACAACTTTATTTCGTGATTGGCATACAGTGGAAACCCTTTTAAAAATCCGACTTCATAAAATTTTAAACATCAAGATGAAATTGGCAACTATTTTTTTTTTTATTTTTACTCGCTATTTTGTTGTTAACTTAATTCACTGCAAAAAGTCTTTTTTTCTTTTTGAAAACTGAAACAAATAAATTTCGGACACCATGTCATATTTCCTTTTTTTCTGTTTGAAAAAAATCTATGATTTCCAAGTGTCATGTCATATTTCCTTTTTTTCCTTCTTCATTTCTTTTGTAAACAAATAGATTTCATATTTATTTTCTAAAATTACTCAAATGTTTTTAACATATTTTTGTTCAATCTTTTTCTATATGGCATAAAATGGTTAATTTTATTAACATCTGACATCTGAAAGTCTTTTTCAATAGTGTTTCTTTGGATATGGTACTAAACTGAACGATTTCAGTTTCGTAAAAAATTTTGATGCGGTTTCACAGTGTGAAGACAAAACCAAAAAAAATCGATTTTTCGGTTAAACCGCCAATCTCTACCAAATACAACTATTGATTCCAATATTATTGGGAAATGACTGCAAAACTCTTACCTCTCTCCAATTTATAGGCAGAAGCACACAAATGTATGCTAGAAATTCATCCTAGCTAATAAAACAGGCCTGTTCTTGGTTTCATATGATACAGTCCTAGTCTGACTTGTCTTGAAGTCAGAACGCTACCTTCGCTTGTCAAAACATGCATTTGTATGTCAACACCAATTCTTAGTTTGTGAAATTTTTGTTCATATTACTGTTGCTTTGCCTTATTAATTTGCCTTGCATATATTGTTTGCTTGTTTTATATTATTTTTTGCCTTGTTTTTTCTTTCCTTCTTCTTGTTATTGCAAACTTTGTCAATTCTGTTTCTTGGGTAGTTCTGTCACTTATTTTGCATTCAACCATGGCTACTCACTCTACAACAACACACATCACATTGGCGAAACATTGTTGTTTATAAGCTTTCCCACATTGCTTCATCATCTCTCCTTTTTTTCAGTTACTATTTATTATTATTATTATACATCCTAGAAATAGCTTCTTCCCAGGAGTTGATACTTTGTGAAACACATTCGCAAGAGGTTGCTTCCACGATCACTACAGTCAAGGTCAACCATTATCTATCCTATATACCCTCATAATCTGCACTTCTTACTGCATCCTGTTATATTCATAAAACATAATTCAGTAACCTTCTACCTTGAGCGGCTCTTAAGCCTTGTATTGAGTGAAAAATAAAGTAAGAATAAATGAAAGTTTCAAAATTATGATGAAATAATTCTACAAATATGAATCAAAGACAACTTTGTAGCCTCTTATAATTCTTCAAAAAGGTAAGATTCCTTCAGCTTGTATGGAAGTGGAGTGCAGGCACAGGTGCATGGGGGACAGTTTTATCCTACTTTTAAAATAATCTATACAAAAAGTGGATAATGGCCCCAAATTAAAATATCAACCTTTATCTCTTCTAAGCAATTAAAAAAGAGATATTCAAATCCAGTCAACAGCAGGCAGCATTTTAATCTTTCATTGAGGCCGTCATCAAACTGAAGCATATATATTAGTTTATTTAAGTTTATCAGAAGTTGTTTCTTGGAAGAGACACCCTGGTCAAATGACTCAATCATTTACCAAATTCTTTAAGTTAGAATAAGAACTTGAAGACAGCTTTACTCTGTATCTTTTCAGCACCAATGGCAGCAGAATATTCAATAATCAGATGTTAGAAGTCATAACATCTTAAACATAACTATTCAATCATTTTAGTCATCAGAAGAAACGCTGAATAATTTTTATTTTCCATAAGAATTTCCTGGTTCAGTTGTTTTTTTTTTTAAATACAAAAGGAAGAAGCAGAAAATCATTTTTTGTTTTTGAATGCAAATCCTTGCACGAACTTCAATGCCCTGTAAATATATTCAAGATAAGTTTATTATTATTGCACTATGAACATATCAACTTCAAACACTCATGTTTATACAGTGTTGGGATACAAAAATACACTCATTTCTTGCTTACAAGTTACTGAACTGAAAGATAGGCACAATTTCCTATCACACTGTATGAAAGATAACTGCATAAAGTTTACAACTTTCATTCCCTTTTTAATTCTCAGTTAATGTGTATAAATAAATCATTTTGTTAATGTTGTGACAAAGTTTTTATTTTATCTGCCAATTCATAAATGCTCTAAATGATAAAAAAACATATCAAAAAGAGGAGACAACTGTCAGAGTTAACAAATTGACATTAAAAGAAACTTTTTGAAGGAGATAAAAAAGACAACTGATTATAAATACCTAAAAAAACTAAATTCAAGCCAGACAGTATTTGGAAGATAACTGAGAAGAATCAATTTCTTATCAATATAGACAACAACTATTTTGTAGTTATTGCATCAAAATAGATTACACAACCAGTATATGAAATTTCTTTCCAGTCAGTTATTGTAATATGCCAGATGAATCTATAATACAAAGATGATTACACTTATAGTTCTAATTTAAAATATCAACAGCAAAAATGAGTTTGTCACATTCTCTAAGTAAAACTAAATCAACTTCTGTCTCTTAAGAAACATGAGGGTGAGTTCAATACCCGGTTAAGGCAGTGGAGAACTTTCAGAGGTAAATTAACAGGAGATAACTGACATCCATCAAACATGGCATGTGGAACTAGAATAGTCTACCCCAGTGAGCAAAATAAAGAGTTCAGTTCGACATTCCAACCACCTGAAGAAGGCTGGAGTGTACAACGGCCGAAACGTTGTAATAAATATGGCAACAAAGATGAGGACGATAGTCTGAATAATGTAAATGTACATAATACCTCATCTCAGAAATATAGACAGACTCCAAAAGTAAAAAATATTTAACAATTGAAAATTTCACTTGTTTGCTTGGAGCATGTCTTTTGTAGGGCTTCACTTTGCAATTTTACAGTCAATTTATCCTTAACTTTTATATTTTTAAATATATTTTGCTGCCTGAAATCAACATAACAATGAAATATGAAAATATTTTTGATTAATTTGTCATGAGTATGTGTATTTTAGTAAAATAGGTCAGTATATTACAAATGTACAGAAAACCATATTTTTAATTGATCTTGGTATAACTTCTAAACTATTCATCAAAAAATCAATAAAATTTGTAAAAAAAAAGAAAAAAAAAGATTTATTCTATTTTCTAATAATATTAAATTTGTGAATAACAAAAATTGAGGCAGAAATAGCATCTGTGAAGCCCATGAAATGTTTAACTAGCAGTTTGGCAATTTCTTGCAGACAGTTAAAACCTTTCACAAAAAGCTAAAAGGTATCCAAATCAGTAGTTGGACCCCTAATTTCAGTATGAAACTTATATTAAGGAATGATTGAAAATAACTTACTTGCAAATAGGTAGAAATTTTGTTTTCAGCTCGAAAGGTCATTTTTTTTCATAGCCATTGATTTATATACAGGAATGCTTTCAATTTGATATCCTGTTGAAATTTTACTATTTTACTGAGTCTGATCAAACTCACTTCAGATACATAAAAAAGTGTTGAGTTTACATGAATTAATTTCATGCATTATTATAATCTTTAGGTTCAGACAAAATTGTAAAAAGAGTTTGAAGGATTGATATGAAAGCTTTAATCATAGCAGTATTTAGCAAATCAAAATACAATTGATTGATTTGATTTTTACGGCTTATCAACCTTTTGTTGATTATTTAAAGCCAAAACATTTCCAATTGTAGGAGGTTGCTTACAGCATTCAGTTTTACCCCACTTTAAGTACTGACTTGGCTCAACTTTGGTGATCAAATGAGAACCAGTGTTTTCAGCATGATTTGATTATAAGCAATCGAAATACAAGCATTGTTCAAAACGCTTATTTATGTTCAAGTTTTGAAGCACCTACCTTCCTCAGTTGGCTTTAGATTTAAGGCCAGCCTAATGAATGGAGCTCTAGTTACAATTATGATTGGACATTTTGAAGCTAAGAAAACCAATCCACAAACTGGCTTCCCAAATTATCTTCAATTTTCATAAAGATGGTTTTGTGAAAAGAAATCTTTAAAATAAGAAGCTACCTTGAGTCAAAAATATTTCCTCACAGACTTCAACTGAAATTTTTTTATAGTTTGTTTCTGAGAATTTTGCAAACACTCTTATAAAGAAGAGCAAAAGCTAATGAAAATATTTCAGTGTTCGAATAACAGCAATGGATAAAGATCTTCATGGAAGAACAAATTACAAACTTGGAACAGCAGGATTTCTGTCTTGAAAGGTTAACCAGCACTTCTCCAAAGAATTCACAGGAATCCAACAGAAAAGGTCAGAAAAGGAGCCAGAAATGTCTTTGACAGCACTGACCGGAAACTGAAGTTTTAGGTTTTTTTTTCTCCAAACAAAATGTATCATTTATTATAAAGTTTATCAGATACAATCATGTTCTGACACACAAAAATGTGTATGGGTCATGTTGTACAATAATTTTCAGTTTTTTCATATTTAAAAAAAAGTTAACATTAACATGCAAAGAAGATTTTTTGTCACATTTTATAAACTATCAGATAATTGAAAGGAATCCACAATATTAAGATTATTTTATTTTGCAATGATGTTTGGAATCAAAACTAGGCAGAAATCTGTATTATTGCTGTAATTTGCCATGATGATGATACTGACCCATGCACACAAATTCTCAATATTTGAACAAAGCTTCAACAATACAGAAGTTCAAAAACATATATATTTTTAGAATTCACAATTTTTTTTAAATATGGTGTATTTGATGTAAATTGGTCAAAATGGTTGGTTCTATCTGGAAATTATTTTAATCTCAAATTTCCTGAGAAATCAAATGTTTGAACAAGTAGTATAGGGATGGAATTAGATTAATTTAGATTTTGGTAAGAGAGGAATAAAAAAAAGAAGGGTTTAGTAAGAAAAAGAAATGAAGGAATAAAAGAAAAAGGAGGTTATAAAGAAGGGAAGAAAGGAAACCAAAAAGAAATCCAACAGTCAAGAGGAAAAAAAGAAAGGAAAGGTGAAGGAAAAAATAAGTAAGCTCTACATTTGTAAAGGATAAAGAATGAGACTCCCATCCCCAAACAATAAAACAAGAAACAAAAAAAAAAAAAAAAAACAATTTTGGTGGATTTAATTGTAAGAAGACAAAATGTATAGGTGTTAGCAAAAGAAAGAACTGAAAATGCAAATTACAAATTGGGAATAGGAAAGTGAAACAAGTATAATAAACTGAAATATTTAGATAGTGTTATAACAAAGAATGGAAAATGTGATACTGAAATCTGAAGGCACATTGAAATAGCAAAAAATGTCTTCCAAAAGATAAGCAAAGTATTAAGAAACAAGTAAATTTTGTTAGAAAGAAAGAGTGTTGAACTGTTATCAGTCCTCCTATATGGCACTGAATGCTAGACAATCTCCTCACAGATGAAGAAGAAATTTGAGGCAACAGAAATATTGCGAAGAAGAGATGGTTCAAATTTCCATAAACACATAATGAGAAAAGAGTGCATAGGGAATTTGACACTCACAGGATATATTGAAGACAATAGAGACAGGGAAACAGCAAGTAACCTACCTAACAAGCTTGTGTAAATGGTTGGCAGAACAGGGACTGGGAGGGATGGTGAAGGATGCTGACAAACCTTACTAAGAGCTACAAAGGATAGGAAGTTGTAGAAAGCCACAAAAGCTGCAACTCAAAAACTAGATGACCAAAGCCTGGCAGTTCAGTGTGTGTGTGTGTGGGGGGGGATAACTGGCTGGTCATATTCAATGCCCCAAAAACCAAACTTGTGATGTTCCATCATAATTGAACAAATTCTATTGTGATTAATGTGTGTTCTCTCAGGAGGCCCCTTGCTTTGAGCACCTATTGAGATTTAAGCTCAACCCTGACCTCAAGTGGAACTTGTACATATGATCCAACACTAAAAATAGTGGGAAAATGATCAATTCTCTGTACCACTCCAGTAAGTCTCAGACTTCTACTATCCTCTGCCTTTACAAGAACCAGATCAAGCTGAACATAGAGTACTGCTACCATATATGGGCAGGAGCTGCACAGTCGTCACTTTCCAGTTTTAAGTCCAAAAATATCTCCACATCCTTGTGGATAATGAATTATTTTTCATCCTATAATACTCTTTGCCACAGACAAGATGTTGTAGGCCTCTTGCTGCTCTATCACTATTTCCATTGGAAGTGTTCAGACAAACTACATTCATATGTTCCAACAGTTCTAACCGTCAAAGTTAAGATCCACCATGCTATGAACATTGTAGCAAACATCAGTCATTCTCTTTGTATTTCATTGGTGAGATGTAAGTTCCATTCAAACAAGTTTCTTTCCAAAACTGCTGCTTTGTGGAACTGACTCCCAAGTGGATGCTTCCCCGATCACTACAATCTTAACCTGTCCAAGTCTAGAGTTAACTGTTATCTTCACCACATACCCTCACAAACTGTGCCTCTTACTATGCAACCCTCTACTTCGAGTGGCTCTTGTGCCTTGTACAGGGTAAACATTATTGTAAAAAAAAAAAAAAAAAAAAAAGCAATAACAACAACATCCTGAATGGACATGGTAGTAAGGAGAAGAAAGTGGTATCAAAATTTTTTTCTTGGAGAAAATGGAAAAAAAAAAAACAAAGCAGTTCTCTTGAGTAACCAAGTGGTAGATGGTATTGGCATCAGACAGGGATGCCTACTCTCTCCAACTAGTTTCTGGAAAGAATTATGCAAGAAACCTTCCCTGACCCCAACATCTCTATCTCTATCAGTGGTAGATCTGTCTGTAACCTGTGCTTCACAGATGATATTGACGTTATAGCAGATAGTAACAGTGAACTGCAATATCTGACCAACAAAATTGCTGAAAGAGCCTTATATGGAATGGAACACACAGAGAAATCCAATGTTGAATAGCACAAACAACCCCAGTGCCCTATGGATGGTGAACCACAGGAGGAAGTGTCTAGCTTCAAATACTTTCGAGCAACCCTGTCAAAAGATGGTACCTGCAATGCAGAAATCCACACATGGATCACCACAGCCACAGCAGGAATGGCCAGACTGGAAAGGATATGGAAGAGCATTATCAATTTCTATATCAAGTTCAAACTTTACAAATTGCTGAACATATCCATCCTCTTCTACAGGTGCGAGACTTGGACACTCCTGGTTGAGGTAGAAAAAGGACCCAGGTGTTTGAGAGAGAACAAATGCTTGGGAAAGCTACTCCACATCTCCTACTGGGAGCACAAAATCAACAAAAGTCTTGTAGGCTGACAGGAATCTCTTCTTGCCACTATTAAGTGTTGGAAGATGTCATGGCTTGGCCATGTCACACAGCTTAATAGCCTCTGCAAGACCATCATGGCACTGTTGAAGGCAGATACAAGTGAGGACAACAATACGAAAGCAGGTCGGACAACAATGCAAAAGCTGGTCAGACAACATCAAAGAGTGGACAGACATGACAATGCCAGAACTTCTGGGAGCCACCACCAACAGATCAGACTGAAGGAGGTTGTCTGCTTCTTCTGTCTTTAGGTTCCCCCAATGTTGATGATGAGACATGTTAGTGAAGCATAGAGTGCTGACTCCAAAACTGTTATGAATTTGTATAGACATTAGGAGAAGCACTTATTCTTTGGTTCCTGTGTTCATGGAGTATAGCAGGAGTAACCAATATAATCCAAAATCCACATCCATTTCAAAATAATCTTTGTAGGAATTTAAAGAGACAGTTTTTATTTGTAAAAATATATCTTCTGCTTCCCTAACTTCATAAATATCTTTTTTTCCTTTCGAGTGGCAAAGTGAGTAAGAAAGGTGCTGTAGGTGGTTGATATCATAAAGCAATGTAATCCTAATGTTAGCTGTTTCCCTACAAGGAAACTGTTGTGTTGTAAATAGAAAAGGTTGATACACATAGAGAAAATAAGAAGTAGTTTATTATGGAGAATAATATGGTACATGGTTGAGAAATGTAATAAACAGTTAATCATTAACTCCTTTCCCTCAGTAAGAGTGAGTGCTGTTTAAATAGTCTTAGACCAGTCCATCTTGTGGGGGTGTTTAGCTACTCCACCACAGAAACATTTGCTATTCCTTGACCAAACAGCCAATATTGTTTTCGGTTGAAATTTTAAAATCTTTAGCTTAAAACAATTTCAAGAGAATAAATTTCTCAAGTCTAGTAGCTAATATTGCTATTTCCAGTATTGATGGGGGTTTCCTTCCTAAAAAATGAAACTGCTCTCTTTTAAAGATCTTTAATCATTTTTACTTTCCATCAGCATAGCTGATGCTAACCTCCAAGAGAGTGACTCATTGTGCCTTCTTGGACTAAAGTTTTCTACTGACATGAAGTGGAAAGAGTATATTGAATCAACTGCTAAGTCTGCAGTTAAGAAAGTTGGTTTGCTATGTTGTGCTAGACAATTTGTTTTGCCAGAATCTATCTTATATATTTATAAGTCTACCATTTGGCCTTGCATTGAATATTGATGCCACATCTGGCCTGGTGCACCTGCTAATAACATTGCAGATTCTTTGGATTTTATCAAAAATCTCTAAATATATTTAGAGATTCTTGATAAAATCCAAAGAATTTGCAATGTTATTTTGACATTTTGACTTCAAGTCCTTTCACACTACCATAACCTAGCTTCCTTGTGCCTTTTCTATAAATACTTTCATGGTAATTGTTCTGATGAACTTCAGGCTATTGTACCTAGACTTTATGAATTTAAGCGCAGTATGAGATTAATGATAAGATCTTATCAATTTACAGTTGAAATGGCTAGATGTAACTTTTTTTTTTTCAAGCATTACCCCCCGAGCGAGGCGTGAAGCCACAAGGATGCAGGGGGTTGCAGAAAATTTGGAGCAAGAGCAGATAGGAGTGATAGAAGAGAGGATGAGGAGAGGGATAGTGGAAAGATCAAGGTAACTGGAGATGTCGATTGACATTACATTTGAATAGTTGGAGATTATAGCTCTCAGGGAAACAGTAATTGGGAAGGGTGTTCCACAGGCGAGAGGTGCAAGGTATGAAGCTATTGGAGTAGAAGAGACAGCTACATTTAAAAGTTTCTACAGTGTAAGGGTGAGAGTGGGATGCCAGCCTTGTAGGGCGCTTGAATTCATGGCGTCTGGGAACCAGTGAAAGCAGCTCATCGGAGCAATTACCATGAAAGTATTTGTAGAAAAAACAGAGAGAGGCAATGGCATGTCTGTGAGAGAGTGACTGTAGACGAGATGCGAGATCAGGGCCAATTATATTGCATATCCGTCTCTGGATCTTGTCAATAACTCCAAGGTAAACAGAAGGTGTCCCAGACCATATATAGCAGCAATACTCCATGCAAGGGTGAATGGTTGATTTGTATATTTGAAGTATCGATTCCGGGGAGAAAAAATTTCCTGGCGCAGCACAGAGAGCCAACTTTCCTCACGGTGGATGATGCAATTGACTCAATGTATTTGTTCCATCTCAGGTCAGCAGTCAACGTGAGACCAAGCAGACGCAGAGAGTTACTCTCAAGAAGTTGACTATCAGACATTCTAATGGGGGCAGGGAAGGATCTCTAAGGTGATTAATAGAGAGTAGTTTAGTTTTTGAGGTGTTAAAGTTGACCAGCCAATTCTTGCCCCAATTAACAACCGATTGGTGGTCCATTTCAGGACGAGCGGTCAGGTTAGTTTTGTGCTGTAAATAACTCTCTTGTGACTTCTTGCTTCCCAGTCAACATTGATCTTCAAAAATTTAAATGCAATATCAATTGTTATCTTCTGTTTTTTTTAATTCTTTTTCTTTTATTGTCCTCTCTTCTTAATAGTAGTTTTTCACATATATTCTCTAACACTCAGTAACCGCTTACATCCTAGTGGCTTTATTGCCTTGCTTGGGATGAAATGATTAAAAAAATGAAAATGAGATGACTTAAGAACATAACTTGAAGTTTCATGTTGATATTTTGGTTTTATTCAGTTTACTTTTCTCTTCTACTAAAATTTGTTATATAACTGATCATATGCTGAGGTATTTGGTAGATGGAAGTAGCTGCTAAGGTTTAGTTATTGATTCCTACTGTAAACCCTCCTCACCAAAATTCATGATAAGCAGATAGCAACAGTGCTACCAACAATAGCAGCAGCTGTACAAATTCTCAGAGGAAATAGATAAGCATGGAAGATTTTTTTTTCTTGAAAAATTTAACCTCCAGTAAGGGAAAAAAAAAAAGAAAAAAAAAATCAAGCCAGACTAAAATTAAAGTTATGAACTGAAAATGAAATCCAACAATTGGTGGAAGCAACAGTTGGTCTGCAGACAAATGGTGTGGGTAAGAGGTGAACAGGAGGTGCAATAGCCAAGGGCAAGGGAAATAGGACGTGCAATAGCCAAGAGCGAGGGGGGAGGCTTTGGTCTGAAATAAAAGTTTACAGTAGTTGTTGTTGATAATATCAGGCAAAATGCTGACATATATTTATTGAGCTGATTAAGTCCAAACCCTTCACTACCCCTACTGCTTTTTTGCATGAGAATTCACAGCAGGACGAAAGGAATGAGAGGGAGAGCTCTCATGTCCACCGGCCATTAAGAAAGGAAACCATAAGTCAGTCGACAAAAAAAAAAAAAAAAAAAAAAACAAACAAAGTTTTTCACTAGAAAAAGGTGGGGGTGGGGAGATTTAAACCTATAGCAGAGAATACACAAATAAGAATACACATAGGCATGTTAATTACATTAATAGTAAGGGTGTGGAAAGTGTGCTTTTCTTTCTTACATTGAAAGAGTGTAAGGCCAACTTTATTTGCATACACATGCACAAATTTAAGAAACAATACAGACATAATTTAAAAGAATTTCACCTGGATAAAAGGCCATATCTCTTTCAATGTGTCATTTTTATCTTTTATCAATGACACAAATTATCTTGAACTGGGACTCTGAACTGACTTCAAGTTATAAGAATGTCAAAATCAGGAAACATTAATTGCCCATTACCTTCCACCAAGACAGGATGTGGCACAAGGCTGGTTTTTTACATGGGGTGTTCCAAGCCCATATGCTCCAGCAAAAATTCCCCATAGACACTATATACACTGCGTGCAAAAATTATTATTGAGATAACTTTTTTCTAATATTTCAAAAATTGTCCAGTCATTTCACACAAAATTTTCACACAATGTTGGCAACACTGACCTGTGCAAGCACTGAAATTTTTGTACTGATCTGCGGAATGTAAACAAACTGGCGCTATATTTGTTATCAGCACGGTGATTTGAGCGTGCCAAATTATTAGAAAGGTTTAGTAAAATTCCCAGAATTGAGCAAATGAAACGTTTATTAATGTTGCACGTGAATGTTTATGATCAAAAGAAGCTAATAAATAAGATAATCAAACAAATAATAACAGATACAAACAAAGGTACAGTTTTAAACAAATTAATAGGGAATCTGCTTTCCCTATTTTGAAATAATAATTTGGCACGTAGTGTACACAGGGTTGGGTAGCTGTCTACCTCCCCAGACGAGACTGCCCTTCAGCATAGCCTAGTCTGGATTCCTCTCTGCCTCTGGGCAGAAAGGCCATCAAGCAGTATTTGCAAACAGAGGTTTGGGAAACTTTAAAATTTCACGCATTATGGCCAGTATGGGGGCATGATACTAATCCAAGTTTTCTTCAGGATCCCCAATCAAGTCAAATGTACCTGCATTAAAGAATGGTACATTTTGGAACATTTACAACCTTTCAGATGAGAGAAGTGAAATGGTTAAAACATTGAAAACAAAGAAATCTATCTATATATAAACTTCTGTGACATCCATTAGTCCATCACACCCTCTAAAATAGGCATACATTGAACAAACAAAACCAAATTTTGGGGTGAAGTGCAAACAAGTAAGGGGGTACAAAATACAGTTAGTTTTACTAGGGTGTATATCTTAATACAATAGATTTTCATTAATTTTGGGGGAAAAATTAAAATTTTTATTATTTAATATACAAAATACTCCCACTATTTTAAAAAGAATTTAATGATTAAAATAACAACAAATACTTATTCAATAAAAATGCAATATCATTTTTTGCATATATCTTTTTTAAGTTATATATATATATATACACACACACAAACCTCTCATCAACAGACTAATAGGGGGATGGGGTGGTCCATTAAATCCAATTGTCCATAGATGGGAAGGGATTATTTTTGAGTTATAAAAAGTAACTACCACTAGTTATGATCATAATGTAAATACTATATATATATATATATATATATATATATATATATATATATATATATATATATATGGCATAAATAAATATATACTTGATATAGATATATTAATCAAAACAACAAAAATAATAGATTTCTCACAGCTACTTTCTCATGCTAATGTATCATACTTTATATACTGTACATCCATCTTTGTTTACAATTGAAAAAAAAAATACTGCTACCAAGCAGTCACTTTGAGAATTAATAAGATTCATTCTGCTAAGCCCACAAATTTTGAAATACATTGCTGATTATTTGGAAGAATTTTTTCTTGCAGATTTTTTTTTTATTTTGCCTGCAGATTTTGTCCATTGCCTCCAAGGTCTGTTGATAAGAGGTTTTTCTGTATACAAGGTATTAAATCCAGTTTCCAGTTTGCTCTGCGTTTGCAAAATCTATAAACAAATCACAAGGTCAATCACTTCAAAAAGTTGGAATTTGGCTCCAGTAAGAAATATTTACACATGTCCAGTTGTATGTTGCATGCTCAAGAGTAAAAAATCATAAGAATTTATTCTTCACTGTTAAAAAGGAAAAAAGAAGAAATTTTCTTAAAAAATATTGTTTACCATGATGTCCTAAAAAATTAAATTAAAGAAATTATTAAACTGCTGAGTAGGGTTTTCGTCAAAGTATCTTTCCAAACAAATCAACTTATTCAAATTTCATTGAATGGGTTGTAAAATTGAACAAAATATTAAGTTTGTAAATCTTGACAAAAAATGTTAGCAATAACTTCAGTGATATTAAATATTGTAAGGATTTCAACATGCATCAGTGGGTTTCCAAAAAATTCTAGTAACATAAAAATGGAGAAATCATTTTCTAAAACATTTGATGAAGTTAAAAAATATTTAGTCTTTCTCAAACTTGAATGCCCCCAAAATAGTACATGTAGTCATTACATTGGATACTCTCTAAAAAGTAGCCTTAGTCCAACCTTGGCTAAATCCAACAAAGCTCCAGTAATAGAATGTTTCTGGAAAAGAATCATTTTATATTTATTTGCCAGAAATAAAGTAAGAAAGAATACAGAAATTAGTGAAGGAAATGCAGCAGAAGTTTCAGGCCAAAGATCTGACATTAACAGAGAAAACTTGCACTACTAAAGAGGAAAATATGATGGGCAGGACCACAAGACTGTAAAGTCAAAAGGCAACATCAAAGATGTAAAGTAGGTGTGTGAGCATCATACTTGAGTAAAAGTTTAATATTTATCAGGTTTCTTTTGTCTGTTCTGCTTGAATGGAAAGATCAGAAAATACAAGTAGAAAAGCAATAAATAACATGGTTGGTGGAATAAACAAGGAAGAAGAAAGATTTTAGCCAGAAGACTTTTTGCCAATTCTGTTAAGTAGCTAACTCAAATACTTTCAGGAAGCAATCCAAACAAGAACACTCAAATTAAAAGCCAAACTAATTCTGCTCACATATAATTATACAGATTTCAATTCTATCCAGCAATCACGTAGTTACATGGTCAAGTGTCATTTTCTTTTCTTTTTTATATAATTAACAGGATTTTTAATATGGCATTATTTATTATTACTATAAATAATTCATTTCATGGGCACTTGTATTTGGGTAGACATGCCTGTTATTTTAAACAGTGAAATTAAAGTCAACCATCCTAGAGATTGAGCATTCTCACTAAAGAAAATGCACCTCCTGACAGAAATCAAACCTGTATTCCCTTTTTTCAAACAAGTCTCCTCAGGAAATATAATTTTTTTTATAAAGTTAATGACTGGGAAATATGATCATCTCTCTTGTCCCCTATCCACAAATGTCAGAATTGGTGCTTGATTAAGTTGAAAAAATCTTTTCTTCTTTGCATTTAAATAAATTTTGATGACAAAAATCTTCCTTTGATAAAACTGCAAAAAGAAACCAAAGCTCCCAAGTTCACCAAAAATATGAAAAAAAAAGATAAAGTCATAAAAGTTGCATACATTTATGCATTGCATACTATACTAATAAAGAATGTCATGGTGTTATATATATATATATATAACTTTCATGATTTATACTCATACATACATATAACAAGAAATTGAAAAAACATTCTTTATTGTTCAGTCAATTTCCTGTTGTTTAAATAATAGAGAAACCCAAAGGAAGTTTATATGAACACAAAAAAGATCTTTTACAAAATAACACACTCAATGCATTAATTGCACACCATAATGAGTCCGACTAGAATTTTTATTTAAAAATGCTACTTCAATTAAAAGTGAAAACAATTTACCGAGATAAAAATGTATGGAATGTGTATTAACTGCTAGATCATCCACAGTAAATATGTCTATCTTCTTACAACATTTCACCTTTCTTGGCAGAACTTCTATTATAATAACGTGAAAAAATATTTAATAACAAAAGTGATAAAAACAAAGAAAAAGAAACTAAATGAAATCAACTAGACTATATACCCAAAATGCATACTATATTCCTGTGTGTATAAGATGCAGGTTTTTCATCCAAAATCATGTTCAAAAGTCTGCTGCATCTTACACTTTAGTTTAGAACTCCATCCCATTTTTCCAGGACTCTAAACAGACAAAATTGGGTCAAATTGGATTTATGTCTATCTCATGGCATATTGCAACAAAGGAAAATAAATCAAACATACACATCAGGAGGTAGAATGAGAAAATAAGGGCTTGAGGACATCTGCAAATAGATTGTGGACACCTGGGAAGAGTTGGGTGCTGCTATCATTGTCAAAGTTTTCAAGAAATGTTGCATCTTGGACAAGCTTGACAGCACAGAAGATGACATCCAATATGAGGAATTCCTACAGAAACGGGTCAACAGAGGTACCACAAGAAACCAACAATGATCTCACTGATGATACTTACTACATAGATCTGTACTCTAATCTGACAGAGAAAAAATTCAATCAATTCTATGGGTTCAGCAATGAATGCAAGTTTGAAGGGTTCAAAAAGGACTACTATCTACTCTTAGATCTTGGATGCTCAGATCATATTCATATACAGTAATGAGCAAAAGAAATAAGACTTAGCCAGAAGGTAAATTTGTTCAATTCTTACTAAAAATTTGTAAGTGTTCAATAGTGTACTTTCAGGATTAGTATGTGTGGTGATCCATGACCCGGGTGAAAGTTAGTATATTCACCTTCCTTTTGATGCAGTCCTAAAACATTAGACCCCTAGCCACTAAATTTTACAGTTGTCATTGTACATCTTGATTTGTTTCTTGAGCCAATTGGTCTTCAGTATTGGTCTTGTATTAAAATGAAGTTCAATTGTGATTTTATAACTAAATATTATTGTTGACTATAGCAGACTTTCCTTTCCCAAGTCTTTTTGCAATGGTGCATTTAAGTTGATGATTTACAAAAAAAAAAAAAAATAGAATATTGAAAATATATTACTTTGCTAAAGCTCCATCTATTACCAGACAGAGCAGAAAGTGTAATATTACAACATGATGAACACCTTGCCATACATTGTAGTACTATAAGATTGTCCTGTCATTAGCCCTGACCTCCATCCCATGTCCAGTTGACATGTGCTTTGTACTATTAGGAGCTATACTAAGTGCTGATAATGACTTTCAATGTCTCTAAATAAAAAAAATTAATGCTACTTCTCCCCTCATGGCTCATAACTTTTGCATTCTCTATTTTTAGTATCACCATGTATTGAGATCTCTATTTTCATTTATACTGTGTTAATATGAATGCAACAATTTACACTAATTGTCAACAAATACTACTCTCAAAAGTATATTATTGAAATTTACAGAGTTTGAGTAAAAATTAAAACTTGGTGGCTCATTTATTTTATTTGCCACTGTATGTATGTTAGAATACATGGAAATACTGCAGTTGGTCTTGGCAATTTTGAAAAAGTAATTAATCATTCAATATTTGAAACTAGCATCTTCATCAATAATTTTTACAGATTCTATTTTAAACAACAGTTTGCAACAAAATCTGTAAAAATTAACTTTAACACTATTTCATTTCAGAATTCAAGAAAAATTTTATATAATAGAATAATAGATAAAAAAAATGGGTAAATAATTGAAGAAAATCTTTCATCTTCAAGAACTTCATAAAATAAAATTCTTTTTTTCACTATTATTTAACCCCATTATTTTGTAACATCTACAAAATAAAAAAAGTAACAATGTTGCCTGTGGCTAAATACAGACTGTGAAAAATATATTCAAACATTGTTAGAAGTTTTTTATGTAAGGCTATTGAAGAGAAAAAAATAGAGACTCTAGTCTAAATAGATCCAAATTAAAAGGATCACAATGAAAACCTGTATATTTTAGTGATTCTCTCATTGGAATCCTGAAAAATTCATTGTAGGTGAATAGGTAGCTACAAACAAGCATATTGATACATAAACAAATAATGGGTTATGCAGACAGTTGCAACAATGAATGACTTGGGATTTGAGTTGAAATCAACAGACACAGCTAGCATTAAAACAGGCATTATGAAAAGAAAAACAAAATTTATGGGAACTTTTCAAGTTTTTAGACAACAGAAATTACAAGAAATGCACTCTCCACAATATTTGCAAACAGGCATTGTCAATAATAACAAAAATTTTGCTTAATTTTCTTATTTTTATTTTAAAAATCAGAATGATGACTTATTCACTCCTTATTGAACCCACTTTGAGTTTATTTTTATTTTTTTGTTTTGGTGAAATTCTCCACTAAAAGAGAAAACAAAGATTAGGTTATAGAGTGCAAAACCTTACAAGCATATAATTTGAATCTTATAAATTTAGAAAAATGTTGTTTACCTAGTTTCTACCAAACAGATGTGTTTGTTTATTGAAAATGTGCAAATTACTGGCATACTAAAGCTAAACAGTGAGCTGCATTTAGAAAGAGACAAAGCATAAGTACATTCAGAATTGGAGACATGAAATGAAAAAGTGTAGAGAGAACATAAACCTGCTGTAGAAAAAAGTTTATAATGAATTAGACAAATGTGGGATGGGCATTTAATCCTCTGGTAGAAACTTTTGATAATATTTTAACCTGTCACTTGTTTTACCTTCTGGTTACACATCATTGAATATTTTAACCTGTCACTTGTTTTACCTTCTGGTTACACATCATTGAATATTTTAACCTGTCACTTGTTTTACCTTCTGGTTACACATCATTGAATATTTTAACCTGTCACTTGTTTTACCTTCTGGTTACACATCATTGAATATTTTAACCTGTCACTTGTTTTACCTTCTGGTTACACATCATTGAATATTTTAACCTGTCACTTGTTTTACCTTCTGGTTACACATCATTGAATATTCAGGAAAAATGAACAAATTTGCTTTGATTCTTTCAAGAACTGCAATTTCAATGATATTTACATTATTGCCTCTCAATTCCTTTAAGATTTAGATGCACACAATGTAAGGTTTCTCCTTTTTGAACATTAAATGACAAAAAAAAAAAAAAAAAAGAAAAGAAAAGATTGTACAATAAAGTCATGGTTATCAGATGTACAAATGCCTTCATATTTATTTATATTTGGAGCACATAAAATAGACAATTAGTATCTGTCTATATTTCTGAGATCAGGTACTGTAACTGTTTACACCATTTACATTGTTTGGACATTGTCCTCATCTTTATTGTCACATCCATGATGTTTTAGCTGTTGTATGCACCTTATACATTGGACTTTCAAAGTGAACCCTTCATTTTGTCCATGGGTTCCATGCCTCTTCTGTTATTTTTGTTCACCTCTGCTGTGACCAGGTATTGAACTCACAACTCTTTAGGTCAAGTCACTGGATTACTTTAACCAATGCTTTTATCCTGCAGAGATATAAGTGAATGAATTTTTGGGACTAAATGTAAATAGTGTAGACAGACAACTTAAAATAATAAAAAGATTGACACTTTGTTAGCAGTAACTATAGGTGTCTGATGATTTAGATTTATTTCAATTGTTATTTAATGCATTCTGGTTGAGTAAAGTAGATTTGGCACATTGTGTAAGATGCTAAATTAGTTGTCACTTGTAATATGTCATCTCAGTATAAATTCTGTTTTTCTTACCTATTTTGTACAAAAAGTTCAAGACAAAAACATTAATCTAACTTTCCCTGCAATCTTAGCCAGAGTTGTCAATGATCTAATCATAAGTGTAGACTGGGAATAAATTAGAATAATGTTGTACAGGTACTTGTGACAAAACTCCACGACATGACCCAATCTTGGTACTCCAAACATGAAAACTGGATATGATATGATCTAAGTCATGTTAGAATCCATTTTAGGTCATGAAAACCTTTAGAAGACAGGAAATGAAGACTGAAGTTTTATACGAAGAAAACTTAGTTATTTTCATCCAGTAAACATTTCAGATTGTATAAGAATAAAAGGGAAAGACGTCTAATGAATGTTGTTGAAACTGAAAATTGTATTTATAAAATGTAAATTTTCAAGGCAGAAGAAAGGCTGTTACCATTTCAGATATTGATGCAATGTAATCTTCCTTGACATGTCATACTTTGCTAAATTTACTAAATATCAAGTATGTGGAAATGGCTTCAATCATGTGATAGCAGAAATAAGGCCTCAAATATTTCAACTGTCAGCCAATGCCATTTCCAGCAGGCTATACCTGATAAAATAGATGCTATCTCCTCATGGCAGACTATACAACTTATGTGACATAAGAATTTCAGGCATTGTGTATTTCTTCAAGCTGAGTGGTCCAGGATGCTGGGCATGGGCATTTTTATCAAGACATCATTTCTAAATAGATTGCCATCCAAGGCTGAAGAGCTTCTATGCCAATATGCCTGATGAAAGAATATGTGAAAAAAGAATCAGCACATATCTGGTGGTGCTTTTCTCAAAAATAATCACATTAACGTTTTAAGATTTCTTCTAGACTTCCACTAAGTCTACATAAAAGAAAAACACATATTTGGTTGTGAATTTTTTTTATACAAATCAGTTTATAAAAATGTAACCATAACAAATTATATATATATATAAGTTATTTTTGGTTCATTGTTGAAAAAAATAATCTGCTGTCAATTTCAACATTCATGCCATGTCTCAAACTGCTTTTTCTATGCGCTTATTTTGTCAAAAGTGATATCATTACACAGATTAACTAAACTGCATCCACTCTAGAGCAAGCCAAGTATGACAGCACAATGGAAATCACAAGAAATTAGTTAATTATATCTGAGGAGCCTTTCCAGAAAGAAATTGGATAATTACATCTACATCCAGCGTTCTGAAAATGAAGAGATGGAGAGTGGAAGGAATTTCAAATATTGTTATAGTGGAACACACCTATTCTATAATTAATAGACTCTCCCACCTATAATAAGTAGGAGTCGCTCAGTTGGGTCGGTCAGTCAGTCAGTCAGTCGATGCCGGACGACCGTTAGTCGGATACTAAAGTATCAGTGACCACAACTAGATTACTCTGAGTATATGAAGTTCCTAACGTTTTGTACGTCGAACATATTTTAGGACCGACTTAGTACAAATACAAGCCTCCACTGTGAAATCACTCCATAACAAATATGAACATGGAACCCTAACCCACTAAAAATCTTATCTTTCCTTCAAAATCGATAACTGCTTATTACTTTACAGAATTTATTTTTAAAGTCAATTGGTAAGTGCCAGTAAATTTAGTTGTGACAAATAAGAAATTTACATAAAGCACAATCCAGAACTTGATTTTTAAGACTAATGAAACCCTGCTGACCATCATGAGCAACAGAAAGGAGTGAACGGCCTGTATCTATGAATGTTGAGCAAGTGCAATGTAGTACTAGTTCAAGACTAAAATCTTAAGGTTCAGTTTCTCTTTGCTTTTTGCTAGATGCCTAATAATAATTTATACCAACCTCAATATGTAATTTCTTGAATTTTACCCTTTAAATAAAAAATATTTTCAATTCATTTGTTATTAATATAAAGTAATATATATGGAAATAAATACAAATTGTTGTTAGACAATTGTTTTTTGTTATTTGCTGATAGTACTGAATTTATTTGATAGTAAAGAAAAAAATTATATAATTTCCAGATAGTAAATGTTAGTCAAGATAGAAAACTTTTGGTAAATTCAGTCAGTTATGTACCATGTGTGATACATGCTTAGGCAATCATGTATCTTTCGATACATGACTGAGGAGGCAGATTTTTTCCCACAGTAGGTTGCCATTTCTTTCTGTGGTAGACCAGTTGCCACCCAAGGCTATAGAATCGGGTCTGTCCTGCTATTTGCCCATAGCTGGGGGGAGAAGAAGAGGATTCATATCTTTCCAAGGGTATTAGCATGTAAGTAATGTAATAGATTCGACTGGAATTCAAATTCAGCTCTGTAATTCCTCAATCCGAGCTGTTATCCATTACTCCACTGTGCCTATCCCTTTAATAGATTTGTTTGTTTACACTTAGTCATAGTGTTATGTGGAGAGTGAAAACCTATTATTAGTAGAAGAAAGCTAAAGACCAAGAATTCTTCACACTTGACTGAATTTGTATTATTTATTTTCTACAGTGGCACAGTTACTTGACATTACTGTAATTAAAAACAGCTTCTAGAATCTGAGCATTTACTTCATCGAATATACATTTAACAATTTATCTATGAAAAAAAATTGTGAATGGAACAAGGCAGAAAAAATAAAAAGGAACGAGTTATATGTTCATTGTTATATTAAAAATGTTTTCCTTCAGCTGTAACCATCTAAGATGAAATTGTATCAATATTTTTGTTTTTTCTTTCTCAATAAAATCAGGAGGGGAAACACATTTGGTCATCATCTGCTTAATTCAATACAAAAAATATTCAATGACTTTAATCAAAAAAAGAAAACACTATTTATGACTAAATAACTCAATAAGTCCACATCATAAAACCTATTTAACTCAAAAGATATAAAATGTATACTTGTACCATGAATTTAAAAAATATTTTAATAAAAATAATAAAAAATGAATAAAATGTTTGTAAATAATTATACTCTTAGATATTACATTTACAAATACTTAATAGATTGCCCAATTATCAGTTAAATAGCAAAATAAACTGTGCTCTCTAGTCTTGTGCTGCAATCCGTCTAAGAAAGGAAAACTGAATTCCAACCCATGGAGAAGATAAGAAACCACATCACTATGCATGGCAATTTACAGATAATAAAAACAGAATCTGTAGGGAGCCAGGATTGCCTACATTGTGAACAAAGATGGTATTTTAAAAATAGATTGCCCACTAAATATAATGTATTCATAATTTAATGTAATTAAACTCTTGATGAGACAAGCTGTAATTTAAATACTTGTTTGCTTGCATATTGAGGTCTATATCATTCAGGCAGACTGAATTCCAGTTATCCATTTTCATTAAAATAAAGAGATTTATTTTTTTAATAAAATCCTTTCAAAATATTAAAATTAAATATATTTTCTGTCAAAACAATTTAAGAGTTGCATTTTTTAATAAACTGAAAAACAAAAACAGATTGTTCAATTTTACCATTTAAAAGTTTTCAAATGGAACTTTAAATATCTTAGCAAACATGCAGCAGCATTCTTTGAAAAACACCAGTTTGTATTGTTGAGAACTCCCCACCTATTCCCTATTTTCAAAGCTAAGTTTGCTTAGTGGTTGAGATAGTTACACATTTTCCATTTATTTTAATATATAAGGCTAGTCTTTGATTTCAGGTTAAAAAAAAAGAAAGAAAAAAAAAAGAAGTTGTATGCTGATTTTTCAGGCAGGTGAGTAGTCTCTCTCTACTTGGAAGATTTGGGGCAAAACAGTCTCTCCTCATTCTATGTTGTACAACCTGGAGTGAAGTTTATTACCTGAGGTTATGTTCATCAGAGAATTAATTTCAATGCCTTCTAGTGTAGTGAGTTCAATCCTCACTGTGGGCTTTATACTTGTTTAAGAAGAATGTTTTCTTTTTATACAGAGTGATAATGAATTAAAAAACAAAAACAAAAAACTATTTAGTTGGAAATTACAAAAACATTTCATTTTCTACTGAAACTCTACGGTTTTATTTTAAAGGAAATTTTATACAAAAATTGAAACAAATTAAAACTGAACAGAATAAACAACTAGAAAGCATATTTTTAAACAGAATCTTTCACTAGTAAATATTCCAAAGGAAAAAGATAGAGAAAAATGAAACTGGTAGATAAAATGTTTGCATGGAACAACCACAAAGATAACATAAGTGCTTTGTAGCTATTATTATTCAACGCTACAACAAAAGAAAGCAAATTGAATTGAAGCGATGCAGTTAGTAACCTGACTGTATCGTCAGAGATAGTTCAGATTTTAGCTGGCCCAGGAACTAACAACGTCTCCCCCCACCTTTTAGCAACCTGTCTTCGAGTCCAATCTGTTAAATTTACCCATATCGATTTTTTAAGTCATCTCTCTCACTTTTTTCTAGTCTAAGACAACTTACTGGGTTGGGATATATAGTCTGCTTCTTGGTGGTTTTTCTGACTTGTTTGCACGATAACCATTTCATCTCAACAACAAATTTAAAAAATGAAGCTTTCTGCGAATTACAAAACAAATTAATGATCCTTCTATTGACTACTACTAACAATAACATCCATTATCATCCGCTGTTTTGCTTAAACCGTTTTAATAACGTTCCAATTATTACCAAAATGAGAAATATTCTCCTTTTATTCAAAAAGTTATGTACATGCATAAAAAACTTTAAAAAAAAGAAAAAGACATAAATAAAAATAGCTGCCCTTTTCTTTTTTTAACCTGAAGTGACATAGGGGACGAAATAAAAAAAATAAAAAAAATGAAGTGACGAATAATAAGAGAATATACAAAAAATAAAAAAAGTGAGAACAGATGTTTTGCAGGTAAATGACAAAACCCACCCACAGGTTTCGAACCTTTGTGGGTGGATGGAATGTACACTTTTTTTTTAGTTTTAGTAGAGACGAAAGACTTCGCCTCCAAATCGAATTATTTTTCAAATAATTGCTGTTAACTTTTTATTTTATTTCATTATTAAGGGGAAAATATTACATTAAAAAAAAGGTCTTGTCTATATGTTTAGTTTAATTATACAAAATTATTTTTCTTAAAACGAAATTAACCGGGATTTTCCTTCAGAAATAAAATAAAATTGTGTCCGAAAAAAATCGCAAAAACAACTGAAATGTCATATTATTTTTTGGTAAATTAAGAGTGCGTAATAAAAGACGTGGGTATCTGTGACTAACAAATAAAATCGTAAATAATGAACAGAAAAAAAAATGTGGACAGAAAACAATCATTTTTTCCTTATTTTCTAAAATAACACAATTGAATAAATACTCCGAATAATCAAGCATAAAGAAGGTCGAGCTAAAAGTCATAACAAAATAAACACACAAAAAAATTTGATTCTACAATAGAGAAAAAAGAGCCCCAGAAAAATAGTAAAAGAAAGTTATTAAAAATTTCATTTAAATCGAAAAAGTCCCACCCTCTTTGACAGGTAAAAAGAAAAAAAAATAACATCGAAGAGCAGATGAAAGATAAGCTTGGTTTACACAGTTTCACTTTCCAAAGTATGGATGTTCAATAGTGCTAAGAAAGTTACATGAATTTATTTTCACTGATACATTCAACAAGTTAAAACTTGAATCTTGAACATAATAAAAATCACCCACATTTTCTTTTTCACCAAAATTTTCAATTTTAAAATCGAAATGTTTAAACATAAAATTCAGTAAAAAGAGCGTTTAAAAATAATTCGCAAATGTTTTTAAAATACAAGTGATAGAGAGAGTCTCTAAAATCTAAATGGGATTTTTAAAAAAAATTCTTGTCAAATTAAAGAAAGTCTTACATTATTTATTTTCGTCTAGATATTCTGATCGAATAAGAATAAGAAAATAATCCGAATAAAAATAAAATGCTACGATCCTTCTTCAACTTTTGAAAAATGATGAGCAACTTTTCATTCCATTAAAAAATTTAAGCAGAATCAGGGTAAAAATAAATAAGTAAATAAATAAATAAATAGCAATTAATTAAAAAGTTGTTTTATTTAGACTACATTTGAACTATTGTCCTCATCTTTATTCTTTACCTTGTTGTTATCACAAAAATCCAAAAGTGTTTGCATAGGTTTGTAAATGATCAGAAATAACTCCTCAGAAAATTAGACGGAAAAAAATGTTTTCTTCAGTTAAAAAAACAAATCGAAACTGATTCATATGGAAGCATAAGAATGTTTAATGAACGATGTATTGGTTCTGGTTGAACTAAGAAGACTAGGTGCGCCTATCGTCCAGTTCACACTCCTCCACGGTCTTTTGAACAGAAGTAAAAAAGTTTAAATTTATATCATGTTTTTTTTTTTTTTGTGGGGAGGGGGCTCAGTTCCTTTTAAACTCTTTTCGTTCTCTTGTGTCTTAGTGGCATTATCGCCTTGCTTGGGGTGTCTGATTAAAAAAAAAAAAATCACGTTTTATATCTAGAGGGGCATAATGGGTCAGCAGTACACATTGGTTCTTAATTCTAAAGAAAAACTTGGATAATAAAATATCTGAAGTAAGTTGTAGAAAAACAGTATACGCCAAATTTTTTATTAACGATTTTAAATCATTTTTAATTAAAAAAATTATTGATTTAAAAGAAATACCTACAGAGGCAAAGAAATTAAAAATTGACCCATTATACCCCACCATATTATAAATCAATCCGAAAAAAACAAGAAGACATTTAAACGAGAAAATTGTCATTGATAAAATTTCTAAATAAAATTTCAGTTTTAAATTTTAAACTGATTATTTTTCATAGCTTTTTAAAACTTTAGGAACAGAGTGGAAGAAAGATTCAATATTCAAAACAAAAAAAAATGATTAAAGAAAAAACTTAATAGGAAAATAAAAAAAAATCATTCTTCTTCAGAGAGGATTAAAAAATGTAAAATTCCACAATTATTGGAGGAGAGGAGGGGTTGCTAATTATTGATTTCTATGAAAAAGTTTAAGAAAAACATTAAACAAAGAGGGTTTTTTATTGATCATTCATTCATTAAAATTTAAAAACCATGTTAAAAAAAGTTTTTTGTGAAGGTGAAAACGAAAGTCAGAATTCGTTTATTTATTTCCATCAAAATATTTTTAAAATTTGCACACAAAAATATTCGCTTTTTACTATTTTTGGGAGACCAACTGTGAGAAGGAAAATTATTTTTTACTGTCTCATACAACAAATAAGATGAATTAACTTTTCTTTTTATATACATGAATAGGGGGGATACAAAAAAAAAACAATAACAAGAAGTCCATTAGAGTTTCAAACAATTTCTACACACCAAATTTTTAACGGAACCTGATCTACCCAAACAAATAAAATCAATACCTACAAATTAAATAAATAAATAAAAAAATAAATAAATATCGATAAATATTAACATATTTTTAAAAAAAGTCTTTATAAAAACCTTAAGTTTAAGACAAGTGCTAACAAACCAATGGAACCTTGGTTTCGGTTTGCTTATATCTACAGTACGAAATACGACAAACTGGTCAAATAGCTTTGAACACGTTGTCAAGAGCAATATTTTCTAAATTTTCATAACATTTATTTATACAAAAATGCTGTTAAAAATGTTTCAAATATAGCAATATTTACAACGAACAGAATTTAGGAAATTTTGCGATTTTTTAAAAGAATTATTTTAAGTTTTTAGCCGAGAAGAGAAACCTTTGATTCCATCGCAAAAAATTGAACCATACTTACTATTTTATCATGGGTAAAAAAAGAAAAAGTATTTCTTTATTGAATAAAGGAATTAATGATCGAGGCTTTAGTAATCTTTAAGAAAAATCGAGTAAATAAATATTTTAAATAAAATTTAAACTGTCCATCTAATTCTAAATAAAGATTCAGTGTTTTTGTCTTTCAACATAACGTGTTGAAATTTTATTATCAATTATATTTTTCTCTAAATTCAAAATAAAAATCGTTTTGTAATCTTCTTTATCAATAAATAAAAGTTTAAAACTAAATATATTTAAAACAATGCTTCTTAATTTGATTTTTTAAAAAAATGATAATATCAAACTAGTTTTAGAAAAATATTTTAAGCACGATTGTCCATCCGTAAAATGAAAAACGGGTCAACAACGCTTTTTCCATGACTGGTACTTTGATAATCAAGGAGGTTCGTTTATGTTAACATGCCAACAGGTGTAAAGTGTCATTGAAAGAAAAATGACAGTCGACACTTACCAGAAGGGTTGTAGGACGTGTGGGTCAGTGTTTTAGATCCATTTCAGGATAGAACCGGAGAGAAAAACTTCCCAACAAGCGGTAAAGGTTCCACAGCTGGTATACAATAAACAAGATCGAGCGCTGTCGCCCTCAACATCCGGGCTTCTGTGCCACGCATCAATTCTAGCAGACAACGTCGAGAATAGCCGCATATTCGTAAAAAAAAGTAAACGCATATAATTTTCTTTTAAATTCATTTTTTGCTGAATAATCATTGAAGTGATAATCAATACAGTCACTAATCCAAAACGTGTGGATTGCTACTGCAAAATACAACCACTGGATGAATAAAAGAAAAAATTAAAACGGTTATTACTAGAACTGAATTGAACCATTAGCCTACCTATTTCGAGAAAAAAAAACGTGCGTAAATTAAGTGTAGGCGGTTTTCATGAAGTTTGTCATTGAAAAATATTGTCTCTGTTAAATTCTCCTGGAAAAATAATAATACCATACAACAATATTTATCTATGTCAGCATTTTCATCCCCGAAAAAAAAAAAGTGAAAGAGAAAATTTCTCAAGTTTTTACTTTCAGATTAACTCAAAAAATGGTTTGAATTAACTTCTTAACATTAAAACTAAAAACTAAAAAGTGATTTTTTAACAATAAAAAATTCTTAAAAGATACTTTAACATTTGATTATTTCACTGAGCCTCATTTAAAAAAATAAAAAATTCTACTAAAAGTTGAAAATACAAAAGTAAATACAATCATTTGCAACTATGGTTAAAAATTCTATTGAACACTGGTTTGAAAAGTGATTCCAGCAAACAAATGAAAATAAAATAGATCTATTATGTGTGTTATTCAGACAAATTCACATATAATGTTTATTAGATATTATATAAAAATTATTTTTAATAAAAATCATAATATTAAAATTGTATGAGAAAAATAATTTAAATATTGCAACAGTGTAAAATTAATATACAGAGATTATTTTTATAAAAGGAGAGATAATATTAAATTGTATTTAAAATTAAGAAAACTAGAAATTTACTAACACAGTTTCTTTTTCCAAGAAACAGCCTAAATTAAACCAAATGGTTTATATGAATGAAAACAGAATGAAAATTAATGTATAAAGATTTGAAAAAAAAAAAAAAGAAAAAAAATACTCCAAATTGATGCCATAAAAACATTTCCAGAGTGGTCTGAATGTCTTGTCACTTTAACCCTCTCTTCCAAACTGCAGGAGCTTGTGTAAGCCACCTGAAATAGAAAATTATATTATGTATGGGGTGACAAGACTTTAGGACCACCCTGCATATGAGTAGACATGTATATGTGTACATGAACAAGTATACAAAAAAGTCTCTAATATATATATATATATATATATATATATATATTCCTGGAGAGGAAAATGAAAAGTTCTCAGCCCAAACAAGTAGCAATTCCTAACTAAAATTCTAATGTCTGGTATGTGTTCAGGTTTTGGGTTTTGACAAGTTTTCATCATCCCTTTACACACACACACACATATATATATATATATATATATATATATATATATATATATATATATATATATATTATATGATCATTATCATTTGACCTCCCTATGATTTGTCGAAACTCCATTGACAATCCCTTTCCACACTGTTCGATTATGCATTGCTGTCCCCAGTTCCCCAATGTTCAACCCTGAGTCCCGAGTTATGATGTCTGGAAAAGTCATTTTTCATGAGAAGATGCTTCCAGAGGATGCCATAGAAGTAAGGATGAGACGATTTCCCTATTTTTTTGGTGGTAGTGGCCAGCAAACTGTAATCATTTTTGCTTGAGCTTAAATGAGATTGGTTTCAGTTCTCTGTAAATTGTACTAAGTGTTGCATGGGATTGCCAACGGATGTTCTGGATTTTCTAAGTATATATATATATATATATATATATATATATATATATATATATAGTCGACTCTCCCGTCGAATTCAACGTATGAGGGTCAAGCAGATCAGTTTCCAAGAAACCAACAGCCCGACAACGACACATGAGATTTGATTATAGTGGTGAAGGCCTCGTGCAGGACCATCCACGCTTTTTGAAGGGACGAATACAGAGACCTGGTGCACTAAGTGCCACAAGGTTCCCAAATGACCCTCTGCAGGTTTTGAATTCTAGACCAGTTGCCATTCAAGGCTATAGAACCCAGTCTGTCCTGCTATTTTACCCATAGCTGGAGGGAGATGAAGAGGATTTCATACCTTTCCCAAGGGTATTAGTATATATATGTGTGTGTGTGTGTGTGCATGTGAGTGTATGTATGTGGCAATACTAATGGTAATAATAATAACACAAAAGTATTATATATGCTGACAAGTATAACTGTATTTGAGGAAATTTTTAAAAAATTAAAGGGATAAAAGTAAAATAATAATTCATGAATGTCTGAGACATTTTCATGACAATTTTTTTATAAGAATCTACACTTCAATGGTATCTTTAAAAATGTGTACTTGGATAATAAACATAAAATATTTTTAAGGCTATGGCTGAAATATTGTCCTCATAAAAATCTCTCAAACATTCATGCCCTAATATATTTTTTTGTATTTTTAATTTATTTTTATTGATATATACCTGGATTTGAATTTCACCATAGTCAATTTGTCAAGGAGATGATATCGTGATAATATTGGCCTGGAGAGATGATCCCAGTTTGTGGCATCATCATTGGGCAAGTGGCTGAAAAACACACCACGGGTTGATCCAAGCCTTGTAAATTAAATTGGATATACAAAACTATTTGGAAACTGTAAGTGTTTGTACTAGGATGAAGTCACAAGTCATCGTGACTGAGGGTTTGAGTATACTGGCCATGCCAAGTTATGTGCTCTCTCCCAGAAACTGTAAGTAAAGTCCACTCAGCAGAGTTGCAATATAAACTACAGGAAGCTGGTTCAGTGGATGTTGAACAAACACAAATGTGCCTGAGCAGGAGTCGACAATAGGGATTAGGTAGCCAACTTTGCAGATGTATGTATATATAAATGAAGAGCCTGCCCTTTATAAATATATATATATATATATCCACATTATCTATATCTACAAATGCTCTATCCTTGATATTAAACATTCTTTCTCTATAAAAAAAAGCGATATATATATATATATATTCAGTTGTATAGATGAGTTTGTAACCTTGGGTTTCATGCTCTTGCATACGATGTATATATATATATAGGTCTGTTTGTAAAGTATTCAACTGTTCAATATGAATGGGAAATAGCCTATCTATGGTAACATTGCCATGGGAACTGCCCAAACTTGTATGACAGGATACCTATTAGGTAGTGTTTTATTCAGGACTATAAAAGGAAGGGATATAATTCCTCTCTTTCTAAAATGCGGTAGGTAGGAGACATATATAGTCTTCCCTTTTCAAGAGCTTTAGTTGCATGCCAAGCCAACTTCTTAATTTCACTCAACCATGTAACATATCATGCATGCACACAATATTTTAAGTTTAGGAACTTAAAAATTTTGAAAAACCAGTAACACTTTTTCTCTTGTATATAAATACTTGAACAAAATAAAATCCTTGCATTTTTCCCTCAGAGGATGAAATATGTCGTCCATGATAAGTTTTCTTTTTGTCTTTATTCATATTGTCCTTTTATGGATATACTCTATTTGAAAATTTTGTACACACAAATATATGTGTGTGTGTATGTATGTGTGAAAAACCCATGAATATGCTGAATTCATTTATTTTGAAAGAAAACCACCTTGTCTGGAACAAGCTGTAACTCCTCCTGCTACAGTGTCCTTCAAAGTACTCTTCTTGGGATCTTTTGGACTATTCCCAGCATCCTTGCCACTTTTAAAACAATGAGCAAAGGGTTCTTTCATGATTACCATTTCAGTGGTGAGCTTTACTTTGGGGGAAGCCAGAAATTGCAGGGAAACAAATCTTAACTGTAGGCTGCCAGAACTGGATGATGCAATACTTATTTAATTTTATGTTTTAATGTCTTTTAATAATTTTTTTTTTTTTTGATTGAATTGGTACTAAATTTATGTTGCAGACAAATGTTTGCTCAGTTAATCTCATACATTTTTTTCCTGTTACAAAATCTTTCCACATAAGTAAGCAACTTGCGTAACGTATTATTCACTGAATTGACATCAATTACAACAGAATTCCTAATCTAAAGAAATAGCCTGTTACAAATGAACAAAGTAGTTTTGAAACCAGTGGTTAGTTTTCAAAACCCAGATTAAATCTCAAATTTAAATGCTGATCTTCATTGCCAATTGACACACCAAAAATCATTTTTTTATGACCCTGAACTATCATCAGATGTAAGTTGGCATCATTGGTAAAATAATTGTGCATTCCCTCTGGTGTCAGGAGTTTGTGTTCACACCCAAATAAAATTCAGATTTTTGACTACTGATTTTCAAAGCTGATAGGCTGTCCTTATTTGATAGATTGAAGCAACACAATCTTTAACCATTTTAATTGACTTTGTACCAGACTAAGCTATGCTTAAACTATACCAGGTATATAACATATTTTTAAAACGTCATAATTTTTTCCATATTTAAATATCAATTTATTACTTTTTCTTTGCAACTTGTCACTGAATAATTTTAATTAATCAAAATTTAATATGAAAATCAATGATGATAAAGCACAATAATTTTCTATAAACTTCAGTTTTTGTGAAATACCTTCAACATACTTCTTGTATGTTTTATGACATATATTTATTTAAATTTCATGATTACTTATAAAGCATTTATAGAATTGTAAAGTATTTTATAGTGTTTTGTTAAAAAGCTAAATCTTTTTCAGATTCAGAAAAATAAAAACAATTTTCAAACAATGATTATATTGAATATTGCTGCCATATCTGGTCTGGTACTCCTATTATATTTCTTTAGATTTTCAACAAAATCCAAAAAAGAATCTGTAATGTTATCAGTTCTGACCTGGCATCTCGACCTCAGTCACTTTCCCACCACCATGATGTGGCTTCTCTCTTTCTATTGTATAAAGATTTTCATGGCAGTGTTTCTAATGATATCTCCTCTTTGGAACCTTGACTTCATGAATTTAAGCGTGCTACTAGATTGGCAACTAGGTCTCATTGTTTTACTGTTGAAATAGGTCGATGTAACTAAGAAATATTACTTGAGGGTTGGGATGAAATGTTTAAAAAAAAAAACAACATAAAATTGGGAAGAGGGTGTTTGTTTGTTATACAGAATCAAATCAAGAGGGTGTTTGTTTGTTTTTCAGCCCTCAAATTTGATGTGTATACTTTTTTGGCCTAGGAAATGATATGAACATAAAAAAAAGTTTGTACATCATAAAGAAGGAAAGGAACTTTAACAATTTTCTGTTATGTGGAAATATATTTTATAAGAATTATTACTGTTTGAAACCATTTAGTGTAAGGTACTGACTCTGGCCCAGTGGATAAGTGTTGGTCAAGTAATCCAAAAAAGTGACTTGACCCAAAAAGTTGGTAGTTCAACAACTTTTCTCTCCGAAATCTCTAACTTGCATATCTATAAGTCTACCATTCGTCTATGCCTGGAATATTACTGCCATATATGGTCCATTGTCCTGCTACTTACCTGGAGTTCCTTGATAAGATCCAAAGAATCAGCAATATTATTGGTCCTGATCTGGCAGCTCAGCTTCAGTCACTCGCCCAGTGCACACATTAATCTTTTCTTTCTCCTCATTACTAATGTTTCTGTTCCTAATTACTCCACACCCTGTAACTCTTTTGTTATATAGGAATAAAGTGTTGCTGCTGACACTGGAGTTTGAACACGGATCACCAGAGAGCAAACACAGGCAATCTCATTTTAAGCAAATATTATTGAGCAAATACTATTAGTTTGAGTGATATTCAAAGGCATCTGACACCAGTGTTGTTCGACGATGTTACTATTGTTGTATTTGCAATTACAAAGTCTCTACTACAATGAATATTACAAAAGTGGCAACGAGTGTTTGTTGACATCACAAAACCCTTATGTGCTAGTGGCTGAAGGGTTGGCCACTGTTGAGGTTAACAATGGAGGTAACAGCATTATTGCTTCTACTACCTAGGCATGTAATTATGAGAGAGTGGTCTGATCAAGTGCTTACTTACCCACTCTTTTATTAACTACTGTAGTATACATCAGTGATGATTTGTGATATCTGATAATGATACGAAATGCAAGGAGAAATGGATTCATGCCGTCTGCAAGGGGGTTAGTGCCAAGTGAACAAAGAGTATCAGCAGAAATGTGAATTCAGTTTACTGGTAACAGCACACCCTCCATAATTATCAGAAATATTTAGAATATACATTTTTTTTTTTAATTAACTTTATAAATATCTTATTTTTTGTTGATTAAAACAGAAAAATGAAGTCACTAACTCATTTGCAAAAAAAATCAATATTTTATGCAGATCAATCATGGCTGTTACCAGATCTGTATTATGAGTTACAATTACTTGACAGAGGTTACAAACTGCACTGACAAAAGGGGTTCACACCCAATGGTAAACCAATGCTGCCTTTGTGGTCTTTTGTACCATATATATAATATATATATATATATATATATATATATATATATATATATATATATATATACACACACTGTAGTAACCACAAATCCCCTAGTAAATAAGAAAGTGTTGCAATTCGTATGCAGGTTAGTTGCTACAATTGCTATGCAAATTTATCAACAGTGTTAACTAGCCATATTTCTCTAGACAGGAATGTATTTACAAACCTAGTTACACCAGGTGAGGCAGGGGGTCTCTAATCTCATTGATTTTTTTCTTCTCCCACAAAATTTATGCAAGTTTGTCCTTGAGGGTGTGAATGAAGCCTTAATTCTATTTCTTGTTGACTCCATCACTGCCCAGTTTTTCCCTGAATACTGTTGCCCACATCAATAGTGTTTTGAAATTGTAGACAAACACAGACACACCATCTTGGGTCATCACAGTTTATCAAGATACGGTGTACAGTGTATGGATTTAGATATGCTATACATAGTGGTTCTTTATTTTTTTAGTGATAGCTGAGTGAACAAGAACTAGGAAAAACAGAATAGGAAAAGGAGGTGCAGAGAAAGAAGAGGGAAAGAAAAAAAAAAGAAAAGTGAAAGTAAAGGTATGGAAATGAAAGAAAGATAACCTTGATTTTTTTTTTTTTATTATTCCTTTGATTGAGTTTCTTCTAAAGTGTTTTTCATTCTCTTGCACTCCTAGTAGTCCCTTACATCTTAATGGCATTATTGCCTTGCTCAAGGTGAATTGATTAAAAAGTAAAAATATACTACAATATGTTCATCATACAAATTTGTAGAGATAAAAAAAATTACAGTGTAACCCGGATATAAGAGAGTTGTCGGGACCGGAGAAGAAGTCTCTTATATCCGGGTTTGGTCTATTTTGTTTAGGTAAGTATGGGCTCTAATTTGGGACCAGAGAAAACCTCTCTTATATCCGGGTTTCTCTTATATCCGGGTTTCACTGTATTTGTAATTATTTTTTTCTGTATTATTTACATATATGATTTAATAATCATTTGCAAAAATGAGTTTGCTAGATTAGTTTTTTAAGCCCTTTTAACAGTTACTAATAATACAAATAATGACTTGTAATAAAGAAAATTAAAAAGAAAAAGCACCTAACGATGAAATGTAAACAAAAACATGAAGAGACTGTTTTTAAAAATTTTTCTAAAATGTATTTTGTAAGGCTTGAAAGTCTGATTCATTGCAATTGGAGGAATGTCACTTCCAGTGGGCAGATTTATTCAGATAGAAATGATAGCAAATCTGATTCAATGGCTTAAATATTAATTGTAAAGGTGTAGATAAGAAAATATTCAATTCAAATGAAAACAATCTAAATGCTTATATTTTAGAGCAAAACTTTTATTATTTCGTATTTTAACAATTGTTATAGATTATTGAATAGAGACGATAAAGCAGCAGCAACTGACAAGCCAAGTGTTAATTACAAATGGTGGGTAGGGGCTGATGGAGGAGGGTAACAAAAAAAATTTAATTTTCCAGGTCATAAGAAATGGGATGGGACTGAAGGCCAAAAATGTAGACAATATAGGTATAGACAAAAAAAAAAAACCTACAAAGAGGAAGATAAAGATTAACAAATAGAAAACATTTCACTGCATTAATTGAGGTCAAAGAGATGAACTCTCTTGGTTAACAAGGAAAATTTTAGTGAGAATCTGGAATAGAAACTTTTTAAAAAGTTTGGAAGAGATTTTCCTAGCATGGATAAAAGTTTGTAATTTCTCAATCATATCAGTATGAAAGAAAAAGCAGTCCCTCTCTTTTTATTAACACCATACTGGTGTGAAAGAAAGAGATTCCTCCTGGTTTCTGTTTTTTTTTCTTTTTTTTTAGGATATCAGCATGAAAGGAAAGAGGTATTTTTATCAGAACTGAAATAGCCAAAGGAAATGGTCATGTATGTCCTTGTCATTTATTTTGGTGATGCTGTAACAATTTGATAATTTATATATTTGAGTTGAAACCATAAACCTAAGACAGAGAGAATAAAAAAAAATAAACGCTTTCAATGGCAACTGATGACTGTGTAAAAATTTATGGTTTCATATTGTTTTTTTTTTTTGTTTTGGTCAGTAAATTTGCTGCTGCTAAAATTCTAAGGGAAAACTGACTGTATAAATTTCTCCCTTAACCAACTGCAGATACAAGGATTTCAGAAACAATAGGGTCTGATGATCTGACTGTGAGTTGCATAGTAACTCCACTATCAGCCAGAGCCAACTTTGCCCGCACCAGAGCATCATGGCCACCACGGAACACTCCTGCTAAGAAGAGAGAGTGTGAGTTCTTATTGGGTGGAACCTTGTCTGACCGCTCACAGGGTTGCATGCCAAGATACTGGATTATATTCTTGACTGCTTCTGCAAAAGAAAATGTGAAAATGAAATCAGAGAGTAAATATACATTTGCATCAACATAATATCAATTTGATTTAAAAAAAAAAAAAAAAAAAAAAATAAAAGTTCTTTGGAAAATAATTTAAAAACAACCAGTTGAAAATTCATGTTCTGTTGCTTATAAAATGAGCCACATTTTTTTTTGTTAATCATTGATTAACTAAGAGGCGGCTTTTCACAGTTACTTCATTCGTTTCTGGACATTATGTGTAGATGATGGTAACAGACATGAAAATAGTAACAAAACCATTCACATTTTGATAATTATATATTAGATAATTGCATTTAGTTAATTATATATTACATTATTAGATGTTTTTCTATTTAGACACAAAATACCTTGGCCAATATAACCTGCTATACTTCTGAGAATTTCAAATCAAACCTTTTATTCAACTTGTGGAAGTAGAGTATTCTCATTCTGCTTTCCATGGTTAGGGGATAAATTTGTATCAATTATCTCAAGTCTAGTCACTTTTCCATTTTTTGGAAAGAAAAATGAGATCAACCTACCCACATGGTTTGAATAAAGTGTTTAGTTCAAAATTGCAAGTTATCAAGACAGACACCTGAAGAATGAATGTTGGATGGTTGTGAGCATAACAACCAAGACGAGAATGCTAGTCTGAATAAAAAGGCATGTAATAGCAATAATTCCTCATCTCAAACATTCTAACCATAAATTATCTACAAGCAGGTTTTTCAGAGTTATTTTCTTGTATGCAAACAAATACTGATAAATACTTTTAATATTTGAATTGAAAAATAAATTATTATTATTATTGAGCTGAAATAAGATAATTAAACATATGAAAAACACTTAATGAAGGCTAGAGGGCACAGTGGCTGAAATATGATAACAACAACAAAGATAAGGACAATAGTCTGAATGTAAATAACAATAACAAAAAAATAAAATAAAAAAAATCTGATATCATAAACACTTATGGTCATCAACAGAAATTAATCTTATTTGAGATTTATAAAAAAAAAACATTTCTAAGACAGTATTTCTTGTTAGTTTGTCAAATTGATAACTTTCAAATTATTAAAGGCTAAGCTCAAAAATTATACAATATTTAAAAGTATCAAACCTTCAAGTGTTTTGACAGTTGACAAGACAAAAGTGTCTTCCAATTCATTAGTCACTCCTACTTCTTCCCAAGAGGCACCAAAGTTTGGTTTCATTACTCGTTGGACATGGTCACCAACACTGACCTCAATGTCTTCAAGCTTTAAAAAATTAAAAAAAAAAGAAAAAAAGTTCAGTTAACTTTTATGGAGATTTAAACAAAAATTTCACACACAAACTGTAGAGTCTAAAAAGAAAGCAGTGAAAATTGTTTTTTAAAATCTCATTATTATGGGTCTGTTATAAGAACTAAGTATTCATTTTTCTGGACATGTGAATTGCCAGATTTGGGACAGTATGACTGAAATTAAATTATATCTATGGCCTAAACTAACAAATGAGCAAGAAAGAATTTAAAATCAGTAATTAAAAAAAAAGTCAGATTTGAAGCTATGATGTTGACTGTCTTCAGGCTCTTTAAATACTCTGTGTGCATAAAGGGAAGTCAAAGTTTAGTGAAATTTAATCTACATTTCCAATCTGTGAAAGATCAGACCCCATGATGCCCTCCTCATCTGATCCTGAATTGCTGAAACATCAGAAAGCTGTTTTCAAAATCTGTGGGTAATTTCTGTGCTACATAAATCTGGCAATGAACCAAGAAATTATATCTAATGTTCTGACCATGAAGTTGTCAGGCATTGTATCCATAATCATCCTTGCGATTTCCAGTGCCTTGAGACACACATGTCAGCGTTGCCCCCTCCCTCAATTTATACCCCACCAAAAATTTTTAAAAAGTGTGTCTCAAAAGGTTAGTTATTCCTTTAACAATGCTATCACTGTATACACTTTTGACTCCCTCAGCAATATTTATTTACAACATTATAAAAATAAATGAACCAAATATGTGATATTTATTATTTACCTTTTATAAAGATTATTTACCATTTTATAAACAAATTTGCAAAGAAATCTTTTTATTCCAAAAATTAATAAAAATTACAAAATTATCAAAATATGTAAACTGCAATATTTATTATTTACCATTTTATAAATAACTATAGAACAAGAAAATTTGAATAAACATATGACGAGTGTAAATTAAAGAAATATTTGCTTCAGAGGAGGAGACACTCTTAACCTATCTTAGAGAATTTATGTGGTGAGGGCAAATAAAAAAAAAATGTCCAGAAAATAATTTTTTTTCCAAATTTACAATTACATTTATTTGTCGTTATGTGTTTATTAAATTTTCTTAGTCACATACATTTTTATAAATTTATGAATAAAAAAAAAAAAAATTTCTTTTCATATTTATTTTTATATAAAATGATAAATAATAAATATTTCATTATAGTTGATTCAACTGAGGCTCTATTGAGTGATATTACTTAACCCCATTGCTGAACTTGGACATCATTTCTAAATTAGACTCCCATAAGGCAAGTGGAAGTGACGGGGTACCAGTAGTCTTCCTAAAGAAATGTACTCCCGAGTTAGCTCCAGTTTTCTCCAAACCCTACAACTATTATCTTGCTGCTTCCTGCTTTCCAGCCTCTTGGAAGTCCTCAACTGTAGTTCCTGTTTTTAACAACTCTGGAGAACCTTCTGATCCCACTAACTACTGCCTTATCAGTCTCCTACCACTTTTCAGCAAAGTATATGAGGCTTTAATCAATTCTGATGTGGTTAAGCATCATCCCCCTCGCAACCTGCTCTCTGACAAACAATATGGTTTCCATTTTGTTTGGTGTACTGCTGACATGCTTACAGCCATAAATGAATATGTATCAAGCTCTTGATAATAACAGTGAAGCTTGAGCTGTGGCTCTAGATATCTCAAAGGCATTTGACAGGGTTTGGCATGCTGGTCTTCTATATAAACTTCAGGGCTACAGTATTAGGGGATGATTATTTGATTTAATCCAATCATTCCTATCAAATAGTGAAATGAAGGTCATTCTGAATGGGCTCGCTTCCAGATCCTTTCACACAAACACAGGTGTCCCCCAAGGCTCTATCCTGGGTCCTACACTGTTTCTGATCTTCATCAATGATCTACCAGATGTCATCAGTTCCCAAGTAGACATTTATACAGATGACACTACCATTTACTCCTGTTTTAATAGTAAATCTGGCAGTGACGACAAAGTGGTTAACTGGACAAGAAATAGCTTGTAAATTTTAATGCCTCCAAAATTGCTCTCATTTAACCACCACAGAGAAATTTCCCTGCCCACCATCAGCATGGCTGATGCTTGACTCCAGGAAAGCATCTCACTGCACCTACTTGGCCTCACATTTTCAACTGACTTGAAGTGGAACAACTACATTGAATCAATAGCTGCATCTACTGCAAGGAAAGTTGGTTCACTGTGGTGCCAGGTTCTTCTGGTCAGAATCCATCTTACACATCTACAAATCTACCATTTACCATACTGTTGTCATATCTGGTCTAGTTCCCCTGCTGTTCATTTCATGGTTTTCGATAAAATCCAAAGACAGATATGCAATGTAATCAATCCGGACTTGGCATCTTGACTTCAGTCACTTTCTTACAGATGTGATGTGGCTTCCTTCTAACTTTTCTACAAATATTTTCATGGCAACTGCTCTGACAAGTTTTTTCTCCATGGCGCCCCAATTACATAAATTTAAGCATGCAAACTAGATTAGCTTCTTCTGTTGTTTTGAACCTCATTCAACTTTTATCCTTTCCTTAATCACCCCCATACCCAGTCTTTTCTCTCACTTTCACTCTCTGTAACCCACTGCATACTAGTGGCACTCCTGCCTTACTTGGGATGAATTACTTAAAAGAAATATGTATAAATAAATAATAATAAGAAGAAGCAACAACTGACCACATATTCATCTGGATAACCTTCATCATCAGGTTCTCCTGTGTTTGGGTCACAATCTTTCACAGTGAATTTCAAACTGCAACTGAAGGTGCCTGTAACTGGAATGGAAATAAAGAGAGTCAAAGAAAAAAATTATTACAGAGAGAATTTCAGTGAAGAATATCTCTGGGAATAATATATCAATTTGTTGTTTTATGAAATTGCTACATGAAAAAGAAATGATTTATCAAAAACGTTTTGATTATGCAAAGTCAATCACTCAGCTTGCCTGCCATTTTGGAAGAGATAATAAAAAAAAAAAAAAAAAAAAAAAAAAAAATACTCTATGCCAAAGCAAGTTATACCTGGTGATTTTGTTTTTGATACTTCTTTGATCTCATGCAAATTGTTTCTCTTAACTAATGAGGGAGTATACAATAAAAATGACCAACTTATACAATCAAAAAATTTCAAGTCTTATTTTTGATAAATAAACATTTTTTCTTTTAAATTAGAAGACTGATAAAAGGATTCCTTGTACACATTGAGGTTTCTTTTATGCATGATTTTATTTTCTGGACACATTTTCAACATGTAAACATTGTTTTGGTAAAAATCGAACATCTTGTACTATAAATGAGTATCATTGAATTTGGCAAGGTCTATTAATTCTAGAGAAATGATTTACCTTAAAGTCTTTTAAATGTTATTCATTTGCCTAGCCAAGATGACAGTCAATTTCTTTTAAGCATGTGATTAAAAATTTATCAAAATAGCTACTGAACAAAGATTCAAATTTGCCTTAATGCAGTGTTGGATATTTGGTGTATAAAAATATCCTGATTTATAACTACAAAAAATGATTTCAGTTTACTAGGTAAGCAGGGTGGTGAGGAGGATGAGGAGTTTGGACTTCAATTACTTACCAACAGTTTGGTCATCTGGGAGGCGTACAAGAGCATATGTTGTGCCAGGTTGGTTGTAAGGCAAAGAAGGACATGGAATGGTCTTGAGAATTTCAAAGGAATCAACAGATTCCATTTGAACTGTAACTGCTTCCAAAATCTGATCATTTAGTGTATTGATGCAGTCAAACTGGTAGAAAGAGAAAATGTAAGTGGGTTCAATAGCAACACAGACTAAACAATCTACATTGTCATATCATTCAGTTAGATTATATATATATATATATATATATATATATATATATATATAAATTAAAATTTGATTTAAAATATATATGTGTGTGCTTGTGGGTGAGTAGAAATAAATGGAAAAGCTTTTTAATGACATGTTTTGTCTTCTTGTGTTAAGTAGGTGTCTTCAAGTCAGAATTAAAAAAAAAGTTTTAGTTTAATTTCTCCACTTTGGTTCGGATTTGATATAATAACCATATAAACAGAAAATATATTAAATAATTGTCAAACTTAATCTGTTTCATCATATGTTGTCATTGTTTACGATAAGATATATATTTCATGAGCAGATATGATTAATAGAGAAAAATTGTAGAAGAATGTATGTTTATAAACATTAATTTGGACTTTGCTAACCAGATGCTTCTCTGTAGCTAAATGGTATAGCACATCAGATCAAATAATGGTTTCCATATAGGAATACAGGTTTGATTCCTGTCAGAGAATGCATATTTTCTACAAAATTTTCTCGAACATTCAGCCTGGTAAATGTAATTAATACTGTTTAATTAAAAACAGAGCATTTACCTAAATTGTATCTATAAAAATAATGTATAAACAGAAAATATATTAAATAATTGTCATGCTTAATGCATTATATATATATATATATATATATATATATATATATATATATATAAAAAAACATACAAGCATGAATTAATAATGGCTAACAAACTTGTTATTGGTGAGCAGCAAAATCTGAGGCTGACAGTGTCAAATTATTACTTAAACATTCATACGAAATAATAAAATTAATAAAAAGAGGACTTCCTTCATCCATCTAAAATCAATTACCATTATTGATTATTTCATTGTGTGTGAGACAGATTTTCAATTATGCAGATAATATACTTTAATGTCTCAGTAAATTTTAATTATAATAATATTTTATATGACTGGTAATGCCATGGTTTTTTTTTTTTTTTCTAAAAATGTATTGCAGTAATTTAAATTATTTGAAATTTTATTTTGGTTTTAATTAGCAATGAAATAGCATAAAGTTAATTGAAAAAAAAAAAATTTTGTGAACTTGTTGCAAGTCTTAAACAGGTTTTTTGTCATGTCATCTAAAATTGTTTGAATTACAACTGAAAATATCTGTTTTCTTGAATTTGATTTACCAACCTGAAATACGATATAATGTGAGAAAGTGTGTTTAATGCAACGGACAACATATTCAGTCTCTTGCTCTGTCAATTCCACTGGTGTTGTCGAAGACTTGAACAATGGACCAAGGTTACTAAATTCAGGAATGGCTGCCAGTTGTTCTGTAAAATGAGAAAAAAAATAACTACATTCTTGAGGGACTAAAATGTCAGAAAGAAACATTATTTAAATTACTAAAAAAATGTTCGGAATGACACCTCTATCAAGATTTTCTGTATATTCTCTGTAATTGAAATTTACAATTACTAACTCTAAGTAGCATTAATGAAATAAAAAGAAAAAAAGAAAAAAAAAGATTGTTTTAAAATGCTTGGGATGTGTGGTTAGTGTAACAGATATCAGTATGGAAAATGGAATTGGCAAAGAAGTGAATCTTTCTCTTTTATACCCCCAACTATGGTTTAAGTACTAGGACATTAGGCTCTCACTTTAAGTGGTAACCCAGTCTAAGAGAAGAAAAATTGAATTTCACTGTGGAGAAGGAAACAAGAAGCTACACCGCTATCTTTCCTAAGAATACATGGCAATTTAGATTATAAAGAAAAGAAATCTGTTGAGAGTCATGATTGCCTACATCCTGAAGGGACATGGCACTTAAAAATAAAATGCTTATTTTTAGAATGGAAGATATTGAATTTAAAAATTTTCTTAAAACAAACCTAACAGCTGGATAAATTTATTCTGAGTAATTCGTGAATTTGAAAATTTATCATATACAATTTAGGGGCTTTTAAAAGCAAGCTTATATTAAAAAAATTGCTATGAAAGACATCAATTGATTTAATGTCTGAAGGTATGAAATAAAGTAACTTACCAGCAAAGATATCTTGCCTTGATGAAGCCACCTTGTCAGCAGGTTTCTGGCTAATAGTCTCACCTGGTTCCATTACTGAATAAGACAGTAAGCAAATTAAAACATTCTTATATCATATTTTGGCAATTCAGTTTAGATTTATATTAAAAAAAAAAAATTCAAGTTTGTCTAATGAAGAATATATCAAGTTGTGATAATCATTTGTTGATTGACAAAATTTTTTATTTAAAGTCTCAGTTCTGGAGAAATGAGAGAAAGTATTAAAGTAAAATATTTACCGGTTCTTTGTTCTACAAGAGGTTGAGTCTCCAGAGGCACAGTCTTCATGTCAAATGCAGTTTCTAAAGAGTCATTGTTAATATATTGATGCAGAGCTCTTTCTAGTCCAACCACTGAGACTTGTAAGCCTGAACAAAAATAACATAAAATATATTTCAAAGACAGTGCAAGTATATCAAACATCAAAAAATAATCTGGAACATTTTAATTTCTGAGAAGTTGATAGGGTTTCATCAAATTTTACCAGCAAAAGCCTTGTCAAAACACAAACCATTTTTCTGTACACTTATACACAATACCCATGTCATGAATTAAATCTGGGATGTTAGAAATTGTTGAGTAATTATAGTAGAAGCCAAATGTATTTCTTGGGTTTCATTCATAAAGAATATGGCAATACACATCAGAGCAATCTATGTAGCCTGGAGAAGATGGATTCATATCTTTCTCAAGAACATTTGCATGTAAGTGAATGTAATGAACATGACCGAAATTTGAACTGGGTTCTCCAATTTCCCATTTCAGGCCGCTATCCATTACACCATCCTCACATCACTTTACATGAGAAAGTAGCAAAGTATATATAAGTTAGTCAGGCTGCACTGAATAATTCAAAGTGCCATTACTATATGAAATAATGTAGAACATAAGAGTTACTATAGTAATTCGCAACAATTGCTAACCGTCCTTGATTTTATTTTACATTTTTCAATTCTTATTGGGTTTTTTTTCCTTCAAAGAAGTGTTTATTCATTTTTGAATGGAGAGAAAAAAGTGGAGAAATTCCATTAAAATACAGACATCCATCTCTATTTATAGATTGGTTGAAATACTGTAGTAGCAACAAGAGGAATAAATTGTAGAAACTCTAACAATGATAATGACTACACGAAATAATAGAATTTATCAGATGTAGAAAATCTGAAGAAGGTTTTAGAATGGATCAGGCGAAATGTCATAGCAACATAAACAAGATTAATAGTGTGAACAAATTTTGGAAATATAATGATGTTTCTCAAATTAGTAATAAAGAATAACTACATACTCTTCGACTTATTTATAGGTTTCAAGATCAATGCAGTCCCTTCTTAATTTGGCCATTTTGTTTTTTTATACACTGCCTTTGGGATTGTCTCTTATTGAAGCTGTACTTTTGTGTCCAGAATAAAAAGTGTCTGATCAGGTCATTTTTTTTTATTTTGATTCTTCCCTACCAACCTACCCATTGTTATTCTAGACTACTTAAAGATTTTATTTTCCATTTTTTTTCCTTACCTGTTCAATTATCCTCACCTTCTCTCCTTATGTTTGAAAAACAAATTAATTTTGAATAAATTTTTCAAACTACACTTTTATTTCAGACTTTAGTGTAGGATGAAATGATTAAAATTCATTCAACATATAAACGTACAGCTTATCTAATAATAATAATTATTTAGCTCAAATCTATTTCTCTTTAATACATTATTTTAAAAAAAATCCATTGTGCATAGATAATGTCTATTTACCAATGCATGTATGAAAATACAGTATTGTATCAATTTTCAATAAGACCAATTGCCAAATTGGAGGTGGAAAAGAAGTATCTTTCTTTGTACTCACCATTGAGAATATAAGCAGAATTCAAAGCCTTTTGGTATTGTTTAAGGACATTTACATAAAATGTTGCACGGTCCCTGACTTCATCATCAGTATCAAGCTGACATCTGTATTTCAAGAAAGAGGTTTGTAAAATTGGTTAAAAGACCATAGACAACAGGGAGAGAGCTGAAAATTTTATATTTTAATTTTAGCAAATGAGATTTAGGAAGCTTATTAGTTTGGATTATTACCTTTCTCTTTGTTACTGGATTTGTTAAGTCTACAATATTTTTTATCATTGATATGGGTGATGCTCCTTTTGTAATTGTCAGTATTAATGAATCAGATTGAATACGATTCATTAACGCTGACAATTATTAAAGTTAAAAATTCATGTATGAGAATATCAGCTCTCTAGCTCTTCCTTATTAGAAGATGGATTTCGAGAGATTTGGTTGATTTTAATTTTGAATAAACATGTAAAATCTGTTTTAGCAGATATAGAGAATGCAAATCAGATATTGTATATTATAGACAGTTTTGAGTTCTGTATTGATTATAGCTTTGTAGATCTACAATCTGAAGGACCATGTGACTCTTACCTCTCTAAAAGTACAACACAACTAGGAAGAAGATCTTCACACTGAGCACCAAATTTGGCCAGGGCAGTGACTGCAGCTGAAATGGAACACCAAACAAGTCATCTCTATATTATTAAGATCAAAATCATTACAAAAACATTTGTTCCCTTCCCTTGCTCAGCTGTAGTATTCAAAGAAAATCATTTGGGGTTACAAACTTTTCCTCCCAACTGACTTCAAAGTTAATGTTATTTTGGTAAGTCAAATGTAAATAAAAGCAATAATAATAGCTGTATTACCCTAAACAGATATATATATATATATATATATATATATATATAAGAAATGGACAAGGTCCGACAATTTATTTATTAAAGACATATTTTTATGTTTAACGTTGTTATTTTATAGATACAAGTATTTAAGCAAATGCTCTGTTTATGATAAACAGTATTAAATAACATTTACCGGCCTGAATGTCCGAAAATTTTCATAGAAAATTTTTCGTTCTTTGACAAATTCGAACCTGTATCCTATGATGGAACCGTCATATACGCTGACGTGCCTTTACCGTTTGAGCTACAAAGAACCAATCGGTGAACAAGGTCAATTTTCTGCTTATAAACTCCAACTTTCCATGAAATCTCGTACATTTGCTTAAAATGCTTTTTTTTTTAACGTTTGTTATTTATCGAATGTAAACAAATGGCGTCATATATTAAGAAATGGACATTTAGGTCCAAATTTTTGCTTTAATAATTTATTTATTAAAGACATATTTTTTATATGTTTAAAAGTTGGAGTTTATTTTATAGTCAATTGGTTCTTTGTAGCTCAAACGGTAAAGGCACGTCTATATTTCCGATAGGATACAGGTTCAATCCTGTCAAAGAACGAAAATTTTCTATGAAAATTTCTCGGACATTCAGGCCGGTAAATGTTATTTAATACTGTTTATCATAAACAGAGCATTTGCTTAAATACTTGTATCTATAAAATAACAACGTTAAACATAAAAATATGTCTTTAATAAATATATATATATATAAGAGCTGTCTGCATGCCATCTGTGGAGTTAGCCTTAAAGACAGGACATTCAATTGTTTAACAGGTGTAATATTGGAGAAATCAAGACTTTTCTCATAGTCTCAGTTGTGGTGGACTGGTCATGTCTTGAGAATGTCTGATGATGGGATATCCAAGATCCTAATGAGCAGCCAGTTAGATCAGGGCTACATGAATATAGGACATCCATGGCTTAGATACAAAGACAAGCTGAAGAGCAGCTTGTCAGCTGTCAATATATCTCATAACATCATCAAGTGCTTAGCCTTGGGGCGGGTAGAGTGGAGATTGTGTTTAGTGGACTGCTAATCTGAATAGCCTTCAAGAAGTGAGAGAAAGATCTAAAAGGTCAGCCAATCTAATAGAGACCTTATCTCACAATCTTCACTCTTGCTCCATATGCAGTCTCTTTTGTAAATCACTAGCGGGTCTTATTTGCCACTTAAGATTATCACACAAAATTCATAACTGAATCAATTGGTTAAGTTGTCAGATCCTCATATGTTGAAACTGATAGGAGAGTCCATTATTATATATAAAGGAAGTTTGGAAATTTTTGAAAAATACTAAAGATGGCATTAAAATTTATATTTGAAGCTGAATGGACATTGTCACCTGAATAAAATAAAATAAAGGATTTCTAACTCAACAATCAAAATGTTTTTTTCTACTGAATAGTCTAATAGTGGCTTTTATATCTCCCTTTTGTAAGTTCTTTTTGGAGTGTGTGCGTGTGTGGGGGGAGTAAAGAAAAATAATACCCCAAGTTGTATGAATAATAAAACTCTCAACATTAAAACAAGGACAAACCTGTAGTGACATACTAGACACTTATAGGATGCAGTAAAGAATTTATTTTAACAACAGGTAACTCATTGACAGAGTTCCACATAATGATTACAGTATGTGTGCAGTTCTTTCAAAAAAAAAAAAAAAAAAAAAATATTTAAAATGAAATGTGATAAAAAAGTTACCAGCTCGTACTGCAGCATTCTCCAAAATGACTCGGTTATAAATGAAACGGATATATTTGGAAGGTGTTGGAGTCCGAGGACCTTCACGTCCAAGTAGATGGAGGATACGAGTGGCCAAAACTGTGTGTTCACAATCTTCAATGAACTCACACAGATGAGCAAGACCTGTACAAGTGAAAGAAAATAATCATGAAAGTTAATCAAAACAGGGAAAAATATATCCAAACAGGTTAAGATATTGATTAATTTTACCATTTTATATATATATATATATATATATATATATATATATCTCATATCCTAATTTTGAACTTAATTTTAAGGGGGGTTGCATCATATATGAGATATAAAATTAAGTGTATTTACTTCAGGCCCTGACTAAACTATATATCCATTTACTGTAGCCAAAAAGTGCAGCTGTATTTAAAGTAACCATGATTTTGATAAAACTGATGTATCCAATAATAATGCATGTAATATTCACATAGTATCATATTATTAAAGACACACACAATGACTATGCATCTTTTCCATTGTTTACACTTATTAAGAGGTGTTAGTTATTTCTTGTTCGGTTGTTTATAGCTGTACGTGTTTACACAACAAGCATAGTGCTACTAACAATATTTTTATCATTCTCTGTTATTGTTGGGGCGCACCCACCTTCTAACTAGTAATGGACTGGTCCCTCTTATATAAGTCAGCTCTGGAGAGAGAGTGACAGAGCGTCAGAGAGAGAGTCAGCATGAGCAGTCCAGATAAGCTTACCCGGTACATACCGTTGGACTATAGACTTTGGATATTGTTTCGTACTAACCAACCTTCGTTCTACTAATCACTCTATTGTTAATTGCTTTTATGAATATACCAGTATTTTCCTCTACAACTGTGTTTGTCTTGATTCATACACCGACACGCGGGAAACTCACAACATCTCAACAGTTATGTATTTAACTAGAAGATGGGATAAAGAGATAGAAGAAAAGAGGTTAGTCCTATGTAATTTGATCTCTCAAAAAAGGAACTTGCATGATACACAAGGTACGTGATAAAATCGTTTTTTATAAATGGAAATTTGGCGAGGTCACACATTACACAAGTATATATGGTGTGTGTATATAAACACACACACATATGTGTGTAAAATATCAGATACAACTAAAATATATATCTGTAAAAGGACAATATGAATAAAGACAAAAGAAAAACTTAGTTGATGTGTTTTGTCCTCTGAAGGACTTTATCAAGGCAAATGTAAGGATTTTATTTTGCAACAAGTATTTATAAACAGAAAAAAAAAATGTTAGTTTTTCAAATTTTTAGAAACACTCAAATATTCATCAGGTTAACAGAAAAGTCTAGATAAATTATGGGGGGTTTCTAAGTAAGGTAATTTAATGTCTACTAAATGAAAGTGAGTAAATGATGTTGAATTTTTTTTAATTTTATTCAAATTAAATTACAATCTTAAAAATGGCTTTACCTGCTTCTTTGGCTTCAGGGTTTTCATCAATAATGACAATAATGTTGTTCACAATGGCTCTCTTGTATTCAAAGCCACCCTGAAATAGAAAGGATAATTAATCAAAATACAGAAATTTTTGATAAATAAATTTCTACAGTGCAGGAAGATTTTAGTAAAAAATTGTAATAAAGAATGAAGACATTACAAAACCTACCAAGAATATGATGGATACAATCCCACAATTTGTCTAAATTTCTAACACGAGGAATTATACACAAAATTATTCTAATTATATCCTCATCTTGATTGTTACAGACAACATTTCAATTATTTCTGAAATGAGATATTATTGTTATTATTATTAGACACCAATTTATCTGAACTAGTGTTATAGTCAAAATGTTCAGCTATTCCAACTTCTTGCCTTCTGCTTATTTCTATTCTTCCTATGAAGACATCAGTTCAAATAAATCAGTGTATAATATTAATAACAAAATCAGAAATAGATGTAATTTTATGACAAAAACAAAAGTGAGGAGATTAGTCTGAATAAATCAGTGTGTAACACTAATACCATTGATTGTTTTTGTAAATTAATTTCTTGAAAGACTCTCTCACTTTATAATATTGCAATTACCTTCAGATATATTCATATAAAAATATATTGGATTTAACTCTAACCCAAACAGTAAGTATTAATAATAATAATAATAATAATAAAAAACAAAAAAAAAAAACGTATATTACTGCATTTCAATGCCCAGTACACTGAGAGACATGATTGATCAATTTATTTTTTTATGGCTTATCAACTATGGGGTTATTTAAAGTGTAAACACATTTTAGATTGTAATAACATATATTATTTGTGAGTGAATATTATGGTAGCAATTTTTGGAGAATAACAATGATTTTTTTTCTTGATACAAGTTCTGCTGTTTAACTCATGTTTGGAAGGAGGAAATAGATTCATACCGTTCCCAAGTGCATTTGCATGTAAGCCTATTCAAATTTGAAGAAAGGTCCCACATATCAATTATTAAATCTAATAACTTCCACTCATTATGCTGAGGAATAGTGTCTATTTGAGTTATATTTCAGAAATATGAGACAAGAAACAATTAAAATACAATTATCACATGTGTGTAGAATGATAACACATTTGGCATTAATTAGGTATTTTGGAACATTAGATTTATTTCAAACCTATCCATCAATCTAACCATGGAACAAATTTAAAAAGTCATTAATTGAATCATTTGATGCAGAAATTGCCTTTGTTTACAATGAATTCATCTTTTGCCAGAGTCACTTAATGGCAGATTAAAGATTTCTAATTGCAACTCACATTTCAAAAGTTAACTTAAAAAAACAAAGAAAAAAAAGCTACATATTTTAATGTCTCTGTAAAGTTATGGTAGAAAACTATTTCAAACATTTTGGCTGGTAATGCCTAATTGCAGAATTGGAACTTACTTCATCTCTCAACATAGAAGACAAGAAATTCATCACAACATTGTGCTTGCGAGGGAATTTGAGGCAAAGAGACCTGGAAGTAAAAGTAAAGATTAAATTAAATCTCAAAATTAAAAACAAATTAAAACAATTCTATTAAATACTCAATTCTTTATATGCTGACAACTATAATGAATTTATTTGTTTATTGAATTTTTTTTCATTGCAAATTGTCATGACAAATAAAACATTGGCGATTTAAAGATAAACACGCAAGAGGAGACATTTGAAAAAGTCTGGGATTATAGAAACAACATGATAGACAATCTGGAATAGCAATTGAAGAAATGTTCAGTGAGGTGGGGGGAAAAAAAAATGAGAAGTTGAAGAAACATTCTACCTGATGGCCTGAACCACAACAATCTTAAACTCATCGGAAATTTCATTCATAAAATTTGAAATTTGTTTCATCAATCTATCCACACTGCTTTCACTGCCGGTCTGCAAAGAGAAAAACAAGTCAGTCAAACAATTGGTTTTGCTTTATTTTTATTTGTAGATTTGAGTGTAGAAATTAAAAATTATTTGAAGATCAAATTCAGTCAGGAATATATAGGTAAGAAAATTGAAAATGAGGAAACCTGGGTAAAAAACAATGAATTTTATTTCATAACAAGATTTGTTTGAAGTGTTCAACTGCTTGTCTTGTAATATGTCATAATGAAAGTTGTAAAGGACATATATGTAAGAAGAAGTATAGTAAATGGTTGTGTTATCTACAAAGAGTCAATTAACAGTGTTGAACTGAATATTGATTTTTAGTAAAAACTTAGAAATTAAATATTGAAAACGGTTAATAAGTCAGATTAAATACACACTGTGTAAAGATAGTGTCAATAATTTTGAGAAGAGCTGATTGAAAATGTTCTTTTTGCTACTGTTATTAAGATAACGTTTTGCTTGATTGACTCTAGAGTCTTCTACAAATGTATAAATGATAGTGATGTAATGGAATAACCCGTCACCCCCATGGTTATTAAGTACCTATAAGTATCTGTAAGTCAACAGACTACAGAGTCTACCTGGGATCTGTTTAGTACAACTCAGACTTACGCGAGAATTAACGATCTTCCAATAGTAGCACTCACTACTGGATTGACTTGCGATGACCTTGTGCATAACTGTTATCTTTATTCTCATTGTTTTGGTTTTTACAATATTCTTTTACTTATTCTATCCAGCATATTTGTCAAGTATATATTCCTATTAACATGAAATATAACAGATAGATTCGTATATAAGTGTATAATTGACAAGAAAAAAAAAAAAAAAAAAAAAAAAAAAAAAAAAAAAAAAAACAGAAATAGGTGGCAAACAGAAAATGATAGTTAATATGAAGTCTGATCAAAAAGTATCAGGACTGATGCTATAATAAAACTACAACACATATCACTTCAGCATTTATTCTCCTTTGAAGTGGTCCCCTTCTGAAGCCACATACTATATCCATTGACGGAAGCATTCCTAGAACTCCTTTTGTTGTATGCTGCCTTGTCACATTCTCTTGGATTTCCTAGATGTCTTGAAATCTTAATCCCATCAAGTGGGATTTGATTTTTGAAGAGGAAAATGTTGCAAGGTGTGGGGATCTGGGGAATATGGTGGTTGTCAGACCTGGTGAATGTTGTACTTGACCAAAAACTGCGGCATAAGCCATGGTCATTGATGGAACCTCTGTGGTGTGGCGAGATGACGATTACACACTTTCCTTCCAAGCACTGCTATAAAAAAAAGGAAGTGAGCACGAATAACTTAGTGTGTATGTGCAACTAAGTTCAAAGTCAGTCTGTAGCAAGTGGCTTTACTCTGTGTATTTTAGCTATTACCATAGCTTTTCTTACTTTTCATCAGACCTTGTATACCGACTGGTTTGATTCATTTCCAATAATGAGAACCACACAGACACTACCACTCTTAGCAACAGGCGGTTCTAATTTATACACAGAGGGTTGCTCTATTCTCTACCCCCACCCACAAAGAAACATTGTTATAAAAAGAGGCAACCAAAAGAACGAGTTCAATCATCCAAAGAAAAATTGGAAAATAGTGTGGAAAAAAAAGAAAAATTAGAACTCTCAATCTGCTCACAAAAGGGTTTAAATGAATTCATTGGTCGACAAAAATGTTTATTAGAAATTCTAAACAGTATCAACTATCACTGATTACATTTTTCATAAATTCAAATTCTTCAAAATACAATTTTATGTGATCAACAGTGGACATTAATTCATTCTAGTGTGATGGATACTACAAGACAGGGATAAGAGAGCTTTACTTCATGCACCCAAAGACATGGTCTTGTGTCATTCAAGTAAATCTTAACACTAAGTCCCTTTAGAAAGAAACACTTGCAGAAAATTCAAATAAATAGTAAATATTATTTGGCTCAACTAAAATTTTTCTTCTCTCAAAACAGAACAAAAACAAAGAGAAAGTGAATATATGCACAAAAAAAAAAAAAATTATGCAAACCTAAAGAGATAACAACCACATATGAAATGAAGAATATCACCCCCACTCCAAAAAAAAAAAAAAAAAAAAAACATTACATATAACAACTGAGAAGCCAACTTGCAATTTAGAATTAATCTAAAAATATTTTTTGCATTTTCCTGGAAGATTTCTTTTGCATATTTAGAAAATTATGTTCTTTCATCAATGTCTGACACACACATATTTAATCAGTTTATTATGTAAATCATAATTGATTTGATTTACATAATAAACTGATTATATATATATATATATATATATATATATATATATATATATATATATATATATATATATATATATATATATATTAGTGTATGAAAATTACTTTTACAAAGTTTGGGGGTGGGTTCCTGACACCAAAACAAGGTAAGATGTCTATATAAACATATATCCAGAAGGCCATCGTTGTACCTCAACACAGCAACTCATAACAAATGTTCAAAATGTCCTCCACTTGCTTCTACACACACACACACACACACACACACACACACACACTCCTACAGTGTCAAACGGTTTCACAGACCTTCATGACACATTGATGAAACGTCTCTGCATAAACCAATTGTTTTAGGTGGCCCCACAGATAAAAATACAAAGGTTGAGGTTGGTGAAATGTGCAGGCTATGGAATCGGTCCTCCCAACCTATCCATCTTTCATGGTAGATGTCAACCAGTGCATCATATTAGAAGGGGTACATCCTCTAGCAGGTCTGGAAGCGTGTTCGAAATAAAGTCCCTGTAGACAGCTCCTGTAAGATGTGCAGTGAAAACATATGGACTTACCAGATAGTCACTTACAATTCCAGCCCACACATTAATCATAAATTGATGCTGGTGTCTAGCCTGTATTGTACAATAGGGATACTGATCCAACCACAAATGTTGGTTGTGTAAATTTGTTATTCCATCTCTTCCAAATGTTGCCTCATTCAGAAACAAGACTGAAGAGACAAGTAACAGATTGGCAGTGCAAGAAACCATTGGCAAAAGTTCTCCCGTGGTGAGTGATCATAGGGCAAAAGACCCTGCACACATTGCAAATGACATGGATACAGGAGATGCTCTTGAAGTACCTTCCATGCAGTACTATGAGATGTACTACATGCTAGAGCCACTTGACGTGTGGTGATACCTGGATCATCTCTGACAGCGTGTAGAATATGTTCTTTGGGGTCAGGCATACAAGCAGATCTCAGTCTACCTTGATCCATAGTTTGTGGTGCCACAGATCAGCAACACGGCAATAAACAGCAGCAAAGATTGGATGACTCGGCTGACTTCAGGCTGGAAATGCAAACTGATAGAGCCTTGCAGCCTTTACCATTCAAGTAGCCGTATGTAAAAATCCATCTACTGTAAACTTTAAGCTTAATAACTCAAAAACAAAGGATTTGCAAACATACGTTTATATGAACTTTTGTTCTTGTTTTGGTGTGAGCGAGACCCCCCCTCCCAAGTTTGTAGAAGTATTTTTGATACACCATATATATATATATATATGCTAAGAAAGAGATGATAATTTAAGGGAAATGATTGTCGAACTGACCTTAAGGAGAGTTGTGATGGCTAATGTAGCAATGCTGCGATTGAGATCAGTGATAAGATTCTCAAGATCCAAGTTACAAGCAGTAACTGCAGCTGGGTGCTTCATAGCAACCTGCAAATAGAAAGAGTGCAAGAAAAATGACAAACAAAAACACGACTTTGTTATAAAGAAATACAAAATTAAAAAAGAAAGAAAAAAAAGACTTTCCAAAATTCTAAATGAGAAGACAAGCAGAATTGGTTCAAACAAATGATGAACTCTAAAACACGAATTAAAGAGGACTAAAATGCTTAGAAATAGTTTTGATCTGTGCCATTAATTATAACATTTGAGAATAATTCTATTAGTAAAGTCATAAATCTATTGACTGTTAGTCTTGCAAATATGTAGAGCCATAAAGAAATGTTACAGGGATTTTATTTCCCTCAGAGTGACTTGCAGGCAAAATGAACTTTGAATTGTTACCTACTTTCCTCTTAATTTCTCACAAATTCTTTGTGTCTTTCATGAAAAAAAGAAGGTTTCTTCTTTTGTTTTTTAACACAGCATTGTGTATACTCAGCAGTTAGTGAAATACATTTTTTTTACATGATACATAATCTATAGATATTTAAGTCTGTAGCTTCAGAGCCTAAGAAATATTTGTATTGTTGCCTTGTGTATGCATATATTACATTGCCTCATGCACATACTTGTTACATGCCTTCTTTATGCGTACATTTGTATTGTATGTTTGTTTTTCTCCCTTTTCAGTTTTACTATATACCAATCTTCAGTGTGATTGATTAGGGTGAAAATATTTATTTTAGCTTTTAATGACAATGCATAATCCAAAGCCACTGCAAACATTTTGTATCAGACTCTACAAAAACATTTGGAGAAGTTCAAATCTTGTTCTTCTGTAAATCAGCCTACTTGCTGGCACTTATGAATTTATCACAGGTCAGTAAGAGAACTGGGTGGAGAAGGAGGATACGGCAGAGCGCCTTTATTATAAATTACTATACACATGACTTTCTCTAGGAGCCACTTTATAATCTCATTTTCCATACATGTATCAATCTTAGGATAAGGTATGAATATTTGGGGTGGGGGGTAGCATTTCATTTGGAGTGAGGCAGTGCATTCTCCAGTCTTTATCAAGTAACCTCCAATGGAATTTAAACAGAATCTTATTTCATTCAGTTTATATTAAACTAGCTTAAAAGCCATACTCAGTGTGGACTTTTAAGCTAGCTCCTGTGGAGGGTTAATTGTACCTCCAACCCAAAACTAAAGAGACCTCTGGTCTAGCTTAGAAAAGAGCAATGATAATTTTGAAGAAACAACTTTGAATTTCTCAATTCCCATGGAACTTCAAAACCTCACTTTAACTCTGATTCGGGCTATAAGTACAATTATGTCCAAAAGACTGATTTGGGCAGAAAATCGAGTTCTTCAAGTCACAAAGTCTATGGAACTTCAAAACCATACGTCACAAAACCTCTCACTTTAACTCAGATTCCTTGGCATTTTGAAGAAATAAAACTGGTTTCCTCAAGTCAAAGTTTTGGAGATATTTTAAACTGAACCTAAAACAATTTTTTTTTAATTCACAAAGTTTGTGTGTTACTTTAAACTCAATATAAATTAAAAACTTAAAAATCATTAATTTTTTTCCTCTATTTTAAAATTTGTATTTTTAACTGTTTCCTCCTTATCCCAACACAAATCCAAATGTTGGATTTTCAAGCACCAGATGAAGGGCCATTTTCAATCCTGGGATCATCCTGATTCCAAAAAGGTATAATATGTCTATGTAGAACAAGTGTGGCCATGGTTAGACATATTTCAGACACATGGACAGACAGGCAGAATTTGACACTTATATAGGCATAAGTTAATTTTTGCTCGTTTGTCAAATTCATTTCTTTTGGATTGATCAGATAATCCATATGAGCAACTTGTTGCAATAAATCACTTTATAGAGAGATCACAGCAACTACATAAAAGGAGTATAGATCCCAAAGAGGAATGAGGTCTTTCTTAGTAATAAAACAATTTTCAACTGAAATACAAAAGGAGAAGTGAAGATAGTATTACTATAAAGTCATTGCCTGTAATATTGTTATCGCTGTAGTATTATTTAGTGTAGATCATTTTTATCCAAACAGGTGCTGAAGTACACGAGTGTAAAGAGAAAAATTACATCATTGGATAAATAAAAAAAATGTAATGAAAAACATTTTCGATTGGGAGATTGAGCTTTAAAGTTTCAGAGACAATGATGAGAGTAGAATGAGTTTGCTTTCCAAATAAACACACTTGTGTTAAAAGCTTAACATACATTTAATGAATGTGAATCAATTGAAAAATTTGCTTAGTGTCTAGCTGAGAGGATTGAAACATTATAAAAGCACATTTTTAAAACACAGTGTCAGACCCAAAGACAAGATGAACTAAAAAAAAAATTCAGAATCATATCTAACCACAGTGTTACATTTTCTGTAGGTTTCTTCTTTTTTTTTCCCTCTCTTTCTCCATATCTTGTTACATTAAAGTAAACAGATATTAACAAATGAATCCTGCCTTTTTTTTTTTTTTTAATTGGAATCACTTCAGGCAAAGCAGTAGTAATACCACTAAAACATAAGGGATTACAGGATGTGGAAGAATTAGGAACAAAAACATTCATGAGAAGAGAGTAATCAGATGATAGTGAGTGACATTGCAGTTAAATTTTTGCATATTAAAGTTGGCCGGAAAACATGGAACTGGAATGGAGTTTCCACAAGTGAGAACTGTGAGAAAAACAGTTAGCTTAGGACATACAATTACATCTAGCCAGCTTAACTGTAAAGTGAGGAGATCTCAACATTAGTCTAGTGCTGTGCTTAAATTAAAAAATGCTAGGTACTATAGTGAAGAGCTCATTTGAACAATTACCATGAAAGTATTTATAGAAAAGACAGAGAGGCAACCTTATGGTGGTGGGAAAGTAACTGAAGCCAAACTGCCAGATCAGGACCAATAATACTTAATATAATAATAATAATAATAGCCTTGATTTGAACATCTGACCTGGATATAAGCAGGTAAATAAAATCCATTATGCCAATGTTCTGTTGCTTGGACAGCATGACAAAATCAATTTGTAAATGCTAAGTTAGAAAGAATGCCCAACTACTAGACTATTCCATCCTAAGAAAAAGTTCTGGGCCATATAATAAACTTTTTTTTTTCTTTACTAGGTACTATGTGTGAGTATTCTTATAGATTATGAAGAGAAAAAGATGTTTAAGTAGAAGACTTGCCTTGTTCAATGTGCGGACAGCAGCAAAACGTAAAGTTGGTTTTGGTGAACTGCAGAAAAGCTGCAAGACTGACACAGCTGGTGCCAGTTCCTTTGGAGTTGTGCTCTTCATGTTGACAATTGCATGGGCTGCCTCATAAATTACCATTTCACTTTTATGACGAAGACAATTGTCAATGAATTCAAACATTTGACTGTCGGAACTGCAATTAAAAAAAAAAAAATACTTTACTCAAACAAGTGTAAATAATATTTTTTACTTTTAGGAAATGGATCAAGTCTGACATATTGTTATTTTTAATTTATTTTGTTTAAACGTTATCTTTGATGGATACTCATATTTGAGTAGAAGCTTATCTCTATTGACATAAAAGATGCCCTGAAAAGAAATACCATCCTCCTTAGGAAAAAAAAAAAAATTTTTTTTACAGGTCATGAAATCATAACTATGAATGGATGATTAAATTTTCAAATATGTAGTAAGGATGACATGGTTACCAGATGTATGCATTCTTTATGATTTATCTATATAAAACATAAGCAATCATTTTGTCTACAAAATAAAATGTTGGACAATTTTTAAAAATAACTGGAGATAAGTGTGCCAAATTGACAATGCAAATTACATGAATCAGTATAATTGAATATCATTTAGACAATGGTTTTTGCAAACATTAACATTCTAATAAATAAACATATCAAAGAAAAGTGTTAAATTTTTTTTTTTAAATATCCTAAAGAAATCTGCATTAAATTGAGAGTTTCTTTAATCTATAAATTAAGTAATACATTTTATTGGATAGAATCAAAATTTACATGTAATCAGTTGTACTTGTCTGCATAATGCTCTGAAAGAAAAAAATCCCTAATTTCAAATAACAGAACCAAGAGTTCATGGATGATCATTTGTTGCAAAGAGTCTTAAAGTTTAATCACAGTTACTAGAATTTTAAAGAATGAAAACTGATGTCAGTTACAACAAAAAGTTAAGGGATATAATAAACATTTCAAAAAATGAAAGTTATTTTTTTTAATTCCATAAAATCTATGAGTTTGAATTCAAAGTTTCCACCCATCACAGATTAAATTATGGTAATGGGCTTCAATAAACACTGAAAATAGAATATTGAATCAATTCTGTGTGTAATTTTTCCAATCTGGCATTAGAAATCCAAAAAGGTTATTAAAAAAAACAAAAAAAACCCAAAACATTGCTGCTCTAGAAAATTACCAATGAAATAAGAAAATGAGATTACTGTGTTTTGAGAGGCTTTCTCTGGTAACAATTACATATATCATTTCTTGTCACCTCATACTGCACAGAGGTGTTAGGTTACCAAGTAACAATTGGATCATTACCATTTAGCACTTTATTGGATAAAATATAGTTGCTCATTTACAGATAGGATTTAAGAAAATAATTAGTGATCATATCACCATGAAAATGAAGTAGAAGTAGTAACTGGCCATTCTGATTAGAACAGTTTGCAGATGGACACACAAGAATATTAAAATTGAAAAAGTAACACTATCATACAAATAACAGTACTTACCCACAGTCTTCCTCTTCAATTAATTTGCTGGCAATACGAATCTAAAAAGAAAATGTTTCAAGTCACTAGAATGCTTGAACATGTAAAAATTTGCTTTAATTCAAAATTTAAAACTATAACCATCACTAATTAAAAATAAACAGGATAATGAAATAGATCTTCAATAGGATTTGACAAACTAATCTAATTTGGTTGGTTATTTTAGACTTACTTCTTAGATATTAATTAGAATGTTTTTTCTTGGTTTGATAATCTACAACTTTGATAGAAGCCTTCATCCAGAATAGATACAAATGTTGAACATGATTTATTGAAGTTTGACCATATAACAAATTAAAAAAAAAAAAAAAATTTTAAATGATGTTCATCCTGTACAAGGCCCAAGAGCCATTTGAGGTAGAGACAATGAAAAGTAAGAGGCACAGAGGATATCTTGAGGAAGATAACAGTTAACCCTTGAGAGTCAGTTCCATAAGGCAGTAGTTCGTGGGAAGAAGTTGGATGAGTGGAAGTTACATCTCACCAATAGAAATACAAAGGGGATGAGGGTGGTTTGCTACAATGTGCATGGCAGGGTGGGTCTTATCTCTTACGGTTAAAATTGGTGGAACTAAGAAATGTAGTTCATTTGAACACTTTCTATGGAAATAGTGAGAGGCTTGTGACATTTCATCTGTGGGAAATAGGTTGAAGGGTGGAAAATAATCCACAAGGATGCAAAGTGGAGACTGGGCAGCTCCTGCCCATACATGGCAGCAGTATTCCATTTTCTTGTAAAGGGCAGAGCAAAGCAGGAAGAGTCAGATACTTGCTGCAGTGGTACAGGAAACTGACCAGTTTTCCAGTATCTTTAGCAATAGATCATATATATAACTTCCACTTGAGGTTTGGGTTGAGTTTTAATACCAAATAGGTGTTCAAAGAAAAGGGCCTACCTGAAAGAATACCTATTCATTGTGATAGGTGAAATATAGGGTCCATTCAGTGATGATGGAACATCACTAGTTTGGCTTTCAAGGTACTGAAGGTGAACAGACCCCCACCCACTGTTAAAGCTAGGTCAGAAGAGAGATCAGCTGCCAACCTCTGATCATCTAGAATTTTGGGGGTGCACCCATATACTGTTGTGAGAATTTTATTTTTTGAGATAATGATTTAGTGATACAAATCTTACTAATTAACCCATAGCTGGAGGGAGAAGAAGTGGATTCATACCTTTCCCAAGGGTATTTGTCCATAAGTGAATATAACAAACCCAACAGGAATTGGAACTCAGCTCATCAATTAACAATTCTGAGCCATTATCTGTTACACCACCTGCACATCCACACCTACAGCATGTGATATTCCCAAGCGGTCAACCATCTAGGTACAAACCACGCTTGGCATTGCTTAACTTCAGTTATCATATGGAAACTGGTGTTTCAACGTGATATGGCCATAAACCCTGAATGGAATTGAAGTTTTTTCATTGTGGTCCCTTTGTGCATTTTCTGGGGACTCTTGCTTACAGTAATTTTAATCCTTCACATCAATCTCTATTCAATCACTGGACAAAAAAAATATAATTTAGCTGACACAGTAAAATATTTTCTTCTTTTGTGTATGTACTCCACAGTGAAATAAATTAGTTGTACGTCTAGAGAGCTATCAACACATTTTTTAATGTTGTCTTTCATTGTGATGAATTTTATTTTTCATATTTTTTTTTAAAATGCTCCTATATTGTAATTTCCTGAGAAGACATGTCAATAGTCATCTAGACAGAGGACACTACCAAATTCCACTGTAAGGTACTTAACATATTAGGTGATATACAAGACCAAACCACCACCAGACATTGAAAATATCATCTTGGGCTTTTTGCTAAAAAGTTTCAACCAGACTCACTTTTGGAAATCTGACTATACAATCACGCATTATATATATGTTTTTCAAATTTCTTCTTAGTCAAACTGAGAATTTTCAGGCACCCTTATTATATATATATATATATATATATATATGTATAGAGAGAGAGAGAGAGAGAAAAAATTGAGGTATCTAGTAGGTTAATGTTTACCAGTACTTGTAACTAGACAACCTCATAATATTCCAATAAATATCAATGAGGTGATGCCAAATATGGTACATAACAGTAAAGAAAAAATATTCAATCAAATAAAATGTTTATGCTGTCAAATTATTATTTAGTTATTTAACCACTATGGAAGTGGAGCTTGGAAAAAAAAAAAAGAAAAGATGAATGCGACACACACATGTGAAAAAGGCTAGAGAACCCATTGTTGATAGAATTTTTTTTCAGCTTTTGTTGGTTATTTAAAAATGGAACATATTTTGGACTGTAAGAGTAATTCTTTTTTTTTGCAAGTGTATTAACAATTTTTGGTGAATAACAATCATTTTCCCAGACACAAGTCCTACTTTTTCATCCATAGCCGGAGGGAATAGAGAGAGATTCTTACCTTGCATGTAAGTGAATGTAATGAATTGAACTCACCAATTTCTCATTTAGAGCCCCTATCTATTATACCACTAGCACATTCAATTCCACTATGGTCAAAATGCCATGATTGAAATAACAAAATATAAGGACAATAAATTTGATTAATTCACAATGTAATAATAATGATGCTATGGTTGAAGATTTGTTAAAGTAATGATTAATGATCAAGATTATAAATAGAATCCATTTCATACTTACCAACAAGCAGTAGGCATACGGGGACCGCAGAGAATGCTTGCTGAACTTGCTAACTAGTTTATTCACAGCCAGCTTATCATTTTTACGAATGTGGTACAACAATCCAAGAGCATGATACTACAACAAAAAATAATCAAAATGGTTAAAGCAAAAATGTAGAAATTGATAAAGTTCAAATTATTGTATTATCAAAAGGCAATTCTTGGTCTATTTGCAGTCTTTGACATTTCAGAACATTTCATCCATTCCCTGGAACACCTTCTTTAAGGAATGCATGATCAAATTCCTTCAGCCAATTATATATCTCTCCAACTATTCATACATATTGGTATTCAACTCTTCTTGTAGAGGAATATACCAACAGGAATAAAGCTTAAATCCTCTTCATTTTCTGCCTTGGAACAACTTCTATACTAACATTTACAGAATTTGGTAGTTGCATTCTATTAATAATTCAAGCAAGAAATTCACAGCTCACTCATTTTTACTCACTTATTTTGGTTTTGACTCATATTTAAACAAAAATTCTTTTATAGGAGAAAGATCAAGCTAGGATGATCAATTTCACTTGTTTTTTTTACTGTTAGTTCATCCAATACAAAACAGAAGAGCCCCTTGTAAGCAAGGAGGAAATAAGAGAATATTATCAGGATGAGTAGGATAGATTTTGGATGACCCTATTGCAGCTGCCAGGTAAGCATTCTCTCGGGAGTTTGACAAAGTAACAGTTCTAGAGAATAAGCTGTCTGAGGGGAATCTGCTTTTTATTAAAGGAACACGAAAGGAATGGGGATGGTTTACCACCATGAACATGGTATGGTGGGTTCTAGCTGTGAAAGTCCGAGATAGTGAAACTAAGGAATGTAACTTGTCCAAACATCTGCCATAGTAATAGTGATAGAGTAGATAGAGAAAAATTAAAAAATTTTTTTTTTATTTTTGAGAAATTTTCAGACTAAGTGCAACTTTGTTATGACAATTACTATCAAAAAAATAGATGAAAATTTCATTTTCAGTGAACTTTGAACTTTTCTTTAAACAAGGCTAATAGAAAAACCATGAAGTACAATTGGAAATGTCTTTTAGTACACTTTTGAGTAAAGAAAAAACATTTTTAAACTTTACTAATTTGTCCCTTCTCTATTTTTAGAATGCAATTAAAAGCACTACCTATGTATGTCCACAAGTTGAAATTTAGTGTTCTTAGTAACCTTTTTGATTTTTTTTCTGAAATTTGTTTACACAGACATTAGGAAAGCATATACACAGGCATCTCTGAGATTAATGTGTAATGCACAAAATAAAGAATCCCCTCTGTCTATGGATTAAGTTTGGTTGGGTTAATTTTGTTTTATGGTATATCAACCTCAGTGGATTATATAATGTTGACAAAATTTTTAGGATAGGTTCGTATGAATAGAATATGCATTCTTTGTAAGCTATCAGTTTGTAGATCAGGTTAACATGTTTTTGTAAGGAAGATTTTTGTTGAGTCTGGTCATTTTTTTTTCAAAAATGTATTGCTGGTAATATTCATTTACTTATTTATTTAAAAATGTATTGCTGGTATTTTTAATATAAAAATCTATTTTTATACTTTCATAGTATTTTGAACCCAGTTTGTGGGTTAAATAGTTGACCTTAACAGGTGCTACCTCTCAGGGTCAGGGTTAACCTGGCAACAACAGCAATTAAGAGGTAGTTCCACGTGCCTCAAAACCTCCAATCTCCTGATCAGAGGCCTTGCTGCCAGATGTAGTTTATCGTCTCATACTTAGGATGTCTATGGAGTAAGAGGAAATAATCTATTTTAATAAGCTTTTCAAGTCTTTATGCAGAATCTTGTCAGTTATATTAAGTTTGACATCTGGCTGCCTTTTGCAAAATTCAATATCCCCCACCTTCAAGATTTACGTCTCAGTATTGGTAAAGCTATTCAAATTACAAGTAACGAGTGGGGAGGAGAGAGTAATTCAAGATGACTCACCTGCACCATGACATTGTCACTGTTGACTGCTTCCTGTGCTTCATTCACCCACCTCTTCACAATATCAGGACTAGTTTTGCACAGATGCTGAAAAAGAAAATAAATAGGTCTAGAACAGAAAGGTACAACACATGGGCTTCAGCTAATCCAGTTACTTTCTGAAGCAGCAGATGTCACATCAGTTTCACTTGGTTGAAGATTGATTCCTGGTTGACAGCTGATTTTTCACTGAGAAAGGCTATAATTTTTTTTTTTTGTAGAGATATTAGTGATTTAATGAATTTAGACAGACAAAAAAACACACCCTTGTCAAAAATGAACAGCTGACTTTCTGACAGTTTAAAAAAAAAAAAAAAAAAAAGTAGTTGTGGATTTTGCCATAAAATCTGAAAGAATTTTTATCCATTCTTTATTATTGGCCTTTAGGCTCATTTGACTCATAATGGATATTTCCTCCTTCAAAGAAAGAAAAAGAAATGATTATGACTTACCAGAGATGATGTAAGGGCAGCACTAGACACAGAATGAACCTTGTCAACTATTGCTTGTTTCATGTACCTCTCAATGGCTTGTAACATGCTACTCTGTAATAGACACAGATTTCATTGCAATAGGCATAGATATGATTTAAGGAGAGACAGAAATAGAATAGAAACTGATATTGCAAATAAAATATTAATTTTTTCTTCTAGTACATTAAACTTTTGATTAGTAAGCATCATTTTAGGAAATATCATTTTTCAGCAAAAATGTACTTTCCAGAAAAGATATCATTAAAAGGTTTGGCAAACATCTAATCTACCAACAGGCAATGTGAATACAGAAAAAAAATCTCACAAGCATAATATTGAGCAAAAATTTAAACTAAAAATAACTGAAAACATTTGTAGATAATCAATATTTTGATATTTATTTCCAATGTTCCAAGAATGAATAAAAAAAAACAAATATTAAAATAAGAATTCAACTACAATTATACAAGTTAATTGATAAGATACTTATCAGGATTAACTCATCTGTTATGATATAAAATTTTGTGATGAACAGTTTCATTGATTATAATTGATATAAATGATAAAGTGTGTGTGTGTGGAGGCTGGAGTTCAGTGTGCTTTAAGATCTATTTCCACAGCACAACAGGATTTTTCATCTTAGTTCTGTTTATAAGAGATTATTAGTGCATATATATTCAGGTCTTAGTTGAATTATTGATCTATATTAAATTAGAGAGTGTTGGATTTTTACAGCTTGGAGAACATTATTGACAGAATTTGTATCATCACATTTTGCCTTTTCTTTTTATTCAAATGCAATTTGGACAAATGAATGAATATGGTTTCACACTGATTTCTATATAACAAAAAAATATTTTAAAAGAAAATTCCCAGTTTCTTTTAATGTTATTATCTAAGAGTTGTTCCTATATTTGGTTAGTACATGTCTGCTTCTAAGACTCACTCAAATGTCTACTCAGAAAATGAAAGATACTTTTCTTATCTGGAAAAATATTCCTTACTAAGTGGACCAAATCATTGCTAGCCAGAGTTGTTTATGGAAATTTTAAAAGGACAAATTTTTCGGTTTCAAAACTACACTTACATCAGTGATGGAACATAAAGCCCTTATGGCTGGCCCTCGGAATTGGTCTTCACGTCCAGTCATGTCTTTCATTAAGCTAAGCACAAAATAATAAAAAAAACAAAACAATCAAAACAGAATAAATTATTTTTATACTTATTTTTACAACTGTTTTTTTATGGTTATTCTGAATGTTAACCAATGCAATTATATTGATAATTGCATAAAAGAAATCCCCTAAGTTTATGGGGTATGAGAAAAAATAGGAGAAAAAGAATAGCTTAAACATTCATAGTTGCAAAAGTATAAAAAGAAAATGGCTGAGAAGACAAGATTCTTTATATACCATTTGAGAATATTTAAATAGTTTTGTACTTTTATTAAGAATAAATAAAAAAAATTATAAAGAAAGTAAATTGCAACTTTTATGGCTATAGTTATTAGTTGAAATACTTTCATAATATAAACATTAACTGATAGATATTTTGTAATTGTGTAAGAATTCTTTTCAGTTGCAGACAATAATACATTAGTTGATGTTTATAACTAAGCCTCTCAACAAAGTCTTTCAGTAGAATAATAGTTTGAAAACGTTTTCAAAACTTATATTTTCCTTTATATAACATTGTTTATGATGAAAGTTAACCATAAAAGATATAAACAAAATGTGTATATATTTTATGGAGATAATCCATATATTTATTTTTAAAACTAAGTGAACACTTTAATTTTAATCATAAAGAGTTTTTTTTAAAGCTGCCATCTCATTGTTAATACACAGTGAACAGACCCTTTCTTTAATTTGAGAATTTCAAAGTTTTTAAATACAAAAATTTGATAAACAATATTTTACATTTTATTGAAATATATTTCCTTGTAAGGATAAAAGTAATGTCTTTTATCTGGATTTTTACAAGTAGGAATTTACTTTTTTTTTTTTTTTTTTTTTTAAGTGTTTCAGCCATTGTGCCCTCTAGACTTATTCAGGTGTCTGGTAATTCAGTCCATGAGAGCAGATTGTTCTCATTCTGTTGTCCATACTAGAAAAAATTTTAATCTTGGTTATTTCCATTTTATTAATTTATCCTCATCATGTCTATGAGTATATGATATTTTGCCCTCCTTCCCAGGAATTGAACATAGGGCCATTAAGTAACTAGTTTGTTTAATCAATGTTTTATTCATGTGACCATGTATCTTGTAAGACAACTTATTGGTAGAAACTTGAAGTCTCAAACCTAAAGTCACAACTCTGGTTCTTCAACTGAGTTAAAAACTTAATGCTCTTTGTTATTTGTATTGGGTAACCAACAAAATGAAGAGGGGGTAGTGTGGGGTGGAAGGTCATATAGGAAGGGACAAGCAACATCACAAGGCTGAATTAACAAGAATCAACTGATATGAGATGTCCCCTAACATAAAAACAATCTATCCTCATGAATTGAATAAAGGATTCAGTTCTGAATTCCTGGAAGGTTACTCAGACTGAGAAACATTTGAAGGTCAGAGGGTACAACTGTAATAATAATAAGAACATCAATCCAAACAAATGTGTATGTAATAAAAATAATAATTAGCAATAGACAATCTTAAAAAGATATATTTGAAAACATCACATGAAAATGGATAGAGTATATTGAAGTGAAATATTTCGAAAATTAACTTGCTTCAGGAAAGCAAAATCAAAAAATAAGTACAGACTTACCTGCTGGTGACAATGATAACATCATCAGCAATTTGGGACATCTCTTTAATCCCCAAATAAACAAGTCGTCTCACTGTCACCTTTAATGACAAAAAGAGAGAGAGATGTATTACAGATAATTAACTTTTAAAAAACCATCTTTAGTTTACATTTATTTTCTGCCCACTCAAAATGTTATAGTTAATTTATTTGCCAAAAACAAATTTGACACCAAAAGTCCCCCTTGTCAAAGGCTAAGAAAGAACAAACCAGTCAAAAATGCTAATGAGAAAAAAAATAAAAAAAATGGACAGTTTGAAATATTAATTGAATATTAATACCAACTCAAAGTCTCAGACAAATTAAAAAAAAAAAAAAAAAGAAGTGCATCAGCAGTGATGTTCCTTATTCTAACAACAGACACAAAGTCCAATGAACAAAGAATATAAAATATTTCTTTCAAGTCCCATAAATTCCATGTAGAGTATGGGTGAGAAGAACCACAGCCTCAACATTGTTGTTGCTAGTTTTCATGGCAAGTAGGTTTTTCATGGGATGGAATTGTTAGCCCCATGGTTGACCAGTTTTGAATTTCTGAGTTGTTATCCTCCTATACTGGTTGCCAAACAAGGATGAACAGTCCAATCTGCCCTATTATTTAGCCAAAAGCAGGTGCAGAAGGAACTGGATTCATATCTTTTCCAAGGGCACAAGTGAATTTAATTCAACTGGAATTGGACTTTGTTCAGTGATTCTTTGTTCAGAGTCACTAACCAGTACATGACCTGGACACTCACATGAAATATCTATGTAGTGCATAAGAAGAGACAAGATACCAACATCAAATGACATCAGTTTAGTCCAAACTATTACATTCAGCAAATATTGTTATAATAAACAGATAGCCTGATGCAATAGCAGCAATATATAACAATCATAGCAAAAAGTTGTCAATCAATATACCTATGCAGTTGACACAGTAACCTGTGTGTTTTCAAAAACTTCGAAGAACCAATTTTAAAATGATAAACCTATTTGCAACCAGCAAAAGAATACCCCTCCAAAGAAAAAAAAAAAATGCATAATATAGGCATTTATCATGTACTTGATGTACAACATCCACAAATGCAACTGAATTATAGAAAAAGTTAATAGATACAAGTATCATTTTATGATTAATCTAGCACAAGGCCATGAATGCAGAGCATACAGTGAGGACTGAACTGCTATACTAGTTCATTAATCTAAGACAAGCTGTCCACAAATAATTTATTGTTTGAAAATGTCTGGAATATCCCAAACAAAATAATTTGAATTTAAGGAAAATTTAAAAAGGACTTACATCTTTAGACTGAAAAAGTTTAGTCATAGCAAAAAATGCTTCAGTTGCTTCAGTGCGACCAAAGGATTCACCCTGCGGAAATAATGATAAAAAATGAAAAAAGAAAAAAAAAATGTTTGGTAATTATTAATAATCAGTATGAAGATTTTCATGTGAAATTGTCAAATTCTTTAAGGAAAGGAGGAAAAAAGAAAGGGAAAAAAGGAAAGAAAAATAAGAAGGCATATTTTGTTTAAAATTTAGTTAAATTTTTGTTAATTTTCAAAAATGATACACAAGGACAAGAAAGAAATGGAGTGTATAAGATATAAGTGAGTTTATCAGGAAACATTGTTTTACTTATAAATGAATAAAACATTATGATTGTGACAGGTTTTAACAATGCCTAAACATGTTCAAATGTTTATTTTGTTTTGGAGTAGGGAAGAAGAATTTCTTTATATTTGACAGCATATGAAGTAAAATTTTAAAGTGATAAAACTTAAGAGATTTATTTTCAGTTTACTAAATTAGAAAAGTGTGTTTTTTTCCTGCTTTACCTAATCTCAGTAAATCACAACACACACAGAGAAGGGGTGTTCAAAACTCATTTTCTAAAAGGGTTTTCAAATGGTTTCTTGAACAAGCAAAGAACTTTTCATCACCCAACCAATATTAATAGAAGTGGAAATTTAGTAACTTACCTGGTTCAAAAGATAAAGAATTTTGGTCAGAATTTGACCACATTTTCGTGGATTTATGGGTGTTTCATTGAAAGTTCTGGCCTGAAAGATAAAATAGATTATACCAACTCAGATTACTGCCTTACTTGGCTCTGCAAATGATATTTAATAGCAAACACATGAATTATTCTAAATATTTCAGTATAATAATTAAAGGTTTAAGTATGGGAGTGGAAAAAATTTAGTTAAAATGAAGAAAAAAATATCCAAGGAAAAGTTTTAATTTTTCAAGAGGTATAAAAATCAAAATATAACTATCCTATAAAATGACATTCATGTCTGAATTTCAGGTTACAACAACTGAATTTGTACAATAGGTAGTGCCTTATTCTGAGCCTGTTTTGAAATGGCTACAAACAAAATTTCAGTTTTTCAACGAAAGTCTTCTTACAAGCAGAGACAGAAACACAAACATTTATTTGATTCTTGTTTCTATCTGAAAAGAAAATCCAGATATAAAGTGTGATACACTAACTCATGCATAATGGTCAGGCAGTGGCATACATATTTATAAGTCTCACAGTTTTTAATCACATCTAAGTATTTAAATTGAAATACTTAGAATAGCAGAGAGAGAGAACCAGGAGGTAACTACTTTTTTCAAGTCATGCAGATTTATCATATCATATATATATATATATATATATATATATATATATATATATATATATATAAATAAAAGGTTGGATGCTGGTCTACAAGAGTGGCTAGCCAATCCCTGTTAGAAATGCCAACCCAGACACATTTGTGTTTGTTCAACACCCACAGAGCCCAGCTGTGGTTTATACTGCAACTATGTGGAGTGGACCTTAGTTACAGTTTCTGGAAGAGAGCGCATTATCTGGCTTGATCAACAACCTAAACAATGTCAGCATATCAATTCATGGTATGGATTTCAAGCACTTTCCAAAGGTGCTGCAGTGCCCCACAAAAAACAATAACATCAAGAAGTCACCTTCCTGACAAATTGACCATGCTAAGATACGAACCATTCGTTTGTGTGTGTGTGTATATATATATATATATATATATATATATATATATATACGCACAAAGCCTTGCCCTCATCAACTTGGGGACCAAACTGAGGGACATATCTTCACATCCATGTAAGAAAGAACAACAATGAGATTAAAAGTAATAACAATCATTATGTAGGAATAACTTACATGATTTCTTTGAAAACAATTCATAGGAAATCATTATGGCACATTATCTTATTGTCAGATTAAATTTATCTTAAAATTATCCTATCACAGTATTGAACAAGAACATATGCAATTTATAATCCAATTCTTGATTCACTAACTGGTATCTTAATAAAACCACAAATTATTTATTCTTACTGGCAATTTAAATTTTTTTTCTTGTTTGAAAAATAATTCAAAATTCTTTAAAATTAAAGCAGGTTTTTCTTCAGATTTCTACATGGGACACAATAAATGACTGACATAAGACATAGAAGTCATATAAAATGTAGAGGATAGTTTTAGATTTTACAAACAAAAATCTGTATAGAAAAGCATAAAAAATTTTTGAATTTTAGCATATATTATTTTTTACCAATGAAAATACAGAATGCAGTTAGCCAATCAGCCAACACTTTTTTTGATGCAGTCATTCTCTAAAAATATCAAGATGGCTTTCTTGCTATACACTTTAAACCCTCAGTTTATCTCTAAGGAGAAAGACTATATATTCAAATTAATCCCCATGGTTCCAGTTTTAGAAAGTTACTTATCTACAAGGAGACAAGAATTGAGAATTAATTCACTTCTCATCTTTCCAGCACATAACTGACTACAGAAATAAAGCTAATGACAGAATAAAACTAAAGTTATATGCAGCAATAATTCAGATAATAATTAATTTCATCTTCTTTACCACTAATAAATGATGAGATTTCATAATGAGTAAGAATCTGTTAATCTCTTAGCCTCATGTACCTTTTTTTAAAGCAAGTAATGTTCAGATTGTAATTTATCTTTTCAGATGCAAACCCCTGCATGAAATGACAACCAACAGTAAATTTATATTTCCTCATTACTACCAAACTACTTTCTTGTTGGTGAAGACATTTATATCTTATGCTATAATAAAAAAAAAAGCCTTATACCTAAACACTGTCTTTTTAATAAAATATTAATTTGTTAAAAGTTGTTCAAATTTTATTCATTTTTGCTGGTAAGTATATAACTATTCTGAATATTTAAAATGTAAAAGTTGAGAATATACACTCAACCAGTTACAAAAGCAGTAAATAAAACCACAACAGCTGACAAAAGTTTAACAAACCTCTTGAAGAACAGTGGCTTTTTCCAGATGATTGTATGGATTACTTCCTCCTGAAAATATAACAAGCAATCAGAAGCATAAACAAGTTTTAAAAAATCTTGGATAAAAATATTACCACTCATTACATACATATATTAAATTTTAAGACAAGTAAACATTTATCTGAATATTATATTTAATATCTTAATTTTAAAGCACTTCTGGCTGACTGGTCATGTGATTTTGTCAAAGAAGCAAGGAAGTTAATGTAATGAGATATTGACACTTAATTGGTTAAGAGTTTTATATAAAGATCATGATTTGAAATTGCTTGAAATGGGTTTTAAATGAGTTAAACAGTAACAATCTTTAATCTGAAAATAAAAGGCTACTGAAACTCATTTAGAATTGTCTATAAATTGTTGGGTAAATAGTGAAAATAATTATTAATGGCATTAAAAATTAACCTTTTTTTTAATATTATTTAAATAATTAAAAACACAGCTTAGCAGCTGCATTGAATCAGTGTCAAAATGACATGTGACCATTAATACACAATATCAATTTAGGATTTTGTAGTAGAAATTGAATTTTGACTTTCAGATATAACAAATTTTGAAACAAATATTTAGGTGAATAAATGCATCTTTGTTAAAATCCTAGGAATTTGAATTTATGATGAGGAAATTCTTTTCATCCACAAATGATATCAATAAATCTTTGAAATTTGATTTATTTTTTTCCTGACTATACATTTAATACACTCATCCATCTATTATTTTCTTAAAAGGTCACACATCATGATTTTATTTTCAAAAAAAGAAAAGAAATTACAACAAAGTGGTTCACAGATTTTACAAGTAGACAACTGTAAGTTTTTGTGAGTGAACAATAAAGTAAGGCTTGTCTTCAAATAACTAATTAATTTTGATTAAAGTAGACATTATAAAACTTGGAATTATATTACTTTATATTGATTTTTATTGTCCCTGCTGTAACTGTTCAGTAACCTCCCTTAACTGTCAGGGTCTCAATGCTATTTTTAGTATTGGATGTCTGTCGGTGAAAAGAATTGAAGATCTACATGTTTATTAGCTACTACAGTGTAACCCGGATATGAGAGAGATTTTCTCTGGTCCCAAATTAGAGCCATACTTACCTAAACAAAATAGACCAAACCCGGATATAAGAGACTTCTTCTCCGGTCCCGACAACTCTCTTATATCTGGGTTACACTGTATATATTTTTTATTAGTTATTTGATCATCAAGTAATGTGAAATATTGTCATTAAAATCAAAGTATTTACACTTTACATTGTTTGGACTGTTATCCTCATCTTTATTGTCACATTCACAAAGTTTTAGCCATTGTACACTCCAGACTTTTCCAGGTGATATTTGTTGGAATTTTAAACTGAACCCTTTAGTCCATGGAGGTAGATTGTTCTAATTCCACATGCCATGCCTTTGGGTATCTCAGTTTTAGTTAATTCACCTTGGTAACTCTCCAAGTTTTTGTTCTCTCCAATGAGGCTGGGAATTGAACTTACAATTTTTAGGGTCAAGTTACTTTTTGGATCAATCAACCAACACTTATCCACTGGAGATGCTAATCTGTGTATCAGTTCCCATTTTTGACAGAGCTCATATTACATTTTTTTCTATAATTTTTCACCTCATTTGTTATTGGTTTTCTCCAACTCTCTGTTTTAATGGTTCCTACATTGTATTCATTTCTATTTTTGTCCAGCTTAGGAGATTTTTTGTAGCCTAGGATATGCATGGATTCCTTAAGTTTTTGCATTTTCCAATGATGTTCTAGTTCAACTTCATCCCACAGAGGGTAGTGATCTCCCTTTTCTCTACATATATGTTCAGCCATGCCTGATTTTTCTATTTCCTCTTGTGTTATGGTCTTATAGTATATCTGAAGTCCTATCTTAAGGGTTAGTCATATTTCTCCATTATATTTCTTGCCACAACTGCATGGGGTAGAGTATATACAGTTATGTTCTCCTCTATGGTTCGTCTTACTTGAAAGATGTCTGCATAGTGCTTAAGCACTCCTGAAGATTGTACTGATGTCATAAGGACAACAGATCTTTTGTATCTTTTCCGATAAGCAACTCACAAAGGGTAGGTAAAATGTGACTTTTCTGAGCAATGTCATCATCTTGTACACTTCTATCCCAGTTTTGTGGGCTGACCATTTTTTGTTCATATATCTCTGGGTTGCCTCTTATGACTTTTGCTTGATGTTGTAGGCAGTGAATGATCCCTTTCTTTACACTATATGGGTGGTAGGAGTCGAAGTTGAGGTACTGTCTGGTGAATGTTGGCTTGCAGTATACATGTCTCGAACCCATGTTCTGTTTGAGATATTAGTACATCCAGGAATGCTAGTTGTTTTCTTTCTCCATTGTGAACTGTATTGATGGTCTTATTGAGTTCACATGGTCCACTAAACATCTTCTTGGTGAGGCCAGAGTATGAAGGTGTCATCTACATATCTCAACCACAGAGTTGGCTTTAGTGATGTTGATTCTCTAATGCCATTTCCTCAAAGTATTACATGTATATGTTAGCCATTGCTGGTGATAATGGTGAGCCCATCGCCAAGCCTTCATTCTGTCAATATATTATGAGACATTAGATTTATAAGCCTCAAAATTTCACCCACCAGTGTCCAATGGATAAAAGTATTGGTTGACCAAACAAAAAAGTGACTTGATGCAAAGAGTTAAGACTTTGGTCTGGCTTCAGTGGAGTTATCAAGGTGAATTAACTGAAACAGATATCCAAAGGCATGCTATATGGAATTAGAATAATATACTCCTGTGGACTAAATTTGTTGTGGTTTGAAATTCCAACAAATAACACCTGAAGAAGGCTGGAGTGTACAATGTCCAAAACATGACAGTAAAGATGAGGACACCAGTCCAAACAATGTAAATAGTTACAATACCTCATTTCAGAAATATAAACAAAATTAAGGTATATAATCATAACTCTTTTACCTCAACATTAGTAAAACACTGCTATTTTGACTATTTATTAATGCAATCTTTCAAAATATTTCTATAAATTAAAATGTTAGGCTTTTTCAAAATTTATATAATGGTTATTCAAACATGAAACTTATTGTCTCATATAAAAATAGCAGTTAAACAAATAGAAAGAAAGATGAAGTCCTTTCTTCATTTAGCCTTCTAAAAAACTAAAAAAATCTTGACACACAATTTCAATACTAGTACCTCAAAAGTATGAATATACTAGTATTTACAGTCAAGGAAAAGATAAGGATTATCTGGTGGCTCTTTAACATTTTTCATGCTGTTTATAAATTGGTTATCTTTACATTTAAAAAAAAAAAAAAAAAAAAAAACAGTTCATACTTGATAAATGCATTTGTTTACTTGTAAAATTTCCCAAGTTTAACTCACCACTGCCAGTAATGGAAATTGTTCAGAAACACAGACATTTTTCTACGTCAATTAACTCATTGAAATTGTTAAACAATTAAAAGTAATGTTCTTGACTGAAGTAAATAACAAAAAGCAATATTTCTGTCTGAATTTATGGTACAAGAAATTATTTATTAATGTCCTAATCTTTATGATAATTACAATGTTTCAGCAATTGTCCCCCCTGCCTTCTACAGGTGTCAGTCAATCTAGGCAACTATCAGGGAATTTCAAACTGAACATTTCATTACTTCATTTAATCTACAGGGATCTTCTCATTCCACTGTTACTATATCTAGGGATATTTTATCTTGGTGAAATGTTCAGTCCTGTTGCCACTGAATTTGAGTAGATCCATACTATCCAGCCCATAGATTGAACTCAAAATTATTATATCACCAAACTAACTAACCAAAGTATCTAATCCTCTAGGCCAGTTGAAGTAATATCTTTATCTTTGATGTTATGATCACAACATTTTAATCACTCTGTCCCCCTCCAATCATTCGCTTTAGGTACCTGCCAATCCAAGTGACCTTCAGAGAATCTCAACTTAAACAACTCAAGCAAGAGGATTATGAATTTAAATGTTGGTTAGTGAAAGGTTACATAATTGGAAGTTCAATCCCAAGGGAAAGTAGTATGGATATATGTTTTGACTCAATGAAAATAGGACTAGCAATAAACTGATTAACCAAGACAAGACATCCCTTGACACAGCAGAATGAGAACAATCTACACCTGTAATTTGAAATTTCTTGTAGATTACCTGGATCAACAGATACATGAAGGCCAGAAATGGGATCATAACAAAGATGAAGCGATTCATTAGTTTGACTGTAAATAATTTAAAAAAAAGAAAAAGAAAAAAAAAAGTAAGACTTAATCAGGGAGTCACAATATATATGGAGGCTTTTTTTTTTTTAAATATTCAGTCATCAGAGCTTATTTTGGAAAACTTTACTAGGTTATCAGTGATCACTTTAGTTTTTAGCCACTCAATTATCTTTTCAGTCACTCATTGTCATTACTTAAAAAAAAGAAAGAAAGAAAAAAAGGTGCATAGTTTGAAAGAATTATTCATTTACTTGCTTTAGCGCACAATTTCTAACGATTTTTATTTAGTATATTTTATTTTTACAATAATATTCAAGAAGGTGCAATGTAAATTATTTTCCCTCAACTCCGGGATGCAATAAAAAAAGTGACATATCTTGAATTTTACAAGATAATCATTGTACTAAACAATATAACAATGTCAAAAAACTTTGAGGGACTTGGTTAGATTTTGAATCTGTCAGTCTTGCAATGGATACAAACAGAAATTAAAACGAATAATATCATAAAAATAAAATACTACTGCTATAAGGTAAGGTTTAGAAACACTTGTTCTCTATATATTTTTGTTTGTCAGATTTCATGGGCGACTACTTTTAAAATTAAAAATGAATTAATTGCACTGATTATAACCCTTTTTTAGCCATTGTAATAAAAATACAAACGTGTTACGGAAAACATTTGACGAAAATTACAGGCTCGGAGTGTAAAAGTATCAAATAAATGAAATGAATTGTCATTGACTGTGACACGTATTTAAAAAAAAATGTTCCTTTGTTTTTAATTTTCTATACATTTTTTAATTTTTTTTTTTTGGTGGAGGGAAGTCTCTCGTATCATTAAGTTTTGAAAAACGTTTGACAGTATCTCCCTTTATTAACTATCATTTAGTAAATAAGATAATATTTCTTTTTTAAGTAGTGAAAAAAAAAAAAAAAGAAGGTATATAGTTGGATTTAGCGTTTCAAACGATTTGTACATAAAACTGGTTTATGTCCTTTACATCAGACGAAATTTATTTTTAATTCAATATTTATGACCAAAGTTACAAGAATTAGAAAACAAAAAAAAACAAAATCAAAAAACAAAGAAGTAAAATGAAAATCGAAAGAAAACGAAAAAATATCGTAAGGGGAAATTAGTGTTATGTTAAAAAATCATTTGAAGCGCTAAAATCGACTCTACACATATTTTCGAAAGATTTTACAATCGGACAAGTCAAATATTCACTGTTCACCGAAAATGTTGAAATGACAAAAGTTAGAACCACAACAAAAAAGTGACATGTCATCATTTATTTAGGAAATTGAATCAGATAAATAAACAAAATAGGTTATTCAAAATAAAGTCGTTCATGATATAGAGGAAAATTTTTTAAATATCCAAATTATATTTTTTGTCAATTTATAAAAACTTAAAAAGAACTGAAAGATTTTCTAAATTCCAGCTGGACGAAGACATGCATTAACTGAGTTTAGCGACAGAAACAAACAAGATGGGATAAACATTATTTATTTAAAAAATAAACAAATATCCGAAATAAACAAAACAAGGGATCGAAATAGATAAATGTCTCGGTATAACTCGTCTTATTTTATCCACGTCGTCCACACCTTCGTTGAAGAAAAAAGTAAAAACATAAGCCATGAAAACAATCTTTTAGATACGGGAATTATAAATTTAGTAAAATTTTTAAATATATTCTTAAAAGTCTCACTTACCATCCTCCTCATCTTTTTTATCTCTCCTTAACATGTGCATAATCCTTCTTTAAAAATAAAAAAGTCGTCTTCTTCCTTGAGCTATGGATCGCCACTTGTTCGGGCAGTCCACGTCACTTTAGACAACTGTGCGCAACTTCCGGTTCACTACAGACACCGGAAGCTTACGGTTCCCTACTTCTAATGTTTCCCAGTTGGCACACATGTCTAAAATTTAACCTTATTTTAAGATTATTAGTTTCTTAAAGTTAATAATATTATTAAAAGACTAACAATGAGGAAAATCACACAACATACATAATTCGTAACGCATAGTTTCAGGGATGATGAGGATAGTTGTGTTTGATCACATTTTGCACAACTTTTGTCGTCAACAATTCAGGAGACAAGTTAAAAAATGCCTCCCTCGGCGAAGAGATCTGAAGTCTTCACACTTATTGTAAAATAGCTATTGCTTTCTCTGGCAATTCAGAAGAAGAAGCAACTTTTTTTAAAATTTAAAATAGAATTCTTATCAACTCATCGTGGGAGTTTATCTGTAGTGCAATTCAAAATTTAATTAAAATAGCTAGCAGACCCAGCTGTATTTTTGTGGGCATCATTGTGTTTTAGTTTAAGTCATTGGACTGTGACCTTTGTTTTGTTGTTATTGTCGGTTTCCTTTTTAGAGAAAATATTTTAAAAACAAGTCACATGTGTTGTTGTCGTTATGACTGAAGCAGTGAAGCTGTTATGAACCCATCCGACTTATTATAAAAACAGGCACTAGGTCCCTTGTTAAATTTTATTTTCTACAGATTTGATGGTTTAGCCAGTGTTCCGTTTACCGGGCACGCTGCAAGATGGCAATAATGTTTCAAGATGGCGGTTATTTATCGTCTGCTTATTAAATACCTTTTATTTCCTGCAAAACAAATTAATTAAATTGTCTAAACGGAAAAATCCTTATTTATTACTCTTAATTGAAACTGATTGTCTTTGTTTTCTTATTCCTTCTCTTTCTCTTCCTAATTTGGTTGCACATGACTGATCTTGACCTGTTGCAAAGACTTGTACACATTTGTTTTCACTAAATTCAAACAAACGGTGATTGGTTTAAAATTCTATTTTGTATTATTATTATACTTCATAATATGCGTTCTACTATATTTGCAAATGTTAAATTTTATCTTGAACTCTACTTTTATTTTTTATTTTTAGCCTGTTATTTATGGTGATTATCTTTTTATGTGGCTTTTTTCACATGCCTCCAAAATTTTTACATGCCAACAAGTTCAGATTAAGATCACTGAGAGGTACTGCCTAGGAGGAAGATCCCCCCCGCCCTGGAGATTAGGTTTATAATCAATCAAATAAAAAAAAAAAACTGTGCACAAATGGGTATATACAAAAAAGATTATGGAGATATATGTTATTAGTGTTCACAGTTTTCAGTTTGGCTTTACATTAATTAAAAGGGTTCTATAAATATGTATATATATAGGAAAGATTCAAATAGCTCTCTATAAAATACCAGGATGTATTGAATGGGATGTTTCCTACCATACTTACAACACAACTTGATAATGACTGCAATGGCCAGAAGTACAACAAAAACAACAAAACAAACATGAACTTTGGACAGTTTAATCCATAATTTTAATCCTGATATACATCTTGTTAAAAAATTTGAAAAGTACAATAAACAATTAAACAGACCTTGTCAGTTGGATTGAATAAAACTTGTTTGGGTGTAAGAAAGATGACATGCAGATAAGAAAACGGAAGTATGTTCAGAAGGAAGAGAAAAATGACAATCAATTAGCAGCTAGTGTCTCTGTGTCTGTAATGGTAGTTTGTGCAAAGCAGTCAACCAGATTTTTTTCAAGTTGCCATGATAGCAATTCAGTCTTGACTTTTAGCAGTTTTTTTTTTATTTGTTTTCAGATTAACCACTGAATTCTAAGTTTAGGGTATTGAAATTTTATAATATGTGATCTCTTTTGTATTTTCTCAGTCTAGTGGTAGTTGTTAATCTCGCAGCTCATATTCTGCCCTTTCTCTTACTGCTTGGACACTTATATCATCTCTATGCCTTAGCTATGCTAATTAGGCAGTCATTTACATATCACTACAAAAGCTAAACAGAATCATTTGATTGGTTATTCTATCTGAATGAACACATGATGTGTTCTCTAACTTGGCTGTCAAAATCAAGCCAGCTCAAGTGAAGCTGATTTTCTTTTATTTCTAGAAACCAGACACAAGCATTAGGTTTATTTTTAAGAACTTTTTTGTTGGTTTCTAATTGTTTGTGATGTCTCCTGAAATTGACCAATAGTTGCGTGAAAGTGAATAATAAAAAATAGAAATACATTTTCCCATGATGCTAAGAGTAAAGGAACCAGAAATATGATTACCCTATTTGGTTTTGTCAAACACTGTTAGGCAGCACTGCTTAAGTCTATAAGAAAAAAAAACAATTCCCTGCATCATTCTCTTTTTTGCTCCAAGATCTAGAACCACATGGTAATTACATTCCTGTTAGGGAACATAAGCTTCCTCGGTCTGATGATGACCGAACTCTCTTTCACTTTTCAATGCATGGCATTCACACATGTCTCCCAAAACTTTCAACAGTAAGTACAAAATGTTCTTTGGTTGTTCTAAATCTGTGCAAAGCTGACTTGAATTCAACCATTAATACAACCATAACTGCTAAACCAAGAAAAAGAAAACGGGCATACCCAAGAGACATTGAGAACTTTGTTTCACTACAGTCACCATAGAAAAGAATAAATGGTTTCCATGGTAGAAAACCAAGTTTTTGTATACTTCTCTTTAATTGCTTATCATATGTGAATACACACACATATAACACCACCTGCCAACAGGGTCATATCCTTCGTCACAGTCACCAATTAATGCAACACCTTTTGCTGCTGCCTACACACAGTGGTGTAACCACATTTAGTGGTTTGGTCCTCAGAGTCTTAGAATGATGTTTTAACCATGGGCTAACTCTGTGCTGGTCAATACTGACTCTGGTCCAAGATGGTTGATCACTTTGATCCACACCAACTCTGCTCATGTGTTCTTGATCTAAGAGCAGTGGAAGATTGAATGTCATCATATCGTAGCACCAGTCCAAGCTGTGGCGGGTGCTATATTAAGGAAGAAAAATATCTTCACAATGAAAAAATAAAACAAGAGATTCATGGGGTTAATCTTCAGTTGCTTTATATAGCTCTTGATATAACAAAAAGTAACTCTTCCCACATCAATCTCTATAGTAACACTGGGCATTATCTAAACTTCTGGAGGAGCTGGATTCAAAGTCTTAGAATCAGGAAATCTGATGGCAGCTGATACAGATTTCAGAGGTACTTGATGCAGGCTCTCCAGCCCAAAATCTCTGAGCTCCCCAAAGTCATCTGCTTATATGCACTTTGGCCCAAGACTGGTTTGGAGCCAAAAGGTTCTGAGGTCTTGGTGATTCAGTCCTCTTTAATTCCAATAAAGGATTTTTGTTCCCTATTTCTGCTTTCTTAATCAACTTTCCAAACTTGGAGAATTATCCACCTTCCTTGGAACTAGTTACAGGGATTGCTCCACCCTTAACTCCAACTCTGCACAGGCAGGGCTAAATTCTATCCTTTCCTTCTTCCTTGGCAGTTATGCCAGCCCTGAGAATACTTTCTCAGGGCTGGCATAACTCTTTGTGACAAATCTAATTTTTAAAGTTTGTAGGAGAAAGGGTATGGTTTATTCTCCTCAGTAATTTAAGTTCTCTAACTCCTTTCCTGGATCAACCTGTACAGTGAAAACACAAACCAGATCACCTTCTCATTTTAACCTTCTGAGAAATAGATAAAAATTATTCCCCAATTTGTTTTTGCCAATGAAAATATATTTGTTTTTCTAAATTCTCAACAAAGAGACATGCTGTTTTCCATTCATGATCTGGTAGCCATATTAGCAAAAACATAAACCAGATCACCTGCCTGTTATGACAGATCGATTTTCATAATCCTCACCCCCACAGCGGGTTCATTCTCTTTTTTCATTTCTCAATTTGTTTTTGCTAATGAAAATATAATTCCCGTTTACTTCTCTTTTCACCAATGACATGTATTTTTCTAAATTCCTAAGAAATATACAAAACCATTTCCCAATTTGCTTTACATGCATGCCAGATTTTTGATAGATAAAAAAAGTAAATTCTTGATGCATTGTTCCAATTTGTTGGGGTGAGGCAACCTAGATGGCCCTTTCTTCACTTCCACATTACCAGGGAAAATGTCTTCCATTCTTTCTCTCAATTTCTCTATCTTCCAGTTTATGTTTTATTTTGGGCTTAACTCTTTTCCTGCTTAGAATTAATGTTTTAACCAACTCACATCCTCAATGTCACACACACACAACACACACACATGCAACATTTTAAATTCCATAAATTTGTTGAATGTCATGATTGACTACTTCCTGAATTGACATTTCATTTTTAATGAGTCAAATCTGGGCTTAAGATTTTTGACAGCTGTCAAAAATAAATAAAGACTGATGTAGAGTAATGATATCATTTGTGAAAAAAGAAATTACAGTGTATTTATTTTGTAAATGTTTTGCAGTATTTATTATGAAAAAAATAAAATATTAATTTTAAAAAGTGAATTAAAAATAACATAAAAACCAAATTTATTTAAAAAATAACGAATAATATTGAGATATTTTATAATATATAAGCACTATAAGAAATCCATTTTTGGATAGAGATTTACAAAAATAAAAATAAGAATTATACGAAAATTGTTATGTACTTTTTAAAAAGAATTTTATACATATCTGCAAGTTCCAATAATCTTTACCTGACACCACATGAAGTTACGAAACCTATTTTGAAAAGTTATGATTTAAAAGCTAGATTTACTAAAAGCAAATTTGTTAATAATAACGGAAAATATCTATTTCAGGTAGAAGTTCATGTTTGATGTTCATTTGAATGAGATTGCTTAAGTTATCTTTGAGTCATGGAGTTTATTGTTTTTATCCTTTTCAATTCTGAAAAGGAGTTTTCACCATTGCAGGTGGTGACTATGAGTGACATGTATTTTCTTACATGGAAAAGCTGTACCATGTGGAAGATCAATTTTAAGCAGTTCAGTAAACTACAAATTCTTCACCAACACTTTCTTTCTGATCTTCTGGGTATGATTCAGTAAGATTTGATGACCTCTTTACAACATACCAGTTAAAAATATCTAAATTGTAATACTAAACTGTATACAACCACTTCCTAAGATCAATGGTTAAAAATGGCTTTGAATGAGTAAAACCTGAGAGTCTTGGCAGGGATCATCCTTCTTTGAACATTGTGGACTGGTGCTACAGAATCACAAAGAAAGAACTGTACCAAATAACAGAAACCACATCAGTTGATGACTACCAACAGCAGCAACAAATAAAATAGATAGCACATGTAACTGGATGTTGTAACCCAGGGAAGGTTGCTGAATAGAATAATCACATGAAGGTTGGTAATGAATGATAATACTTAGGACAAGAACTACACATATAAGATTTGCCAGCTGTGCGTAGAAGAAGTAGTCAACTGCTAGAAGTGAGTCAAGTGAATTTCACAATAAATCTCCATCTGCAGACCAACATACAGTATTTACTACTGTAATTATGTGAATGGGGACATATCCATTATCATCTGTAGGTATATGCTACAACACTGGAAGAGAAAATAATGAAATAATCAAGATGTTAACATTCCACATCACTTCAAATAAAAGGTTAGAAAGGAAACTCCAATCAATACAGTAAAGAGTGCTAAAAGCTACTGGACTCTAAAAATGTGTTTTTCTAAAAAAATGTTTTAATAAAAAAAATTTATAAATTTCAACAAAATGTAGTACTGGCTGCTCATTCAGTGAATGCCAAATGTTTCCTTGTAGGAAAACAGGTAATATTACCAAAACCATTACAATCTCTTCAGGTGTCAAAGACTGTAGCCAATGAAGAAAGTGAGTAGTTGTTTATGTCTGTACAATTGTTTATGGATCCATATCTGTATTGTAAATAACATTTATAAACTAGTAAAACCCCCAAATTTTGTCAATTCAGATTTGGGGATTTTATTTAAGAATGCTGAATAATGAAATAATTTAAAAGTTCATAGGAGGTATTCCAAGTGTTAGGTTAAACACATAGATTGTATCGCAAGGAATAAAGCAAAGAAGAAATGAAAACTTTGCAACAAGTCATGGTCAGTCACTTGTCAGCTTCTCTAAAGAATTCTATACAAAGTTGCCCCTTCTCTATCAAAGAGGTAATTGAAGCAGCTAATGATCCAAAGTGAAAGTATATACCAGCTTCACTGAGTCGATATAATTTCATTTCCTTTTCTCCTGTAAACTGAGTAAAAATATTTATGAAAATGTATTAATTTTTTACCCATATATCTATTTCTATGAATATTTCAAATAATAAAACTATTTTTTATTATGAAAAGATACATTTGCAGAACACCAACTTACACATACCTTTACATGCAAAAACATATGTAAATAAATCACAGTTTTAAAATTTAATATAATTTATAGAAATTTATTTGCTACATTAGTTGTGACTATTGTGATAATGCAATTCTGCAAATCATTGCACAAGCTGTGATGACATCCAAGGTTGGCTGTGTGCAAATGCACTGGTGCACACTATGTTCCACAGATTTGTTTCTATTATGGCTGTGACTGCCATCAACAAAACAATACTGACAAATGCTTTGCAAGATACCTGTTGGGTCAGGAAGTAGCAAAAAAAAAAAATACAACCAGCAATGTCTTTCTGCTATGAGAAAGCAAACTTTTATCTGACTTCTCACTAAGTACCAGCCACAGAAAACAAACCCCTACACATCCACTGCCTGGCTGTTTCACTGACTGCTCCTTCACTCACTATATGAATACTGGCTGGTGGACCCACCACCACTTTCCATCCATTATGTGTTTCTCCAACTGGAAATTTAATTTAATTTAGACAGTCCAATTTATTTAGTAAAAAAAAAACAAAAAAAACATTTTAATATTTTATTTGAAAACTTTTCTAAAAAATAAACAAAAATTATTGTACATCTGATTTGTCACTAGAAGTTTATATTTTTAATTAATAGACTGATTCTCATATCATCTTAAATGACATTTAATCTCAATGTATATAAAAAAAATCATAAAATTTCAAAGCATTGTTGGACCCCACCCTCTCCAAATGATTTTCATTTAAATTCTGCTCTTCACAGTGTCAAATTTACACATAAACAAAGCTTCACTCCTCATAAATCACAGGAGCTTCAAAATATTTCCTTCCATGAGATGATCTTCAAGTGCATTTTTTTTAACAAGGAACCTCTAGTCTGAGGTCTTCACCAAGTCTAAATATGGCACTGACTCTTCACTATTAATAAAAATAATTTAAAAGAGAAATTATTTTTACTTCATAAACTAGCAACCCAATAAATTTTATTAGATAAATGCTTGGAAGTGTGTTTAGAGAAAAATGTTAGTCTTTAAACTAATCTCAACATAATGATAAATTGAATAAACGATACAAAATAAAATGAAAAATGTTTGAAAAGAATTGAATAAAAGCAACTAGTAGTACAGAAGGTTGTGTGTTGGTTCCACACACGCCTTTGACAGTAAGCTTGATGCTTGTGTCGAGTGGAATATTAAAGTGATAGGAGAGTAAACAAAAGTAAAAAAATGAATATACAAAAAATTATATACAATTAATGACAACAACAGATTTTATTGCCTGAACAAAACTTAATGGCATGAACAAAAAGGGGTGAAGAAATGTGTAAATATAGAGATGTCCTTATAGTACATACATGTGTATGAAGTTCCTATGACAGATTGTGTGAGACTTATGTTTGTGAAGAGCTCTTTATTGGTTTGGAAGGATTATTAGATATATCAGTGTATAAAGTCAAGTAAGTTTAGGGTATTTGTATGCTGTGTATTAGCCTCTGTTGTGTTCTATGCAACATAAGGTTTGCTGCAGACCAAAGATCTCCCAGTGGGAGAATGAGACATGTCTTACTTTTAATGCCTCCAGTAAGAAAAACAGATGAAAGAGAATGAAACTTTTGTACCCTTCTCTTATCTGTTGCTTTAGTGGTGCCATATCAAAATGGTGGAGTAATGGATAGGCAGCTCGAATTGAGGAATCAGAGAGCTGAGTTTGAATTCCAGTCAAATCCATTACATTCATTTATGTGCTAATACTGTTGGAAAAGGTATAAATCCTCTTCTGCTCCCCCCAGCTATGGATAAATAGCAGGACAGACAGAGTTCTATAGCCTTGGATGGTAACTGGTCTACTGCAGAAAAAAATGGCAACCTACTGCGAGAAAAAAAATCTACCTTGTCAGTCATGTGTCAAAAGATACATGTTTGTCTAAACATGTATCATGCATGGCACATAAGTAACTAACTAGTGCCATCTAGTGATTGTTAGAAGTTCTTTGGCAGACAAGGTAGGTAATTTCACATTTGCTTCCTTGTTGAGTAAATACTTATTAAATTAAAATACTTATTAAAAGTGTCCTTCCTTTTACAAAAAACAAAAACATTATTTTCCTATAAAATAGTATTTTTGCTTCTTTTTGAACATTTACATAAATAATTAAACGACTTTTAACATAAAAGCTCATTCTGTCTGTTTTTCAAGGAAAAGGTTAAACAAAAAGAATTAATTAGATGATTTAAAATATTTATTTCTGTTCGAAATGTCAAGCAATTGATGATCTTTCAATCTATCTGAAAGAAATGCTATGCGAGTATGAAATGAAAAATGGTTTAATCATTGTGAGATAAAAAAAAACAATTTATGCAACATGAAATGAAAAAAAATCCATAGATGCTAAATAGTTAATAAAAAAGAAATGTTAATCAGTAACAATGTTAAATTGTTGTGATATAAAGCATATGTAAAAGTTCAGTAAACAAGAATTTATACTAAAAGTCAGTGTATAAGATGAGAGATGAGTGAAAAGCAAGAATATGGTAGAAGAAGTAATTCTATTGAAAAGAGTCTGGCTTTCTGAATGATTTTCTCAAAGTTCACATTTAAAATAATCATGAAAATGTTGTTAAAAAATAAATCAACATTATCACCCTAAGAGATAATAATGAGAATCTATTTTATAATAAGAAAGACATGACTTTATATATTTATTGATCATACAGTCGAGTTCCCTATCTTAATGATATATTCCATTGTTATGGTTACATTACTTGACACCAATGAACAAACATGCTTCATTTTACCATAACAATAGAATATTTCATTATTAAGTAGGGGAGATCAGGCTACTAATATATCAATTTTTATTTTTTTTGTTTATGTCAGTTTTCTTTGGATATTTTTACTTTTACTGATTTCAAAAACAGAATTCTTTCTTACATATGACAATAGAATTAATAGAGGTAAAAATCTTAGACTTCTTACACAGAAAATATAACAAATGCAATTATCAGATTTCATATATATTACCATCATTTTTGACAGTATTGGTCGAGTTAACTTTCTCTTGTTATTTTTTTTATTTCTAATGATGTAAAACATAGAAGTTTTTTTTTACCTGTAAACAGTAAGAAATAAAACCAATATTTCTAAAATTCCTCATATTGAAACCGAAGCAACTAATTTGATGATAGGATTAATCTCCAAGAAACATTTTATGGATCCAAATAATGCCAAAATATCAAATAACTGTGGAAACACTGTTCTAAAATTGAAGGAAACCAAAAATTGGTACTAATCAAGAATTATTCTCATCCTATATAAAGAAATTCTACGTTGATGGAAGATGTTGCCAGAAGTGAAAACGTTAACATGTACTTCTTTAGCTAGCTTCATATAAAAACATAAGAAATTAAAAGTCCAAGATTACCTCTGCAGAAAATATAAGCAATTCAATTCCAAAATTACTTAAATATTTCCATAATGTTTTTATGCTACAAATAAACTATTACTACTAATAAAGCAAGTTACTTGAATTCTGCAATACAACTTAATGGAATGAATGCAAAATAACAATGTTTACTAGTGTGTTATAGTTAACAAGCTGAATTCACCAGCTAAATTGCTTATGTAATGAGTTCAATCCTCAGTACTGTAGCATTGTGCCAGATTTATCTCAGCTTAGTACATTATGAGCACAACCAGAAACTATTTTTAAGAACAGGAAAAGTAAGTTAAATATCAAGTCCTTGCTTGAGGGCTACTGAAATTATAGGATATCAAACTAAAGATTAAATTCATAACCTTAGTGTGTTATAAATGTTTCTAAAGATTCTTGTCAAAAGAGACTAAAATATTTTGAAAATCAACATCATTGAAATTGACAAGAAGACAAAGTTTTGAGAAGATTTGTTATTACTTAGTCTCTCATATGATAGAAATTGAGGGTCTTTGAATTTGCAGCCGAGAGCAAATGCATTAGGACCAATTAAAACCAATGCTAAAAGAAGAGACTGCAGAGAGAGCTCTCTGGCCTTCATCCGGTGTATAAGGAACTGAATAACCTACAGGGAATTCTAAACTGAACCTTTTATTTAATCTATGGCAAGAGATATCTCATCTAGTTCTTATTTTTTTGCCCTGTTTCCACTGAGTCCAAATACACATTTTGAAGCTCAGGGATTTAACTCACAATTACTACATCACTAAATTCACAAATCACTGCTTTAATCCATTAGGCTATTGTCCCAGGCAGTGTGTACTTGGACTCATTGGAAACAGGGAAGACAATAACTGAGCAGTACTAACAAAAACAAGAACTAGACGAGATATCCCTAGACATAGTCAGTGAGACAGAACAGTATACACCCATAGATTAAATAATGGATTCAGTTAGGAATTCCTTGTAGGTTACTTGGACTGATATTCAACTGATGAGGGTCGGAAAGCGCAATGGCCAAAATATTGTGATAACAACAAAAAAGATGAGGACAATAGTCAATAATGTAAATAATGTTGTAGTTATCAGGGTAGCAAGTAAACGAAAGGGAGTTCCAAAGGTGGGAAGTGCAAGAAAAGAAACTGTTAGAGTTAGAAATGGTGGTTGCATTTAGCTATTTCAACAGTAAGTGGGTGGGACCTAGATGCCAATCTAGTAGCACACTTAAATTCATGTAGTCAGGGCACCAGAGATAAAAGCTTGTCAGAGTAGATGCCATGAAAATATTTGTAGAAAAGACAGAGGGAAGCCACGTCATGTTAGAAATTGACTGAATTCAAGATGCCAAGTCAGGATTGATTACATTGCAGATCCTTCTTTGGATTTTGTCAAGAACCCCGAGATGAATAGCAGGAGCACCAGACCAGATATGGCAGCATGAATGAATGGTTGATTTGTAAATGTGAATGATGAACTCTGACAAGAAAAATTTTCTATGGTGCAAAGAGTTGCAGAGCCAAAAGTTGCAGGTCACAAAAAACACACAGCACATGAACTACAAAAATAATTACAGTATTTCCTCAATTATCCATACCTTGATTTTCCAAATTTTGATTATTCGGATGTGAAATGAAGAGAAAAAATGAAATTATTGAAACATTTTTCAATTATCCAAACTAAACCCATTCTAATATTTCATCTCAGAAAAGGATTTTGAAAAGCTAGAAAACCATACTCAATGTGTGATAAAAACACTGGTAAAATCAGTTTAGTTAATTTGTAGTGAGTCCCGATAAAAAAAAACAAAAACAAATAAAATAAAATATAAAAATAAAATATGAAAATAAAATATAAAAATAAAATATAAAAATAAAATATGAAAATAAAATATATAAGGAAAAATAAAAAGAATTCAAATTAATATAAGTCATTTGAGCTTTCCTTTAAAAACCTTTATCTCTTTCTCTCAACTCCTTTTTCTATACTTCTCCCTCAATTAACGAGACAGCAACCATAAAAAAGGAGGAAGAAGAAAAGACTGAACCTGGCAAAAAAATGCCAGAAGTTTATAGCAGTAGAGCCTGCATATTTGTGACTGAAATTTTCTTTCTTTTTCATTTTTTTTATAATGGAAGTTATGTGTGAAGCCTCTGTGCTTTTGGTATTTTTCAGTCACAAATAATTAGGCTCTGTTCCTGCAAAATATTTTATTTTTATTGGGATCGCTACAAATTCCTGTTAATTTCCTCATTTGTCTGTTTCTATACAAAGAACATACATTTGAATTATCACAGTTTGCTTATGCCAGATATTATGGCCTACACAACTCAGATGCATGTAACACAAGCAAACCATACGTCAATAGGGAATAGAATGGAAACAAAAATTGATATATTTTTTTCATAAAAAATAAACTGGACAAAAACTTGAACAAAACATTGGAAATGTTATTTGATGATATAAATGTTAAATTTCTTTTAACAAATAACATTTTTCTTGAATTTTGAATTATCTGAACATATATTTTCAGTCCCTGTCCCAAGGTGTCAAGGAAGCACTGTACACTTTCCAATTCTCTGATTGTTAACTTCTCAAAAACAGGAGGTTATATACACCGGAGATACCCATGATACATCAAATAAAAAATTGAACGAGCTATGAACTCACTATGAAAAAGCACTAGAAACAGGACCTGGAAATTACAGCCATTTTTAGCTGAGAATATGCACATATGGATGTTTTAGTTAATGAAGCAAGCTATTATTTTCTTTGCTGCAATTAGCTTCAAAGATTTAACTTGGTAGGAATGGTGATCTACTGGAAATTTTGCAAATGATTAGGATTTGACCAATGACATTGTGCATAAACCAGAAGTTTGATTTACAGAAAAAAAGTAAATTCTATAGACTTTTAAATGTCAAGCATATCACTTAATGACCAGATATAGTCAATGTAAGCAAAGAAACGAAGATTTTTCAGATGATAGATTTTGCTCTTAAACCAGAACACAGAGTAAACTGAAAACAAGTGAAAAGCTGGAAAAAGAGAACTAAAAAAATGTGGAATATGAGGATGACAGTTGTACACATAATTATAGGAACACTTGGAAAATTTTGAAAGAATGTTCTGAAGGAGTTGGAATAATTGAACATTTGAAAAAAAATCAGAAGCATCCAGACAACAGTTTAACTGAGCTGGGTACAATGTCAAGAAGTGTACTGGAGTATTCTAGCAGAATTTGATGTCATTTGATCTCGAGTGAAAGGAAAAATGCTATGAATGCAAAATATAACAGCAACAACAACAACAAACGGCAATAATGATGATGATATGATTTAAAGTTAAAGTTATTTAAAGTTGAACAACAGCAGAAGAAATTGGAGGAGGGGGATGGAAGAAAAAATAAAACCCTAAGAAAAGACTTTTCTAAGTGTGTTAATGATAGCCAACTTCTGCTATGAAAAAGAAATGTTGACTAAACCAGAAGATTCTTAACATTAGAAAGTAGTGTCAAGGAAAGAAGAAGAAAGAGAAGGCCAAAGTTGTAATGAGAGAGAAAAAAAAAAGATGAGTAAACTGAGTAAAGGAGATTGGGACAAGAAATAATAAATCCAACAAAATTCATATGGGTATTGAATAATCTAAGGGAGATAACCCCGACGTTACTGTCTAATTGAATCTCCCTGCAATCTCATAAAAAAACTAAAAAAACAAGAAAAAACAAATAGCAAAAATACAAATTTACATTAGAAACAATTTTCTTTATAAATATAAATATAGCATGAAAAATAATCTATAAAAGATAAATATAGAGGAAAACATGTTAACGTTTGAAAAATCGTAAAAATGCAGTTTGGACAATTTGAAGTGACGTGGAAATGGGACATAAAACTTTCGACTTCTGTTATTTTGCTTTTTTTTTCATACTCTGAGAGAGCTCTCTTGTATAGTGTCATCTCATCAAATATGACTTTTTTTTGTTTAATTATTTACTTATTTCTGCCTTTTATACAGAATATTTTGCATTTCTGAAAAAAATAATGCACAACTCAATAAGTTTTTTTGATAGTTAAAGTAGTTGTTCATTTCATACCGAAACCTTCGCTTCGTGCCAGGTTATCGAATATTGGCTTAAAACAAAATGCAAGATTGGCGTAACGCAATCTTACTATTTCTTTTTCGATACCCGATAAAAACTACTTGAGCGGATGCACAGTTCAAGGGAAATAACTCTTCGGTCCCTTTTGGATTTTAAACACACATATTAAACATTTTTTTAGCGTTTCTTGGAAGAAAACAGATTTCTTTCGTTTAAAATATAATTATAATAAAATATTTTTTACAAATGTACAATGAAAGAAGATGTTACTAAAATTAGATGAAGTAACAATTTGATAAAATTGCAAATTAGGACCCAGAAACCAATTTAAAAAAGAAGCATCATTTCTGGTGTCAAAAAGTCTGGATATTCCAAAAATAACATTAAAAATTTACGGAAACCTACCGTTTAGGAGGTACCGACAAACTTAGTTGGGTCTTATTTGTGTCTCGGATACACCCTGGTAGACATTTGATCTTTTCTCTTAATAATAACATAAACATTTTGACTTTAAAACTTTATTCTTATTAAGAATGGGGCCTTTTCAGTATAAAAAGCATGATTATTACTCAGAAAAATAGCATTAAAGATTTGTGGAAATCAACTGCAATCTTACTTGGGTCCCGGGTACAGCCGAGACCCCCGAAAAAAGTGATTTCTGCCACTCTTAAGGGACTAGATTACCACGCAAAAGTTTACCCATTTATTGGATAATTAAAAAAAAGAAAAACATTTTTATCGCTATTTTTGTAATAGTCATGATAAGGTCCCAAACTTAGTAAAAACAAAGTAACAAAATGTTTTTTAAAAAATTCAATAATCATTTTATTCATTGGTGAATATATCCCGAAAGTTGCATTAAAATCTGACAATTACCCAACTAAGATTGCCAATATTTCCTAAACGTTAGTATAGCAATTGCTATGTTTTTCATACCCACATACACTCCAAGTCATTTTATTCGCCTGCGATTGGCTAATAAATTACTACTACCTTTGTATAGGACAATTTAATCATTGCAGTCGTTCCTTTGAATCTTTTGGTTCTGAGTATACTTTCGTATCCTGTTTAGTACGAGTGTAGTGATTGGTTAATTTTTAACCAATCACGTATTTTTAATGTAAGATCAAGTTTTCCCGCGGTTCTGTGGGAGCTTACCTTTTTTCCTTAAAAGGGGCGACTTTTCGCAAGTCGCCAGTAAGATCCAGTAAGATTCCAGCCGTCAACACAAATCCACGATTTTGCTCAACGCACAGACAGATAGAATTTCGTAACTACAAACTTACATTTTCTCTCTGTAACTTTTGTTAAGCACAATCAACCAGAACTTTGTTGATTAAAACCAGTTTATCCACAATACATTTCAAGCAATTGTATTCTTCGTGTTATTCATTCTTCACATGCAAACTTTGCTCTAACAATTATTTATAAACAGTCTGCAGTTAAAGGGAAACAACCTCCTTCTCTTTGATCTACATTGTGAATAACAAATTATTTCATGCTTGTTGTTGTATTTTATTCAGTATATATTTGTTGGTTAACAAATTGGAGTTGTTATTATTGAATCCTGTAAGTGGAAGTATCATTAATATAAACATTGTGCCGCCACAGTAGGTTTCCACAAATTTTTAATGCCATTTTTGGGATAATCAAACTTTTTTACATCAGGAATGGTGATTTTTTAAAATTGGTTTCTGAGTCCTAATCTACAATTTTACCAACTGCTTTTAAAAACATAATGCCGGATGAATGCGTAAAAATGTGCTTAGTCAACTGTCTATAGTGTACATGCATCTTGACTGTTTTTATGGTTGAGCAATAAATAGTTTCCATTTTTCCTTATCAACTTAATTCTTCAAAAACTGGAATTCAATTATATATTCACCGTTATTTTCAGTGACTTGTTGCCACGTATCAGACAGCTCTTTGATGCTTTTTGAACTCTTGAAGATGGTTTTCATTAGAGATAAAAGAGAACGTTTTCGCCATGAAAGAATTTTGCATTGGGAAAAAAGATAATTGTGGGAAAATAAAATAAAATCAATAAATAAAATAATAATAATGAATTTAAAAAAAAAGAAATACATTTTCCCATGATGCTAGTAATAAAGGAACCGGAAATTTTATTACCCCACTTGGCTTCGCCAAACGTCGTTAGGTGGCGCTGTTTAAGTCTAAAAAAAGACATTTCTTTCCTCATTTTCTTTCTTCCCTTTGCTTTAAGATGTAGTAGTATGTAGTTGAAGACGTCCCCACTGGTGCACGTTCGTTTCCCTAGTGTACCGTCGACTGAACGCTCTTTCCAGTTTCCAACGCATAGCACTCTCACGTGCTTTCCAAAACCTCCACTAATGAAGTAAATGAACCTTTACTTTTTGACGTTCCAACTCAGCGCAAGGTTGACTTAAGCTCGACCATTATAACCATTATTCTCCTTACTTATCATAACTTATTACTGGACAAGGAAAAGAAAATGGACATACCCAGGAGACATTGGGAGCTTTGTTTCGCTACAGGTACTATAGAAAAAAGAATAAACGGTCCGTAGTAGAAACGCAAGATTTGTTGCTTCTACATTAATTATTTATACGTGAACACGTACACACCTACAATAGACACCAGCATAAATCTATATTATAATAATCAGTTGGTGCAAGATCAAGTGAATTTGGTGGGTTGAGTTGACAGACCAGACAAATTCTAATTTTTTTCTGGTTTATTCTTGCTGTATGCTGCCTTGCGTTGTTATAGAGAACAATATTTTTCCTGTTGACGAGCGCAGGAAGCTTTTCGGTCAAACTTTTATGGACACGTTGCGACTGCTGGACATATAAATATGCATTTAGTGTTTCATGTAATTTTAAGAACTTTAAATTACTAATACCCTAACGATCCTATTACACGCACAACATTAATTTTCTTTCATGGAGCTCGGCTTTTGGTGCTTTTTTGCATTGAACATTGTCGCATGTTAGTGTACTTCAAATTTATTCTTAACTACTACGTATGATTATTATCATATTTAACGATATATAAGACGCACGGATGTATAAGACGCACCCCAATTTCAACAGGGCTAATCAAGAAAAAAAATAGTAATTAGTAAAATTATTAGTAAATGCTACAGCCCAGGCTATATTTATGAGGTATTATTTTGGTTAAACAAGCCATGATTAATGTTAAACGAAAAATAATAGGAAAAAGAACACGATCCTTTATTATATCATTAATATGATCTGTACAACCTGCGTATTGTAAACATCTTAGTGGAATAATTAGGATATAAAAATTCTGATTGTATTTATACCAATGCAACCGGAAGTTATTGCAAGAAAAATATTAACGAAACAAATATATTTTACAAATATTTTTGAATTTATTGCATATAATTTTAGTGAAACAAAGTACTAAAATTAAACGGGATGAAATTAATATTAATTTCATCAATGATAAAACTTTTAATCTGCATCTGTCTTTTAAATAATGACAATAGATATATGAAAGTTACTGTAGTGTAAAGTCTAAGCTAATAGGAGTTACCAGATAGCTAATTTCGGCCGACTATCGTGAATTTTAAAACTACATATGGCAGGTGGATTTTAAAGATATTTTTGGCAAAAAAGAAAGAAAAAAAATGCGCTTTATATGCCGTCAAATACAGTAGTTAAGGTGATACATTCATCATTACAATTGGTTCCAAAAAAAGCAAATTACTTATGACTCAGTCCGACATTTTGGCCGCTATTCCATTCGGTGATCTTTATATGTTTGTCTGCCTTTGTAATGACACTTCTGCTCGCTACACCCGATTAAAGTGAAATAGAAAAATATGGATATCACAGAAATAGGTATTTTTATTAGTCGGGGGTCACTGTTTATTTCGGAATGATGTCCCCGAAGAAAGTTTGAGTGTCTTTTTTATGTCCATTTTCTTTCAGGACGTGGCCAATTATGGCTCTCCTCATCTTGCTGATCCTTGTAGCTTGAAGCAACGTTCGAATTTAATATTAGTTCGTTATTAGCACTCTGTTATCCATTCATACAAACTTGTTAGGCAGGTTGACCGCTGTCTTCATCTGCCTCTTTTGTCATCAGTATGTACTGTGAGTGTTAAATTCACCAAATCATCTTTCTTTATTATGCGTCCCAGAAATTTAAACAATCTCATTCTGATTTTAAGTATTAATATCCTTTTAATTCCTATTTTCTTTAAAACATCCTCATTTTTCTCATGTTCAGTTTATGGTAATCTCAACACATCCTCCTGTAGAACCACATCTCTCTGTCTCTTCTAGTCTCTTCTTCATCTGTAAGTATTCTCTGCTATATAAGAGGATAGATATTAAATAGCAGCTCAGCAGTTTTTCTTTGTTTCTAACGAAATTTTCCCGTTTCTTAATACTTTGTTTAATTTCTGGAAAGTACTTTTTATTATTCCAACCCGCCTTCGAATTTCTGTGCCACTTTGTAGTGGACCGTGGATTTAATACACGTTGTGAAATGAACACGTGTGGTCTCCTGAAATAAAGTTCACTACAAACATGACGGATTCAAGATAAGTCCACCCAAAAGAAATGTAAAAGAAAACAACCAAGAACTGATATATATGTACAGACACTGTTAACCCTTTTTGTTATTAAATAACAAAAAGGGTTTACAAAAGACAAAAACATTAACGTGTGTGCGTACATGAATGTAAAGAGTTCGTGTTTCGAAGTATGTTCGTACGTACGTGGGTGTGTGTCTGTGTGCATAATGTTCATGGCGTCTTCCCACAAGTGGGAACGCGTATCTTCTACACAACAAATATTTCTTTGTCATGGCTCATAATTTAGTAGTAAATAATTAAACAGTGAAAATTTCAGCGAATAAATTCATATCATAATACGAACTTATAGATGCACCTTCGTACATATATATATGTCTGTGTGTGTGTTTGTGTCTGTGTGTGTGTATGTGTGTGTGTGTGTAGAGTCAAAACCTTAACTAATTTATATTTACGCAAAACACCACAAAATATGAAACAATAAGAAGAAACATTCAACAAGAGAAGTTGCATAAGTAAATGGAATTTATATATGCATAACAACAATTGCACATACAGTAATTGAGTTGTGTTTGAAATGCTGAAATTTGCTTGTACTTGAAATTTTGAGTGAGGAAAATGTTCTTGTTGATAAACAGTTAAGTGTATTAAAAAGTGTATGAGTTTTGGTGAATTTTTTTATATATTGTTACTTGTAAGACAAACAGTTTGTTACTCAAAATGTTATATTAAGTGTTTCCGTCCTTGTGGTTGAAGGAGTGAATGTTTGCACATGTTCGTAGATGTTCGTATGTACGTGTGCGCGTATGTGTGTGTGTCATGACGTTTCATGGCGTTTTCTCCTAAGTGACAAACGCGACCTCTCCACTGAGCTACATCTTGTATGTGAGAGAAGGCAAGAGAAAAAGAGTGAAGATGTGTTCAAGTATTTATAATTAATGTGAACCATGTGATAGGCTCAAGAACACATAACCAGATTTTGGCGGTAAACTGACTTTGAACACAACTGCGTAGGCTTTGTAATATCTTTCACATATATTAGCCAATCAGAAGTCGGAAATTTATTCGAAGCTTCTGTGATCCACTTGGCGTTTAGAAATATTACATGGAAAATGAATTGAAGTATTTTAAAACCAATAGAATTCACTGAGTCAAAGTAATATTATAATTAGGTAGAAGTTGAATACTAAATATATATATACGGATGTGTATGTATATATACTGGAATATATAAATGTAATTCTTAGGTATGACGATAAACTACATACGGCAGAAAGGCCTCCGAGTGGGAGATTGTAGGTTTTAAGGAGCGAGGAATCACCTCTAAATTACTGTCGTTCCCAGGTCCACCCTGACTCATTGTGGTAGCATTTGTTAGTGTCCCAAATAGTGACGCCCCAAACAAAACAAAACAAAACAAAAAAACAACAAAAAAAACCCCAAAACAATATGAAAGTAAACGTTATTTTTAGTGTATACCGGTATTTGAATAGACGCTTCGTTTATTTATTAAACAGTATAATTATTTATTTTCGTATACCGGCCTGAATGTACTTAAATACGAATACCCACTAAAAATAACAAAAAATAAAATAAAGTGACAAAATGTACCGGATTAATAAAAAAATCCATTCTAATATATATATATATATATATATATATATATATATATAAACCCAACGAATAAATATATTGTTCTACTCACTAACTTTGTCACAACTACAATCGAAAAGAATTTATCTCAAAACAACAAGCCTAAACTTAAAGGGAGAATTTACTGTATCAACTGCAGGGATTGCTGGAAGAATATGTTGGAAAAACTTCAAGAAGTTTAAATAAAAGTTTATATGAACACAAAAGATACATTTAAAAAAGAGCAACAACACATTAAACGCATTAGTAACGAGATTGACTACAATTTTGACATAAAAAATGGTACTCTGATTATAAGAGAAAATAATTCACTTACACAAAAATATTTAAAACGGGCTTTAATCGCTAGTTCATTCAGAATAAATGTGCGTCCAGGTTCCTACATCGTTTCACCATTCTTGGCAGAACTATTATCATCACAATGTGGGATATTTAATAACAAAGAGACAAAGAAAAAGAAAAAGAATCTAAAAGAAATTGGCTATATTATATTCCCAAAACACATTATTAAAAAACCAAAACCCAAAATACTAACTGAATATGGCGTATAAGTGAAAACTTCCCCACCAAGCTATTAACAATTGCGCCATTTCCATTAATTCTGGGTACTTTTCGTCAATTTCTACCACCATTTGGTTTAATTAAGCACAGGGCTTACTAGAATCAATACCTGAAAAGATACCATACAGAACTTCCATCCAATCCCGCTATATACGCATCATGATCTTCTTTGAATGAAGACTTACCTTTGGTTCAGTTATTGGTGCGTCATTTCGTTTGAAACTCGATCTCTTGCTTTCCTCCTTGTTGTAAGGCATCCAGTTTTTATCACTTGTCTATTTTTGTTTCAAAGGCGGAATAACTTCGTCAAATTTAATTTTTTCTTAAATACCCTTCAAAGGGATCATAAAGCCTATTTTTTTTGTTATTGTTAACAGGAACACGACTCGTTGGTTGAAAAATATCAAATATTTATTTTCGATGCATTCATTTTTTAACCGAAACAATGCGCAATCCTCCGACTCAGAAACCATTTTTTTGTCATTTGATTTTTGAATGCCTTAGTACGACAAAAATGTTAAACTTTCGACTTTATGCTTATTAACAACACTTCTCCATAAAAATACTTTGTAAAAGAACAAAGTTGTATAACAATTCTTTTTTCTTTTTAGGATGATGTGCCTTCGTTGATAATAATTATAATAAAAACAATATATATTGCTTTTACCAAAACATTTCTCTCGAGAAATTTGACCTTTCACCACTCTAACCAATGTACAATACGGAAACATAATACAAATTCATGGCACCCTTTCTAATTTTCCGTCAGATTTTCGTCGACAATACAACAGTACTTTATTAATCCAACTTTAAAAATGATTACAAATCTTGAAGACCCTTTATGCCAAAAGAAATAACCCATTATCATTAGAATCTATTTCAATTTAGTCGCACACGTGTTAAAATACCTTTGAAGTGTAAAGTCATTTTTGACACGAAACGCTCAAGTTTATTTCCCTGTCATAGCACGTGAACATACGTTCATTTCAAACTTTCATTTCAGACTCTTAAAAACACAAAACCTATAATGGATAGTTATGGATTTTCTACCTTGTTTCCTTGAAAATGACCAATAATGCGCGAAGGTACTTGGGACAAGACACATATCCATTGTATAATTTCTTATTACAGTATATTGTTATAATTATTCTATATATTTTTATATTTTATTAATTGTTATTATTAATATCATTATATTATTTCTAATTTATAAACTAAACTTATATATATTAAAATAGTTAAATAAGTTATATAATAGTTAAATATTATCCGCATCTTCAAGTATCCGCTAGGAATCATGGAACATATCCCACGCGTATAAGGGGCGGGGTTACTGTGTGTGTATATATATATATATATATATATATATATATATATATATACATTTAACCACCCCCACATCACACCCAAATAATATCCGGAAGTGTGTGTAACAGAAAAAGAAAGAGTATTGACAAAAGAATGCATGAAAAAGTTGAAGAAGAAAGACTAAAGTAGGAAGACAAAGGAAGCCAGAAAAACAACTACAAAAAAAACAAAAACAAAAAAAAAAAAACAACAAACAAACAAAAACAAAAAACAAAAAAAGTACAGGTGCGTAGAGAGATGCCACAATTGTAAACTTACAAAAAAAAAAAAAAAAAAAAAAATGAAAATATCTCGCTTGTGTAGGCTTACAGAATTTTTCTTTTTTTGATTAATTTTGCTTCCGGGAATGAAAGTCTATTGCATTTTAACGCCTCGATTCACTTTGGCCATTCACCATTTCCTTTTCTGATTTAATGAACAGCTTAAGTTAATAAGAGTAAAACGGACAACATAAGCAGAAGACCCCGTAGCATGTCCGATGACGGCCCACGTGAAATCAAACAATAGTTTTGCACAAGTGCTGATAAAATTGTAGATTGCAAGTTGAAATTCAGGTTAAAAATTACTGCCGATGAATAATGACAATGATTGGGTCCTGTAAAGGTTAACAATAGGTGTAACAGCCGTTATATGCCACTGCCTGAACAGATAAGTTAAGATAGCGATCTTCCCAAATACACGTTTATCTGTTCTATATTTGCTATCTGTTGTGGCATACCAGTGACGTGATGTTTTGACAAGATAATTGTCAATGGAAAGAAGTAGATTTATGCCTTTTCAACATGCAGGGACAATTCAGATATTTGCTAATTAAGTCTTCAGTTAATGCATATATATATACACACATGCATGCATACACGATGTCTGTCGACTCGTTACACGTGTATGACCAACGTTTTTCATATACCCGGGTTTTCCTTCTCCTAGACCTGTTGCCAACCAAGGCTGAGAGATCCAGTCTTACTATTTAACCCATAGCTGGAGGGGCGAAAAGTGTTGGATTCATATATTTATCAATGTTATTTGCGCGAAAGTGAATGTAGCGAACGACTGGAATTCCAACTCGGCTCGCTAATTTCTAATTATGAGCCCCCCCCCAACCATAGTGTCAATGTCAACACTGCAGGTTGATTATTAGTTTCACGCCTCAGTGCGATCCTCAAATCAAGTACACTGAGGCATGAAAATGACAGTAATCATTCAGTATTGATTCTTATATGCACTCTCTCTCTCTCTCTAGCTCTCTTTCTACGTATATATATTCTCTTTCCATCTTTGTTTCTCTATCGTTATCTCTCTTTTTTCTTTCTTTTTCTATCCTCCTTTCTCTCGCTACACACACGCATATATATATATATATATATATATATATATATATACACGTATTAGTATTCAAAACAACACAAAAATAAAGTACATCTTAAACAGTCAAAGCATGAAGAGAAACTAACAAAATCTAAAATAAAAACCCCTTGAAAATAGTTAAAATGGCTGAAAGCGCTTGGGACAATGAAAAGTATGGAAAACTTTTGTACTCCCTTACTCCCAGCAAACGAAAAAACGTAAGAACGCAGGAAAAACTAAATAAAAATAATTAAATTGTTCTCGTCGGCCATATTTAACGAAAGATGTTTAAAAGATTGCTGCCCATATATATATATATATATATATATATATATATATATATATATGATTAAAAAAAGGTTCAAGACCTTCACAGTAACAAGTATTTTATAAGTGACCGACTCAAAAATTTGCACATGATGAGGTTCTCTATTCATTTCAAGCGAAATAGTCTATTGGTCAGTATTTTGCATGACTTCCTTTGCTTTTGATTACTGCTTGGATGCGGAGGGGAATACTGAGAATCACGTTGTTACATAATCGGTAACACGGTACAATTAATTCATTATGCATAAAAAACTCAGGAGATAAATAGATTAAAAAACATAAAACACAAATGTGTGGTGATACAGGAATAAACAAATAAAAGTAAATAACAAGAAGACTAAAATTTCACCATCTCTATAAACATAGACGGATAATAAAATCGCCAGGAAAACAAAGTCATAATTCGACCAAACAATCAGAAAGTTTTCACAACCAGGATGTAAGAAATTGAATAAATACAAACATTGAGACTAAAATTTTACCATCTCTAAAAATAGATAATTTGATTAACCAATCAGAAAGGTTTCATAACCAGGATATCAGGCCACGAGCCAAGGAGAGTCAGATTGCACTTTTCGAAGCTGATCTAGAGATGTGTTATATAACCAGATGGAAAATCAACCAAAATCAGACGATAAATAAATTTTGTCTATTCTCCGATGATGTGTTCATTGTAACATACCCAATACGACATTTGAACAACTAGCTGGCGAATTTAGGCATCGAAACCGTTCTTGATACATTGAAATACCTTCTTGACATTGTCAAGCGGCGGCTATTACATTTGTATATATATATACTTTTTCTCGGACTCTTTTTCTCTCCCTTTATCTATCTCACGTATGCATCAGGAATTTTCCATTTAACTCTTGAAACTTCAACTTTCACTTTATCCTTCTGCATTATTATATTGTGTTATATAAAGATTTATATTGTATTTATCAAACAAAACTGTACATTTTCTTTTACACGAGGCCAACATACATCCAAACAAAATATACCGAAATATGGTGACTACGGAAGTAGCCATAAGATAAACAACTCACATATAATTGATAAACTCTTAACTACCATAAATGTTTGTCAGTTTCGACATAAAATCTTTACCTACAAATGTCTTCGTAAACAAGCGATAAATTTTACACAAAACCTACTAAACGAAATCGGAAATAAAATTCCCTTTCTCCACACGTAAGAAGATCATACAAATTTGTCAGTGTTTACTCACCCTCGACAACAAGTTTCATTAGTAAAAATTTGGTTCGCCGATGGGTTCCTATCATAACGGTGTTTTAGATTGTTTCTTTTTAGAATTTCTAGACAGTAGTCCTTTCCAAAAAAATTTTACTACAACGTTCTTATTTTTGTAAGCTTCTCCAAAAATTTGCTAAAACAAAGGATACATGATGAAAAAGAAATGTCACAAAAAAAAATTATCGTCAAATGTTTTTGTTATTATTAAGAGGAAAAATCAATGGTGTTTTTTTGTGTGCAAAATATTTTTTATGCATTTAGAACCGTAAAAATTTTGGTTAAAAATCTTATTTATTTATTTTTTTTATTTTTATTTTTTGCGCCAAAGCGGTCCCTTAAATTTCTCCAGGAAATTTGAACATATTTTGCGGAGAAAAATATTGATTTGGAAATTCTTGCAAAAATCAAATAATTGTCAAATCTTAATGAAACCTTCGTAACTTTGAAGACCTATAATTAATTACAAAGAATATTCGTCTTAAAAATGTTATCTTCCAAAAATACCGTAGTTTTAGTCGAAACTCAATCGCCGCTGTTAGATTAGATGTGATTATGTATAACTATAAATAAACTTATATATTTCGATTGTTGTCAGATTGCCAAGCTGTATGTACACGTTCTTGGTTTGGAATATATATATATATATATATATATATATATATATATATATATATATATATATATATATATATATATAGGTGCGATGGGTAAATTGTCGCCATTTTATATTAATTACTTCGCGCATGCGCGTTTTTTTTTATTTCGTCAACTGCACAGTATAATAGGGTTAATTGAGTGCTGTCTGTGAGAAAGAGAGCACCATGAAACAACTCACTCCGCCAGAAATTTTGAAACGGCATGTTGTACTGCTTGGCATTCGCGCCGAAAGCTCTAATACGAACATTTCAGAGTGTTTAGGTGTCAATCTGAGGACAGTGCAGAGGATTCAAAAAGAGTTGGATAAGTCTAAGGGAGATTAGGTGTTTAGAGTGATCACTAGTGATGGCGACGTTATGCCTCCATTCATCTTTCCAGAGGGCTTCAGACTCAACAGGGAGGCCTACATCAAGTACCTTGAGGAGGTAGTGCTGCCCTGGCTCAAGAGGGAGGCTGCTGAAAGACCCTATGTCTGGCAACAGGACTCTGCACTATGCCACGCAAGCAGGAGAACCTAGTCATGGCTGTCAGACGATTTCCGCGACCAGATCACTCCTTACATATGGCCACCTAACTCCCCAGATTGCAACCCCCCGCCTTGATTATTATGCGCGGGGTGCAGTTGAGCGAGAGACCAACAAAACTCTTTGCAACACCCTTGATTATTATGCGCGGGTTGCAGTTGAGCGAGAGACCAACAAAACTCTTTGCAACACCAAGGATGAACTGAAGGCAAGGAGTATGGCAGCATTCACCAACATAAACAAAGAAACCACCCAGAAGACTTGCAGGAGATTTCGAATTGGTCTCGAGTCCGTGGTTGAAGTCAATAGCGATTTTATTGAATAACTTTACTCTTCAGTATTTCAAGATATTTTTGTGTAATTTTGGTATATCTGTTAAAATAAGATGTCAGTGTTATTTTAATGTTTGCGTAATTCAGATGATGATTTATCCAAAGTACCTTATATATATATATATATATATATATATATATATATATATATTATTTTCCATTTAATTAAGTTCCCATGAACAAATGATTTATGCAAATTTCAAATCAGCTAAAGACTTGACAACAATTTAATGGATATATGCATTTTAACGTGCTTATGACAACCTGCTAAATTTCATTTCATTCATTAGTATGGGAAATAAGTGATTTAAGTCTGAATGTGGTATTGTCGCTGTTGCCAGTATTTCACAAACTGCTGATTTACTAGGTTGTTGGCGCACAACCATCCCTAGCATCTACAGAGAATGGTCAGACAAAGATAACAAATCTCGTGAGAGTTAGGTATGTGGGAGGATATTTATTATTTATGAAAGAGATCAGAGGAGAATGGCCAGACTGGTTCCAGTTGATAGAAAGGCAACAATAACTCAAATAACCACCCTTAACAATGGCAGTATACAGAAGAGCATCTCTGATTGCATAACATATCGAACCTTGAAGTGATGTGTGGGTAGAGTAATGGATATTGTCTTGGAATGTGAAATCGGAGAGCCAAGTTCAAATTCCAGTAGTGTTCATTATATTCATTTATATACAAATACTTTTAGGAAAGGTATGAATTCCTTCCTCCAGCTATAGGTTAAATAGCAGAACTTGTATCTGGAAAAATTGATACTCTCAAAAGAATTATTAATGCAATATTCATTCAAAAAAAATTTTACAATCCAATTTTTTTTTGCTTTAAACAACCCACACAGGCTTGATAAGTCATTAAAAAAAAAACAAATCAATTAATCAAACCTTGCAGCAGGTTTGCATCATGGTCAGAAAAAGGAAAAAAATCATTGTGTAGCAATTCTTTAGGCAGAAATTCTTTATTGATCAAAGAGTTCAGAGGAGAATAGCCAGACTGATTCCAGTTCATAGAAAGGCAATAATAACTCAAATAATCACCCTTTACAACGGCAGTATACAGAAAAGTATTTTTGAACGCACAATACGATAAACCTTGAAGCAGATGGGCTATAGATGTACAAGACCACGCTGGATGCCACTCGCTAAGGATCACAAAACAAATTGCACAATAGAAGATTGGAAAAACGTTGCCTGGTCTGATGAGTCTCGATTTCTGCTGTGGCATTCGGATGGTCGGGCCGGGACAGAATTTGCCGTAAACAACATGAAAGTATGGCTTCGTTCCTGAAGCGGCCTTGATATTAATAAAATATTGTTTAAATGCTGCAGACTATCTAGGTATTGTGACTGACCACGTTACCTCAGTTTATGACTACAGTGCGTCGAACCTCTGGTGACCGCTTCCAGAAAGAAAACGCAGCAATCCACAAATCAAGAATACTAGCGAACTGGTTCATGTGTCTTCTGTGTTAAAATAGGCCTCCACATTGAGCAGTACTAAAATAAAAAGAAGACGAGTTATCTCCAGACATGGACAGCAGATTACCCCGGCAGATTATATACACGGATCGACAAGCATCTGATGATGGCTGGAAGGCATAACGGTAGAAATGTTTTGATAATAACAACAAATGTGAGGATAGTAGTTGGAGTATAAATACAGTTATCATTAACCAATTGAAAACTGAATAATTTGGTACATTGAAACCTGACATGCGAAGTGACACTTTCATTTCAGTTCGAAGACCGCATTTATTAATTAAGGAAAAAAATATCTGCCATGGAACACAGGGTGAAGATGAAAGAAAAGGAATAATTATAAAAACAAATAGTAGGCCCACACTCGGGATCTGATAAAAACACGATTAAATTCGGTCCCATAATAGTTAGAACATATAGAATTGTAAAAAAAACATTAAAATCGAGATTAGATGATTTACAGATTTGAAGACATGGGAATGTCCAAGCTTGACTTGACCGAGTTGTTAACAACAATACATTAGATACATCAGTTTTCTAAATAAGTTAAATCTTAACACCCCTAAAATAAAAAGATGCAATTTTTCTTAAGCCCAACATCTAAGAAGATTAAGAAGATACGACAGCTCGAAAAGATCACTCTAATCGTTCTGATAAGATAAGAACTTCAGAATTTATTGGTAAGGGCCTCAGACTCAACATGGAGGCCTACATCAAGTTCCTTGAGGAGGTAGTGCTGCCCTGGGTCAAGAGGGCAACTGCTGAAAGACCCTATATCTGGCAACAGGTCTCTATATCATGTCACACAAACAGGAGAGCACAGTCATGGCTGTTAGACAATTTCTGCGACCACATCACCTCTTATGCAGTGGGCCATGATAAGTTTTTAGTCACCCTTGATTACAGCAATTTTAACTTGTGTAATAACGCCTGTTCTTTTTTTTTTCAGACAATATCGTGTTAGTATCAAGCTACTGCAATTTATGAGCGATAGTTGACTTATATTTTCCAAAGAAAGTTTGCACAAGTAAAGAAATTGGTGAATTTTAACGAGAGCAAATAATAGGATAGCATCAGTGTGGCAAGTCAAATAGAGAAATTGCGAGGTTTTTCCAGGTTAATCATCAAACGGTTAATAATATTGTTAAGAAATTTAATGAAGAAGGCCATTGACTTGTGGAACAAAGTTCAGAAGACCAAGCATCATGTCTGAGGAATGCAAAGGCGCTGAAGACGGAAGTCCAGAAACCGTCGTCAGAGCGTCAAAGATGTCGCCAACAGCATGGAAATGTCGCCAACAATATGGAAATGTTGCTATATGCGGTGAGAAAGACTCTGAAAGAGGTAGGCTATCAAAGAATCCCTTGATTTCAGAGATTAACAGGAACAGGCGCATGGACTGGGTGAGAGAATTCGAGAGCAAAGATTATGGATTTTGATCAGATGAAAGTAAATTATGCCAATATTCGAATTCGAGACAGAATCAGAAATGTCTGCAGGCGACTGTGAAACATGGAGGGATTGGAATAATGGTGTGGGGAAATCTTAGCTGATTCTTGTTGACGAGCGTTTGAATAGTCCAAAATACTGTCTACTCCCACTATTTGAAACCAATCAGATTGACAAGAATGTCTATCTTTTCCAAGAAGATGGAGGGTCATGTCATACGAGCAAAGGCCTGGAAGGAATCGCAAGGAATCAAGTTACTGCGATGGGTAACCCGAAGTCCTGACATGGATTCAAATAGAGCACGTTTGGGAGCACCTTCACCGAAACGCTTCGAGAGCGTGCAACCAAAATCACGTCAGTGGCAACCCTTAAATAAACATTGCTAAAGGAGTGGCAAAATATGGATCAGACGATTGTTGATATTTGATCAAATCCATGAAAAATCGAATACAAGCACTGAAACTAGCAAATGGAGGACCTACTCCATACTAGTTCCAAATACTGTTTATTTATGTTGAGTTCGGATTACGTAATTACATTTTGAAATTGGATGTAGTGTATTTCTCCTGGCTAAAAAATTATGTTAGGCCACTGTATGGCTACCACGATTGAGCGAGAGATTAACAAAACTCCTTGTAACACGAGAGATGAACTGAAGCCAAGAATTATGACAGCATTCACCAACTTAAACAAGAAGACCGTCCAGAAGGGTTGCAGGAGATTCGTCTGGTGGCCGTGGTTTCATTTTTGCGTAATTTAGACAATTCATCCATATATATATATATATATATATATATATATATATATATATATATATATATACAGATAGATAGATATAATTGTCCACTTAATTAAAGTACCCATGAACAAAAGTTTTTTATGCAAATTACAAATTAGCCAATGACGTAATAGCAATTTGATGGATATATGCATTTAAAAGTGGTTATGAATGGCAATCACGACCCGCATATAGATAGATAGATAGATAGATAGATAAAGAGAGAGAGAAATAAATAGATAAGAACAGATTGAAATAGATCGATAGACAATGAGCAGAATGCAATATATATATATTTAGATAGATAGATAGATAGATAGATAGATAGAGAGAGAGAGAGAGAGAGAGAGAGAGAGAGAGAAAGAGAGAGAGAGAGAAATAGGTGCATACGAAAAGACCAAAATAGATAGATTGATAGATAGATAGGTAAAATGGGCAGATTGCAATAGATAGATAGATAAGTAATGAGCAGACTGCAATATAGATAGTGTGCAGACTGCATTAGGTAGATAGATATATGAGACAAAGAAAAAAGTTATTTTTTTAATTAATAAATGTCAAAGTTGGGTAAAAGGTCTTGAATCAAAAAGCTGGAAGAGCGAACAAAAAACCAACAGACTTTTCACAGAGTCTGTGGACTGGGCGGCTGTGACGTCAGTGTTGTTATGACAACACGCACAAGGAGAAGCTACAGCAGCAGGTGCATCGATGAACTTAATTTTTACACGCACACACATGCATAGAGAGATTGAGAGAGATTGAGAGAGAGAGAGAGAGAGAGAGAGAGAGAGAGAGAGAGAGAACGTGTGTTTGTGAGAGAGAAAAAATAAACTCATGCATACGTATCCACAATCAGTACCTGCACGAATATTTAAGATGAATATAGTTACATATATATATATATATATATATATATATATATATATAGAGAGAGAGAGAGAGAGAGAGAGAGAAACAAGAACGAGAGGGTGTCACTTAGAAATTTGAGGAATATATATATATATATATATATATATATATATATATATATATATATATGTGTGTGTGTGTGTGTGCACTTTTATATTTACATACGCTCTATCCCTGATATTGGGCACTTTAGCATACCCTAAAACTATATTTTATCATTGTCCACTTATATATATATAAATGTGAGAAGGCCGGAAAAGTTAACTTGACAAAATAAACGCACTTATAAAAAAAAAAAGTGCTCAATACAGTGTTCAGAAAAATGAACATGCAGAGCAATACAAAAGGTAATATATATATATATATATATATATATATATATATATATATATATATGCAAAAAGGTAAAATACTAGATCTTTCCGCACTACCTTGTTTTCGACCGTAAGATTTCGTCAGGTGACTAGGTCAGATGGGAGACCTAGCCACCTGACGAAATACATTTTGTTTTTCAAAAAATAAGATGTATTTTACTTTTGAAACCAAATTAATTGTTGACTTGTCAGTAATTTACAATTTGGCTGAGGCGACGCTTTGGTATATATGGAAACATAACTGCAATTGTGTAGCGATTTTATATGCTGTTTTAATATCCTGAAATAAATAAATAAATAAATATATATGCGTGTGTGTGTGTGTGTCCCCGAGTGTGCGTGTGTGGATATTTGCTAAGCTTGTCAGAAATGTAGATGAAGTAGAAAGATTATGTTGTTAGATAAAAGTAGAAAGATTATGTTGCGTCAAGAGAATGAGAAAACTTATATTGTGGTACATGATTGCTTGGCTTGAAAACCAGCATTGGAAATCCTAGATTTCATTGGAATTTGACACATCGGCCATGGTTGAAAATTTACAACTCCCTTCATGAAAAAGTCAGTATTTTATTTAGAGGGATTCTTTCGAAAGACTTGAATCTATTACATGAAAAATGAACCATAAGAGTAACTTTCTCTACGCCAACAATGCATACCGGCATGCACACGCGTGCACACACACACACTGAATACGCACATCCACACAAAAATGCAAGCAGTGAAACAAAGATCAATACGTTTTAAGACGAAGAAAAACAATATTTTATTCAAGTAATGTGGACGAGGCACTTATTTATTATATATATATATATATATATATATATATATATATATATATATATATATATATATATATATATATATATCCCTGTTTTAACGAGAATTGATCTACACAAACATTTTTATTTTGGGCATGGAAATGATAGCCGTTTATATATATATATATATATATATATATATATATATATATATAGTGTATTGGGGGGGGCAGATCATTATTCAAACATATATTATTAAATATAACAGACAACGTATGTAATCATGAGCCGTTCTGAACTTCGTATAGTTGCTTTTACCCCGAAATTAAAGCAACTATACGGAGTTTAGAACGGCTCATGATCAAACATAATAGACATTCATTGTTTGTTATACTTAACAATATATGTTTGAATATATATATATATATATATATAAATATATATATATATATATATATCTTGGGCGAGGCGGGAAAAGGAGGATATTTTGATGTATGTAGGCAGGGAATATACTTTATTCACATTGCAGATACAACTTGAAATGAGGACTTATTATTTACATTCGGACTAATGTCTTCATTGTTGTAGTAATCACAACGTTTCGGCTGTTGTACCTTCTGGTTTTCTTCAGGTGTCCGTCAATTAATTTTCTAGGAATTACTTAAATCCAAGGCAACTGTTTGGGAGATTAGAGGGCTTGAGGAGCGTGGAACTACTACTTAATTGCTGTTGTTCTCAGGTCTACCCTGACCCCGAGTGGTAGCACCTGTTCGGGGGGTCCTGACTATGGCCAAATAATGAACCTCCAAACAAAACACTATGAAAGTATAAAAATAAACCTTCATAATAAAAATACTAACAATACATTTTACATAAAAAAGGACTAACAATACATATTTATAGTAAAATGACCAACAATATATTTTTAAAGCAAAATAATCATCGCTACGTTTTATCTGTAGTTGAAAGGATACAATAGCGTTCAAAATATATTTAGTTGAAGGCATGAAATTGCGTTTAAAATATTTGGATTTCTGCATTAAATAACCTATAAAAAACCGAGAAGAATAAACACATATGAAGACTGAGATAGATAATGAGCAGATTGATAGATAGATAAGGAACCGACTGCAATAAATATATAGATAAATAGAGATAAAGAGAGATAGATACGAACAGACTGAAATAGATAGATAGATAGATAGATAGATAGATAGATAAGGAGCAGACTGCAATACAGGGTGCGATGGATAAACTATCGCCATTTTATATTTTTTTGGTTGATTTTGATTTTGTCGACTGCACAGTATCATAGGGTCATTTGCGTACTATCTGTGAGAGAAAGAGCACCATGACGTAATTCACTCTGCCAGAAATTTGGAAATTGCATGCTGTACTACCTGGCATCCGCATCTGATGCACCAATACCAACATTTCATGGTGTTCGGGTATCAATCTGAGGAGAGTGCAGAGCATTCGGAAAGAGTTGGATGAGTCTAATGGTGATAACGAAGGTACGACAGCTTGAAAAGCTCACTGATCGTTCTGATAACAACCCCAGAATTTATTGGTGAGGGCCTCAGACTTAACATGGAGGCCTACATCAAGTGCCTGGATATCCCGCGAAACAACTAACCAAAGAACCAACAGGAAAGAATTCTTTCATAACATTAATCCACATAATATCTGACAATTTCTTAAAGAATCAAACTGTATTCAAAACTATAATTTCAACGAAACTCCAACATGAAACACGCATATCACCGCCTCTAGTAATTATGTCCACACAAACATGAATATGCACAAACGCCATGTAATCAATTGTGAAAGCAGAATAATATATATCATGCTTTTATTACTTCAAAGCTCCCATGAAAATTAAATTTCGGCATTAAATGATCCATAAGGTGTTGGTATGCCGTTAAACAAACAAATCAATCTGCGAGAGTAGATTGTTCTAATTCCGTTGCCAATATCAAGAGTTATCTCCGTCTCGTATTGCTTATTGTTGATCGTCCTCTTTGCATTTGGGTCTAGTTCTATCCGCCCAGGGATTGAACTTGCAATTACTGTTACTGTTGAAACTTGACTAATGCATGGAATAATAATACAACACAAAATGTACTTAGAACAAAATGTATTGAAACAAGAAAGTGTACACAATATTTACATATAGTCTTTTGTATATTCCTGGGAAGACCGTTCCTGGAGAATGTGTTGACTTAGTCGCAGTCGGGCAGAGTCTCTGGATTGAATCTCTTGATTCCTCCCACTCTCTTCCCGGTACCAACTATATTTATATGGTCGGTACTCCACTATGCAAATTAGGTCGATCCTACCACAACAGTTACCAAATTCACGAACCAACACTTTACGTCTGAGGGAATTAGCGCATATACTAGGCTATGTGGACCTGCTGATTAGGCCTTGTATAGAAACAAATACAGTTTGGGAGCGATTAATAAATAAAGAAAGCGAAGTGATAGCAAATTTTCAGTAACATCAGTAAGAAAAGAGAAGTGGCGGGGATGGAGGTCAAGCGTGACAGCAACAGCAACCGGAGAAGATTAGATTTAAAGCTTCAAGTCTTATAGGTCTAGAAATGGCGTACAGGACACTAGCCTAGATGAGATATTACTAGACATGATCAACAAAATGAGAACAATCAACCTACGAAGATTATATAAAGTGTTCAGTTCGACATTCCCTGAAAGGGTGTCCCCGATCGACAGATACGATCAATACGTTGTGATAATAACAACAAAGATGTGGACATTAGCTACCGAATGTAAATTATGTAAACAATTAAGATGTTGAACAGTTTTTGTTTTCGTCGATTCACGGTGATTTAGAGGGAGTAAACGAAATCAAACCAATCCAAAAACAAAACTTCTCTCATTTAACCACCATAGAGAACCTTTTCTGCCTGCCATCAGCGTGGCTAACGCAAGACTCTTGGAGAGCAACATACTGCGCTTTCTTTGTTTCACGTTTTTCAACTGCCTTGAAGTGGAGCGACTACTGTAAGGAAATTTGGGTCAATGTGTTGTGCCAGAAATATTTTCTTGTCAGTGTCCATCTTGCACATTTACAAATCTACCATTCGTCCATGCATTGAATACTGTTGCAATTTCTTATCTGGTGGTCCTGCTATTTATCTCAAGGTTCTTGACAAAATCCAAAGAAGGATTTGCAATGTAATCAATCCTGACTTGGCATTTCGACTTCAGTTACATTCTCACGGACGTGACGTGGCTTCCCTCTGTCTTTTCTTCAAATCTTTTCATGGCAACTGTCCTGACGAGCTTTTTTTTCCCCTGATGCCCCGACTACATTTACGAATTTAAGCGAGCTACTAAATTGGCATCTATGTCTCAGCCTTTTACTGTTGAAATAGTTAAATGCAACCGCCATTTCTACTCCAGCAGTTTCTTTTCTCACACTTCCCGCCTGTGGAACTCCCTTTCGTTTATTTGCTTCCCTGATAACTACAATTTTCAAAAATGTGAATGCAATGTCAATCGCCGTCTTCTATCTTCTTGAATCCCTTTCATCTTTTGTCCTTTCCCCATTCCTGCCTATATTCAGTCTTTTCTCTCCCTTTTACTCTCTGTAATCCCCTGCGCACTAGTGGAATTTCCGCCTTGATTGGGGTGAAAAAATCGATAAAATGTGAATCTAATAAAAAAAAGTTATAAAATGAAAGTGTTAGGTAATGAAGAGACTACTGGTCATTTAATTTTCAATATTAACCACACGTTACTATAGCTGTGAAAACTCAATTAAGTGGGTAACAACAATAACAAAAATGACTCTATGTGAATATGTATGCTTTTCTGTAAACTTTTGCTGTGCGAGAATTACTTCTTCACATTGGCGACACCAGGCGTCAGTGTCTTCATTATGACAATGACGGATTCTTCTAAGATGCTTACGAAGCTAAGAGGCAAAAAGGCTGACTCTGTGAAAGGGTAGAGTATAAAATAATAACAGGAAAAATATGTTTAAAGATTTACATGTGAAAACGTAATAAGAGTAAAGACATAAAATATTACTTTTGGAGGCCATGGCTTAATAATAATAATAATAATAATAATAATAATAATAATAATAATAATAATGACAGCAACAACAATATCTCTGTGTATAAATAAAAATGAAAGAAATATCTGACCATTTTACTTTTATTTTTAACAAATTCTAAAGATATTCATTGGGTATAAAATATATCTGAAGCTTAAGTTAATACTTTGCACTAAAAGCAAATGAAAAAAAATAATAAAAAATCAAAATACTTCAAGTCATTGAAATATTTTTTCAAGGCATTAAAATGATTGACGTATACATTTTATCATACATGAATATTGAATCTATCTATCTATCTATCTATCTATCTATCTATCTATCTATCTCAGTCTGTTTATATCTATCTATCTATATCTCTCTATATCAGCTTGTTCATATCTTATCTATCTATCTATCTATCTATCTATCTATCTATCTATCTATCTATCTATCTCTGTCGGTTCGTATCTATCAAGTCGACATACTTGTTTTCTTTTTTTTTAAACAGTGAAATTAATATCTACAGGCCTAGAGATCGAAAGTCTTGTTAAATAAAATTTTCCTCTCGGTCGTAACAAGAAGTAATGTCAGATTAAAATCCATTACCTGCTCACTCTCTCTCTCTCTCACACACACACACACACATGCACACCCATATATATATATATATATATATATATATATATATATATATATATATATATATATATATATATATTGAGGTGCCTGTCTCAGAAAGACAGTGAAAAGTGTCGCCTCACAAATAATTATTATTAAATATAGTTATTTTTTTTTTATCCTCTTTGAATTTCCTAAAATCGTGGTTATGTGATTATTAAATATCTTATGTGATTCTCGTCGGGCAATGGTTAGCAAGATTGTATGAGTTCGACCATCACTGGGACCTTTTCTCTAATTTCCCTGTGCCAAGCCAAAGTCAGCTTAATAAATAAATTTATGATTTCAAATATATACCCGAAAAACACCCATCCAGATATTCACACCCCTTTCTTTTTCTTTTCCTTGTTGGCGGTTTTTCAATAACATATAGAGCGAAAGTTTTTTTTTTACAGCGTTTATTTAATTAAACATCAAGCAACACTCGCTGATTGTTGTGGATGGCAACTTCTTTTTAAAGAAGGTAGCATGCCATTTAATCAATCAAGTATTATGACTACTTGTTACATTTTTATACATTCTATGATCCACAAAGTCACCTTTATATCAGAATCATTCCAGTATATAAGTAAATATATAAAATCATATATACTTTTGTATATCAATCATCATTTCCAGATGTATTAGGTTGAGTCATAAGTAATTTCCGTTTTTAGGAATCACTTGAAATAACGAATGGATCAACCTAACAATCCTATGTGGCACTTAAGAATAAATTTAGAGTAATCTAAAATACCTTAAGTTTTGTATCCTAGTGGCAGAATACACTGTGGATTAAAGAATAAATTTTCTGAAGCCTACTAATAGCGTTATGGTTGGTTGATTTTGTTTAGTGGCATATCAATCTCTATGGGTTATTTAATGCCGAAATCTAAATATTTTGTACATAATTTTATACTTACAGGTAAAGGTATGTTTTTTAGATGTATAGTTTGTAGTTCATAAAATGTATTGTTGTTATTTTTTGTAAATGTATTGCTGGTAATTTCATTACAATTTCTTTTATAAAAATGTATTTTTATACTTTTTAGCGTTGCACTAATTGCTATAAAAATACAGGGTGACCCCAAAAAAACGGGAACTTTTTAACAATCCAATAAACCCAAGAGTGATGGAAGAAAAATATTTTATTCATAGTAATTGAAACCTTAAAACATGCCATTTAAGAAACAATGATGGACAAAAAACACGCATCCAGATATTCACACCCCTTTCTTTTTTCTTTTCCTTGTTGGCGGTTTTTCAATAACATATAGAGCGAAAGAACATGGCACAGTGGATAACGGCGTTGGTTAGATCCAGTGACAGGACCCAAAGAGTGTGAGTTCAATACCCGGTTAAGGCAGTGGAGAAGTTTCAGTGGGAAAATTAACAGGAGATAACTGATAACAGACACCCATTAAACATGACACGTGGAACTAGAACAGTCTACCCCAGTGAGCGAAATAAAGGGTTCAGTTCGACATTCCAACCACCTGAAGAAGGCCGGAGAGTACAGCGGCCGAAACGTTGTAATAAATATGGCGACAAAGATGAGGTCCGAATAATGTAAATAATGTACATAATACGTCATCTCAGAAATATAGACAGATACTAAAAGGATATTTTGCATTGTGAAGACACAAAATGATGCAAACGGATTGAAGCTTTTAGAAAAAGCGTGTTTGAAATATGAAACAAAGTAAAAAATGTCTTGATCGCAATGCATCTGAATTTTATATTGAAACGTCATTTCTTTTTTGGTAAAATCATGTAAAAAGTCATGCATGTATAAAAAATAAAATATTTGCACACAAGTTCTTTCTGTTCAGAAGTGAACTACTTATAGATAAGTAGACATTTTTTTAGGTTTCTACCGCTATCAATATCTATTACAATCTCTTCCTTTTTTGTTCATGTCTAGTTTTCTTTTTGTATCTATCTATCTATCTATCTATCTATCTATCTATCTATCTATCAACTATTCGTAAACAATGGTATTAGGTAAAAAATACCGAGCCTTCTGTATCAAAACCTTGATCGTAATGCTGAATATATATATATATATATATATATATATATATATATATATATGTGTGTGTGTGTGTGTGTGTGTGTGTATTATGGCTGCTTTCTCATTTCTGAGTGCAGCCATAGCTTGATATCTTCAGTGGCGGATTGGGTTTAAATATATATGTTTCCAGGAGAGACAAATGGGTCCACCCACAACTACTATACTAACATTTAATTCTCATAACGGATTAATAAGATTTTCAAAAAATACATATGGAAAAAGGTAGGATTAAAATTTATGTGGAAAAATGTGTATTTCTTAGCAATTACAGAGTACATGTACTGTACACATTACTGGAAGTAGATACCAAATGTAGATACCAAATGTTATAATTGATATATTTATTTATTTTTTATTTCAAATAATTGGTTGGTATTTTAAAATAGTTTACTACACAATTTACATATTAACAAGTAGTTTAAAAGCTCAATAGATCATTGTTTGAAGTCCACTATATTAAAGACAATAGTTTGTGTTCACTCAGTGATTGTTGGGATAGGCCAATGATTGCTTTTGCATCCAATTCATCTAACAATTCATTTTCAATGGATAACAACATGCATGATTCCAGATTCTCCCCAGACAGCGAATTTCTTAAATTTGTTTTTATGATCTTTAGCTTTGAAAATGTCCTCATATTGGATTTGAGCAACTGATTCTGTGCAGATGACTTTATTCGTTATTATTACGAAAACAGTTGTCTGTGTTTGTTTCTTTATTGCATTTTTGTTTGATATAGGGAGCTCACTCCATCAGGGATCCACGTGATAACGGGCAAGCTGATATCCTGGCATATCCGCCAATGGATATCCTTATCATTCCACTGTTGCACCAGTATGCTTCAAGAATGTCTTTTGAGTGCAGTCTCTGCTTCAAACATTACAGACGTGTCTCTTCAGCAACATAGGGTATGACGATAAACTGCATCTGCCAGCAAGGTCTCTGATCGGGAGATTGGAGGTTCTGAGGAGCGTGGAACCACAATTGATGTTGTTTGCAGGTACACCCAGACTCAGGGTGGTTGTTCCTGTTAGGGTCCAAGCTATGGACAAATATTGAAACCCCAAACAAAACACCATAGAAGTATTAAAATACCAACTGTGTATATTTATAGTAAAATGACCAACAATACATTTTATATGTAGTTGAAGTATACAAATCCAGTAAACTTTGCCTGTGCTCAACTCTAGTTAACATTGCTTGTGCTCAAATCCCGTAAACATTCACCAAGCGTCAGTGAATGCATTTTCCTCCGCATGGAGGAATTCAGTGTCATAGCTCTGCTTCGTATACAATTTTATGTCAGATGTCATTCTGACAGACTGCCACTCGGATGATGTCTATAACAAAGCACAAAAATAGGTTATTGGTGGAAGATTCAATTTCTACTGCCCAACAAACGACGTCTGACGTCGTAGGCCAGCACAATAAAAAGATGGACATTACTTTGGGAGTGACATATGAAACGGCACTTCAAGCGTCTGTTCATAGACGCGAGAAGCGGCACTGAGTAAGCACAAATAGAAAAGAATCTAATTTTTTTTTTCATTCAAACATTATGGCTATGTGATAATGTTTTAGTTGAGACAAGACAGGACGTAGGGAACTAAGAACTCGTGCATTTTTAAAAGGTGATAGTGCTAAGTAAACATTCTCAGGTGAAACCACAATTCGAACCCAGGTTTATCGATTCCGTTTCCTCAGCAGGCAACCGTTAGGCCCTCGCTCCCTCACGCGCTGCAAGGAAGTAAAAAAAAAAAAGGAAAAAAAAGAAAATAAATTGGTAGAAGTTTTTGTTACCTGGTTTTTCTTCGTTTTTTTATTTTTTATTTTTTTTGCCGTCATTTAGTTTGTTTCAACCTTTTGTTTGCATTCTTTTATATGTCAACAGGGACGTAATACTTTATTTTCCTCTAATGTGAACAGAGACTTTAACAAGTAAGAATTTGAAAGACGACGTATAAAGGCCGAAAGAAAAATATGAAGAAAAAGAAATAAAAAAGGAAAGGAGCAAGAAAATTATTATATATATATATATATATATATATATATATATATATATATATAGAGAGAGAGAGAGAGAGAGAGAGGGGTTTATTTCAAACTGTTTGTACTTATCGGCCCGTAACTATGTGACATCTTTTGCTAGTGAAACTTGACCTTTGAAATGGACGACAAAAAGCTTAAACTTAAACAAAAGGAACTTGAATAGAAAGGGAAGCAGATTTGAAATGTAAAAACGCCAATTAAGGCCTGCGACACGACACAACTGTTAACAAGCAAAGTAAGCAGACTTTTATTTCCAGGCGAAGCAATTATTAACAAGGATTGTGTGCGTATATTTTATGGATTGTCACCCCGTTTCAGATTCTCTGTTTAAGTTGAATTTAAAAATATGATTATAATGCTGATGATATTGACTTTTGTTAACTTTTGGTAGCGTAATTGGTAGATCTATCTATCTATCTATCTATCTATCTATCTATCTATCTATCTATCTATCTGTGTGTGTGTGTGTGTGTGTGTGTGTGTGTGTGTGTGTGTGTGTGTGTGTGTGTGTGTTATCCGTTGTAGTTATGAAATTTTTTACAAAACATGCGTTTCAGTATGAGGGGGCTGACCAGGAATTGGTAGAAATGTAAAATGACATTAGTATATCAATGTTATATGTACTTTAATATGTTGTTGCTATATTGGTAAGAGATTTTGTTGAGTGTTGGTTGATCGATTTTAATATAGAGGGATCAAATTTTTTGTGTTTGTTGGACTTGGGTGTATTCAGTTCGATTATTGACAAGTACAATTGGTTTCAGTGTCAATATTTAAATGTAATTATTTATAAAAGGACCGATAAATTTTCATTAAAAAATATTATAAAGAATTCCATACGAATACCGATATACAGTAACCACATCAAGTTGGCAACAACGCGATGAAGGCGAGAAAAAGGATCTTTTCTGTTAATTCACTCCAAAATAAAAAGAATTTATATTTACTAAAATTCACACCAAATTCTCCCAGAGCGAGGCCCTTCCATTGCACTTCGGTTGTATTGGGTTTTGTGATCGCTCCAAATGTGTGCGACTCGAGCGCACTATTTTTAAGTGTGGGAGGGTTGTATCCGCACTCACCCCAATAAACAAGCCAAAAAGAGATTTAAAAAAAATTTTTTTTTAATTTTAAAAATTCCTTGTAAGCTGCATCCTTTCCCCAAATATGCCTCTTTACTCTTGTTCTTAATCCTCTGTAACCCCTTGCGTGCCAGTGGCACTCTTGTCTTGGTGAATTGCTTAAAAAAAACAACCCCCAAACCCCTAAAAAACTCGAATATAATAAGCACTTATGAAATGTGAATAACTCTTTGATTTCTGGTCATTTTTCATTCATTTCAGAGTTGGAGTTTTTGTGTGACAAGCTAAACAAATTTATAATTCCAAAAGAGTGCCAAATATTGAATATAAGAACTAACAAACTTTGATTTAAAATTTATAATTTCTTGGGGTGAATTAATATTTCTGATAAGTAACTTTACATTATTTGGGGGCGAAGTAACAGAAAAGATCCACAAAAATAATAGCACAAATACACTGATAAAATGTTCAGACAATATGTTCAAGCGTAGACAAAGACAAGTAACAGTTCTTACACACACCCAAACTCCAAAACAACACATAAGAAAGTCCAGACACTAATTTTCTAAACCCTCAGTCGGAAACTCAGTTTAGCGCATGCTCATATATCTGAACGTTATGACTGGAGCTTGTCTCACTCAGACTGTATGTCGGCCTGTAGTAATTATTTCGAGAATGCATAAAGACTTTTTTTTTTCTTGACTCGTTTTGCTAACATCTGTCCTCGTCACAAAGAAAGTACATACAATAGAATCTCCCTACAAATATTATTTGCATTTACAGTGCTACCATTCTGCTTTGGCAACAATTACCACCCTCTGTCTCTGTTGGACAACAATAGAATGGCGGCCATTTTGGCTTGATTGTCAGATTTGTTTACCGAAAGAAAAATCTCGAAACATTGTAACCAGACTCAATTCAATTCGATCTGATGAGAATGGTTTCAGAAGTGAACGGAGCGATATTTCTTTTTTTTCGTCTTTATATTTAATACAATCAGATATCATCATTTGTTTTTTCGCACAAATTATGGGAAAGGTTGCGGTTATAGAAATGTTATTTTGATATACGAAATGGATCCAGCGGCGAAAAAATTTCACGTCATGTTTATGACTTGCAAATGAATTTAGTGTTGTCTGTTTCCATCTAAAAAGATACGTGGAGATTTTCATCAGATGTTTTAAGAATGGTATATATATTTTGATGATACTCTGATATTAGTGTTGATAAGAGTGTAATGACAAAAGTACGCAGTTGTAAGCTTTAAGGAAGCTTTATTCAACTGAGAATACAAGGTTTTGATTATTCATAACAAAGAGTATTATTCAAGAAGGACGTTGTTAATAACTTGACTGAAATAAAGTGCAAATACGGAATAAACAAAGATTGGTACAATAAATTCGCCATGCTACACCAAAGTCAGTAACTTAATGTTGTAGAGTGGTTTCACAATGGAGGCTTGTATTTGTACTAAGTCGGTCCTAAAATAGGTTCGACGTACAAAACGTTAGGAACTTGATATAATAGGTAATGACGCAGAGAAATCTAGTGGTAGTCGCTGATACTTTTAGTATCTGACTAACGGTCGTCCGGCATCGACTGACTGAGCAACTCCGCGACCCCTCGTTACTCTTACTACTCCTACTTATTATAGGTGGGAGAGTCTATTAACTATAGAATAGGTGTGTTCCACTATAACACTTAAAATCTGCCTGAAGAAAGAATTCACATAATTAATAGCCCGAGATAGAAAATGATGAAATTGGAACACAGATGAGCAGCTACAGACTAATAACTTGCCTACTCAAGATAAATTAAATCTTGACTGAACAAATAGTTGAAGAAATATATCACTCTACGCAGAACCGGAAGAAAAAGGCAGGATGATTCTAAAGGAGAGCAAATCAAGGTGAAAAATCTCATGTAATGAATTGACTAAAGGAGAGAATACAACAGGCATACGTGGATAATTCCATAGAAAACATAATTTGACTATTGAAGGGGAAAACTTAACAGATTAGGAGTCAGTTTTTCGGCGGGGGTGGGTAGGGATAAATGATTTTACTTTTGTTGAACATAGACATGACACGACCGAATGTAATCTTGAAAAACACGGAAGCATAGCATTTAGAAAAAAAGATAAACAAAAATTCATCTTTTTAATCAACAAGGATGAATTCAATTTGTATTTTTAGAACATAAAGAAAAAGTAACGTTGATGAAACTAGGACATCAACCAAAATGATGACATCGAAATGAAGTTTGAGATAGAGACGGACACACTATTAGTTATGTCAAAAAACAAAGCTCACGACTACAGATGAAATTAATCAGCCAGTCAGAAAAATAGCGTTTTAACCACAAATGACCTTTAGAAATAGACACAACATATTATCCATGAGAAAGCTGATAATTAAATATGATGTAATCAGTATGCATACACCTGTGTTCCCCCTCACAGTAATATGATTGGCTGGTGTTAGCCATAAATACAGACTAATGTGGAAGTACATGGACGACGCCTATTGTCTTCGTCTAATGCCTACGCCTATTGCCTACCCCTACGACGAGGACCAGTCCATTACGGTTACCTGCTAGATTGTCCTACCCGGTTACAGTAGTCAACAACCACTTCGCTACTTCGAACAAATATATCCCTTGTCGGGACATATCAAAATATATACTCTAACTTCCAGACAAGAAAATAAATTTTTAACCGCAAAGGATCCTTTGAAATTCTCAATGCTAGTTATACGTAAGTGAAAGTATATTGCGAAACACCAGGAAAGAGATGAAAGCATTAATCAGAAGTAACCCTTAGAAATCCGTAAACGAAAACAGGAAATAACGTAAGGCGTTAACCACAACAGAACGTTAGAAATAAATAGTACTAGTTATATGTAAGAGATGCAAATTATTACAGTTCAAGAAACGGTGCTAATCACAAAAGTTCCTTCAGTAGAAATGCACCCTCATTGAAAGCTCAAGATTACAGATGGAATTGAACCGCCAGACTAAAAATGAAGGTGTTAATCCCAAAGGACTTTTAGAAATGCACTTTACTGTTTATTCGTTAGAGAAATCTCATGGCGACAGATGAACTTGAAATGACAAGCAAAACGTGACTGTGCTAACTCCAACTGATATTTAGAAAAGTAAACTACAAGTTTTATATAAAAAAAATTTCAGGGCGACAGCTGGAATTGAATTTTGTATAATAGAAACAAATCAACAGAAGGAACTAAAGTAGCCAATCATAAATCCTTTAAGCAGAAAGATATGAAGGAAAATGTCTTCAAAGAATACCTAAGACGAACAATGAAATATTGCAAACCAAACTCTATGACATAATATTAAAGAAATAATATCTGGGTTGCTTGTGGGATGCTTCAGATATTTTTTTAACTGGACAAGAGAGGAACTCAGGATGTTGAACTAGAAAGCAAGAAAACTAATGAGAAAGCTCTGCACTCAAGATATCGACATGCTGCATGATAGAAGAAAATAGAAAAGAAAACTCGTCAATTTTGAGCATTGCGTTGACTTATCAGTCAAAGGACTGGAAGAGTACACGAGACAAAGAAAGAAGAAAGTTGCTGAAAACAGCCTAAAATTCACGACAACGAACAGACGAATCCCGAAAACACAACCCAGATAAGAACTAAAAAATGAGTAGAAAAATTCTATGGAGATTTCAGAAGACAATTTGAAGGAATAACAAATAAATCGATATTGGCATGGCTAACTAGGTGGGGGTGGGGAACTTGAGAGAGTGTGAGTCGCTCTTTAAAATAAAAACAATTCTTCAAGCACCAACTCTATGATAGACAAAACAGGAAAAGCGCAAGTGTAGACGAGACAACGACATAATCGGCGAATGTCGCAAACTGACGTAGACATAATATAAGAATATAGAATAGGCATGGCTGGGCGAGGAAGGTTATTTACTGTGGAAAATGCAAGCGTTTGTATTTTGACCAAATAGACGAATGATATATGTACAGACCAAATTTTTTTAATGAATGAAACAAAAAAATTCTTTAGGATTTTGAGATTCAACCAGATCACTCCATACAGGCCAGAAGACCAGATCTGGTAATAGTAAACAAATAAAATCCCACCAAGAATTTTGTTGGATAAACAATAATTAAATAGGCGAATATCACCAAAATACTTGCGGGCGTAGTGGTAGATATACCACGTGTTATTTTTGGACCATTTAGAAAATAACAAGAATAACTTCCTTCACCACTCCCGCAAATTCGAGAAAATGATTTTCGCGAGCCAGGGTGAAATTATTTTAACTAATGAAAACCTTGCATTCAAAAAGTTCACACCTCTATCTGAAATTAGATTTTGGATCTCTCTTACGGATATAAAAATAGAAGCATAATGCTTCTCGGTAGTTCAGAACAATTTTAGAACCCAATTTGATCTACACGTGCGTACACACGCACCTACACACACTGAAAGAGATGAGCCAGCAACCGCCGACTAAGGCCTTATTCACGCACTGACAGAATCATTAAGCTGACCATCATAAAGTAAGTCTGTCCACACATCTCATATCTCTCCATGAACACTTAATTTAGAAAACAAATTTTACTGCATGGAAAATTGAACATTTTATTTTTATTGTATATTTCTGAAAAGAATATATAAATGTTATTTCAACTGACTTTCTGCTTCTAATTTACCTTTAGAGAATTACGGTTTTCTTACGTTTCATTTAAAAGCTGTGTTGTTGTTGTTCCGTATTTTGAATCCCGACACTCAGATAACAACAAAAACCTGAGTAGACAGATACCAACGTCTTTCCTAAATGTTTTTTTTTATTCTTTCAAGGTGATAAATGGTAAAATTTCATAACTATTTAAATCAACAGTGTAGAAGAAGTCATGTTTTTTATCATTTCACCCCAATGCAAGGTAGTATAGTCACTAAGACACAAGGAGTTTGAAAGAATAAAAAAAAAGAGAAACATTATTAAGGAGGGAGAAAAATAGAAGAGTAATCAGATAACGATTGACATTGCATTTAAATTTTTGAAGCCCAAAGTTGGCTAGAAAGCATGGGGTCGGAAGGGAGTTCCACAAGCGATAAATGCTAGAGAATAAACTGTTAGCATTAATCTTATGGTTACATGTAGCCAATTCTACTGTGAGTTGATGAAACCTTGCTTATATTCATGAAGTCTAAGTACCATCGCCAAGAGTTCGTCCGAACAATTACCATGAAAGTATTTACAGAAAAGGGAAACTACATGGCGGCGGTGGGAAAGTGACTGAAGCCGAAATGCCAGGTCATATTTTAATCTTCAAAAGATTAATTCGCCTATGAGAATTTTTGAAAGTATCGACTCTTCTCTGTATCTAATTTACACAGAGAATACATAGAGAATTAATAAATAATAACTAAACACATAGAAGATCCCAGCACGGCATTTGGATTGCTTTTTCAAAGAAGAAAGGACATTCTTTATGATCAGCAGTCTGATACCTCTACCGTGGGCTGGCATTTGTAAAGGTCACTGAATATGTAAGTGCAGAGCGAATTTAGGAAGCGTATAAATTTCGATTTAACTGTCAATAGAAATAAAATTTTAATCACGATCGACACTTAGCCTACTTTGTGGCTGAAGTAGTTGCACACATCCCATTAGCTCAAGAGGTCGGCGTTCACACCTAAGTAAGAGCCATGAATTTGAATGATATCTTTAAAAAATACTGGAAATACTTGTCATATCGACGTGTTTTCTGTATGAGTCACTCAGGTAATTTATCTCTACAATATGCTGTCGTTAAAATTAAAAAATACCCTAAAGAAAGCTAATCAGTTCAGTTATGGGCCATGTGTGATAGACGATCATGTATCTTTCGATACATGACTATCCATTACTCGGTGGAGTAATGGATAGCGGCTCGGATTGAGTATTCGGAGAGCCGAGTTCGAATTCCAGTCGAATCTATTACATTCACTTACGTGCTAATACCCTTGGGAAGGGTATGAATCCTCTTCCTCTCCCCACAGCTATAGGTAAATAGTAGGACAGAACGGGTTCTTTAGTCTTGGATGGCAACTGGTCTACCACAGAAAGAAATAGCAACCTACTACGGGAAAAATCTGCCTCGTCAGTGATGTATCGAAAGATACATGATCGCCTAAGCGTGTATCACGTATGGCACATAACTGAGAAAGCTAATACGAAACAAAATAAAATTAAAAGTACTGTATTAGAAATGTGATCTCCTCTATTTACTAATGGTCTATTCATTCACAGGCATAGAGTAATAATGTATGTCACCATAATACCGGCGTATTCCATTAATAAGAAGTGGGGATAAGGTCGCTTGACTGATAAATGCAGTAACATTGTGTTTTATATAATAGATGATGTTTGTTGGCAGACTGATGGCTGAAGAAGAGAGAGAGAGGTGGTAAAGGAGGAGGAAGAAGAGATAGAGAGAGGTGATAAAGAAGGGATAGTAAGAGAAAGAGGTGATAAAAAAGGGGGATGAATGAGATAAGTGATAAATAAGGAGAGAGGAAGAGAGAGAGGGTTGATATATGGGAGGAAGAGAGAGAGGTGATAAGAAGGAGGGAGAAAGAGAGAGAGAAGCGTGATAAAGAAGTGGGAGAAAGAGGTGATAAAGAAGGAGGGAGGAAGAGAGAGGGTGATAAAGAAGGAAGAAAAAAGAGAGAGAGAAGTAATAAAAAGAGGAAGGAAGAGATTGGTGATAAATGAGGGAGAAAGAGAGAGAGAAGGTAAAGCACAAAGGTGGAAGAGAAAGAGAGAAGATAAAAAGGAGGGAGGAAAAGAGAGATGCGGCAAAAGAGAGAAAAAGGAGATAAAGAAGGAGGAAAGAAAAGTGAGAGGTTATAAATATGTAAGGGGAGGAGAGATGTGATAAAAGAGAGCGAGAGATATAACGAAAGTGTTCAGAGAGTGTAGTAGAGGTGCGGACGGAGTAAAAGAAACATAGAGAGGGAAGGAGGGAGAAGATAATGTTTATTTTCTTTCTCTGTTTCTAAATGTTTCCAGTTTTGAGTTGACTCTTCCACTGGCACCAGCAAAATCAACGAAGAAAATGAAGCAAAGTAATGCACAGTTGAAGTAAAATAGATAAACGCTGCTCACATCCTGATGGATAGAGACATACTTCGAATTTCATTATCTTTAGATCATTCAAATGGATGCTCTGTTCTTGCAAGAGAGAGAAAAAAACCAACTATCTTGTCATCTCAATGGTTGCAAGCAGTTTGCGATGCACAGGTGACCAAATTACTTCATTTCATACGAGCGATCACGCGAAGTCTCGTGAAGTTGTCGCGAGACAATCTTCTTCACTGCGTCCATTGCGCTGACGTCACTCGAATGCCAATCCAAATGTCAAACAGGTGTTGCGTGCCGACCTTTCTCACGCAAACACCCGTCCATTCTGAAGAGCACAAACAATACAAATCGCAACCATGATCAAAAATAGGGTCACTGCTTCAAATCGAAACGATTTGTTGTTTGGGTCAACACCCAAATGATTCATTTGCGTTGTTCACTTCATTTGAACCAATAACTAGTGGTTATCGCCATATTTGATTTCCTATGGAGCAGACAGTGAGGGAGTATTTGCTGCCAGGATAAACATACTATTCTTATTACATCTAATTACTTTTAGAAACGTTACATGATATTTTGAAGACTTATTTAGTGAGGTTTGTAAAGGTAGAATTGCCCTGAAATGAAATTAGCCCTCATATTTATTTCCCTGTCTCCCCAGATATCTCTACAGTTTTCAGAATTAAAATATCGCAGATTTTGGGTCTCTAGTTAGCACTGAAGAAAATATAATTGGGAAAGGTATTAATCCATCTCCCCCAGCTATGGTTTAAATAGTATGACTTGTATCTGGAAAACAGTTGTTACTCTCAGAAATATTAATGTAATATACATTCGCAAAAATAAAATTATTCTTACACTCTAAAATATGTTTCGGCTTTATATATATATATAACCCACAAAGGGTTGATAAACTGTAAATACAAATCAATGAATCAATAAAACGGAAGTAATTAATTTCATCCGAGTGGGCTCCTTATGGATGCGTGTGTAGCGTAAAAAGTGGTTTCGGTGAGCCGTGTTCAAATTCCTTCTGAGGCCATTGCACTTACTTTCGCACAATTTTAGCCAGATATCTCTGGTCATGATCATCAAGGACCCGTGGTTGGCTACTGCATTGCACCCTGTGAGCGGTAATATCTTCCATCAGGTATTATCCCGACACCTTAGAGAGAGGGACGAGGAATGTCTCCACAATTTCAGAGATGGAATGTCCAATGCGTCAATCACCTACAATCATGTCCCGTTCGAACTCCAATAATTCACGTCGTCTTTCCATGATCAATCTATTCGGTGTTCACATTGACTCACTTGATGGGTATTTCCATGACTTCAATTGATTGATGCATTTGTTGTTTTTTTACGATTTATCACCCTTTTGCAGGTCATTAAAAGCCAGAAAATGTTTTAGGATTGTAAGAATATTTTGGAGACAATAATGATTTACTGATACAAATTCTACTATTTAACTCATAGATGCAGAGAGAAGAGGTGGAGTCACACCTTTCCCAAAAATATTTGCACGTAAGTGAATATAACAAATCCAACTGGAATTTGAACTCGGCCCTCCGATTAACAATTCTGAGCAATTATTCATTACACCACCCGTACATCCAAGTTTACACCACCTGGTATTCCCAAGCGGTCACCCATCTAGGTACTGACCAGGTTCGACGTTTCTTAACCATGACTTCAAGCCACGGTGGTGCCACCTAACATTGCGTTCACATACTGTCATCCCATGACCTTTGACACGTCAGTGTACTTCCAGTTAATTCCTAAAATTATTTTAAATTTGTAATCGATCCTTAAACTTTCCAATGGATCCATATAATTCTGTTTCTCTTTTCAATTGAATTTTCAGTTGTATTTTATCCACAACTGAACATTAAAATTCTTAAGGTTTTCAATTGAACTTTAAAATTATCATTTCCTATTAATTATTAACCTTCTTTTTCTATTTTCTATTGATCCTTAAATCTGTTTTTCTATTTGGCTATGAGATGCGTAAATTTTGCTAAAGGCCTACACGGAGAGATACGTAAATATGAATATCTTTTTTTTCTGGTTTGAATTTTAAACTTATAATTATGAATGAATCATTTCATAGTTGATATCGGAACATTATTTTGTGGGTGGGCGGCCCAATTAAACCTCAGTTTGGAAAATGTATTGTTAACATGTAAAAATGTCCCGAAGGAACGTGAAATAAATTGTTCGTAAGGAATTTAAGTTCAGACGTTACAAAAGGAGCAAGACAAACTGTGATTGGTGGATAATTATTTGAGCCCGAGGAATTAAATTCCATAAAATTTTCCTTGAGTGTAGATTGACGTCAGAGATGACGCAATATAATTTTATATAAACAAAACTATAATAATAATTATGAAATGGACAAAGTCCGACAATTATTTTAAGACAATTGTTATGTTTAAACATAAATAAACAGTATTAAATAACATCTACCGGCCTTTTCATAGAAAATATTCGTCCCCGACAGGATTCAAACCTGTATCCTATACGGAACCGTCATATAGCCTGACGTGCTTTTAAAAGCAGTAAATTCGACATCGCTAACTGATCGATCCTCTGTGGCGAAATCGGTAAAAGCACGTCAGGCTATATGACGGTTCCATATACGATACAGGTTCGAATCCTGTCGGAGGACGAATACTTTTTGTGAAAATTTCTCGGACATTCAGGTTAAATGTTGTTTAATACTGTTTATATAAACAGAGCATATGCTTAAATATTTGTATCTATAAAAAGAATGTTAAACATAAAAATATATTAATATAATAATAATAATAATGTACAGCTCACATATTACAAAGAGTTTTGTCTATGTAAAATGTTTTTGATCATAGTTTTTTTTTTTTTTGTTTTTTTTACAAAAATGATAAGGGAAAAAGTCATGAAGTCATTTCTGACTTTAGATCTCTGGTTGGGATCCGAAAAGAAATGTATATACAACAGGAATCAAAGGACATAATAATAATAATAATAATAACAAGAACAATTGACTTCTGGTCAGCGCGGTGCCTAAACCAACAAGGAGACCTTTCAATGATAGGGCAAGAAAGAGTTGTGTGTTCTTACGGTAATGAGCCGTAGTCCGTAACTATGTAAATATCGCCCCGAGCCGTAATAAGAAAACCATGTTAACTTGCAACCATAAAAGTTTTGAAGAAGTTTTATCTGGAATAAAACGATTAATGTCCCTGTTAAAGAGGAAATAAACAGAAAAATATTAATAAAGAAATACAGATGTGAGCTCATCACTAGTTTTATTCTGAATTTATTCCACGCAGTATTGTTGACTATTTATTCATAGTAGTAATAACTTTAAGTTGTGTGATTTTGATAGAAGTCTTTTCACTTATTACATTATTTCTCAATATCTTAATTAGCTTAAAACCACTTGAAAGTTACTTTTCTGTTTATAAGTAACCGAAAATAATCATAGACTTGAAAATAAGGACCAGTGTTACGAGAGTGAATATTTTTACTTGATAGTGCTTTGTAGATAGTCGTTTTACTTGCTAGTGCTTCGTAGATAATCATTTTACTCGATAGTGCTTTATAGATAATCGTTTTACTTGATAGTGCTTTGTAGATAATAGCTGGGTGACCGCTTGGGAATACCAGGCGCTGTAAGCTTGGATGTACAGCTGGTGTAATGAATAATTGCTCCGAACATTTCTTCAATATACTTAAGCAAATAATTAAAATCTGCACATAGCAGTGAGATAATGAATTGACATACGAACAAGAAACAAACCATAGATTTTTATTTTGTAGAGGCGTTAACGAAGATTTAGAAGGATTTAACAACAACTGTTTCAAGACCTCTTGCATCAGCTGCAAGAGTTCTTGGAAAAGCATCTCCAGGCTTTTGTAAAATTATAAACTTAATGCATATTACTGACTCCTAAAAGGATGGGATCAGTAATGTACATGAGAAAGACATAGGGTGGATGGACGATTGAATAATTTTTTGAAGCCATAGGTTTTCTACCGGTCTGGCATCTCGCTAAAGTCACTTTCTCATAGACGTGCCGTTGCTTCCCTCTGTCTTGTCTACAAGTACTTTCACGCTAACTGTTCCGACAAGTTATTTTCGCTGGTTCCCAAACTGCATTAATTTAAGCATGTTACTAGGTCGGCATCTCAGTCCCACCCTTTCACTGTCGAAACGGTTAAATGTAGCCGTCTTTTCTACTCCAATAGCTTCATGTCTCGCACTTCCCATCTGTGGAACTTCCTTCCTCTTATTTGCTACCCTGACAGTTATAGTCTTCAAATATTTAAATAATGTCGATCGACATCTTCTGATGCCTTGATTTAATTCCCCGTCTTACTCTTTATCCTTTCCTCAATCACGTCTCTTTACTCTTGCTCACATTCTCAGTAATCCCTTCCGTGCTAGTGGCACTCTCGCCTTGCTTGGGATGAAAAATAAAAATAAGACTGAGGCGACTGGAGATATCTGCCTCTCCTTAGACGGTGTACTGGGTGTAGCATTTACCTATTTTTCATTTTATCATAGAATAAAAAGATTTAGTTTTACTTAATAAAAGTTTACAGATTCATTGTTATATTTATGGACAATAGTTTACATATATTTATCATTCAAACTGACCACGATTTGCTTTCAGCGTCGCCCTTAATTTCTTCTCAACTGAAATGCACGCCTTTTTTTTTACTGTCTTCTGTCAAACTGTACTAAAATCAAGTAAGTCTTTCATACTCAAATATACCAGACTTAAAGTCTGACGGTTGAATATGAGAGACGGGAAACATCACTCCAATATGGACGATATCGCAAAGTCTATAGGATTAATGTCAAGGCTTGATGGAGGACAAATTAAATTATCAAAACATTCATGGAAATGTCTCTTGCAACAGTTCTGCGTCAAATTAGTTTGTGGATGGGAGCTCTGTCTTGAGCGAAGCCATGACGACTTCCAAATGTGGCAACATAGCCCGCTCCAACATTTGCTAGTAAAGTCTGCTATTCACTTTCACTTCTCCTTCAATGAGCACCAAGGACGACTTCGAACCATCAGAAGCAGCAGCAAACCAAACCAGGATACCAGTTGGTTTCTGTCGCTAGAAATGTGTTCTGACACATTCGGGAATGTTTCCTGATGAAGTGGCGTAGACCCTATCGTTTTGGTATTTGGCCACAGCCTTCACAGTGGAAAAATTTTTCGTTTGATCAAACGAAGACTTTGTCTGCGGCACGTTCATCTCTTTCAATATTTTCGTCCCCTTGCCAAGCCGCTTTGGATTGGTGGCATTGGGAGCAGCTGTTGTATGGTTTTAGCTCTAAATCCTTTTTCACAATCCTCCTTAGCGACATATTCGAAAATATCCAGATTTTTGTCATCTTTCCTATGCTTCCTCGGGGATTTCTTTTCACCCTCTTCTTGTCGGCTTCAATTACTCTGCTGCTCCGAACTGAAGGGTTTCTTCCTGGAATTGAATTTGATGAGGTTGTTTGCTCCTCCTGAAAGATTTTACCAGCCATTTTATATGCGACAATTTGATAACATTTTATTTGAGTCGCCGTATTTAATTAAACTGTAAACAATAAAACAAAAGAATGTTAGGAAACTTTATGCAAAATTTGAAACTATTTTAAATATTTAAATAATGGGAAAATATTTATTCCGCATCCGGTACTCAAAATGTAGTAGAAACCTTCAGTAGATTGAAAGACCCGTTCTAGTCGTATTGCTAAAACTGATAAATATTTTAAGATTTATTTTGTTCTATTATAATTCTTACTATTAAGTTTTAATTTATACTAAATTGTAGTGGTTTCTCTATATAACCGCTTGTCTTACCCGTTTTCCACCATCACCACACTAATATTTTGCTTTTATTTCCGCCGTCTGTTTATGTCTTTCAAAGTACCTATTGTATATAATGCGAAGGGTGTTCCAAAGATTTTGAGTTCAGCTTTCTAAATGACGAGGCAGTAAGAAAAACTTGTTTTTATTTTTTTTTGTTTTTATTTTTTCAGCAAAGGTTGTTTCCTCAGAGCGCCCAGACTGTGGTTCGACTTCAAGGGATCTCCTTCCTGACAACACACAACAACCCAACGACTGAGCGACGCAAACAAATGGGCGTTCTTCGTGTTAGACATTTTGCATGTGATCTCAAAATTTCCGCGGTACAATTTGTTCCAGAGTCAAAAACACAATAAATCGCTAAACTTTAATTTCTGACTCTGCTCTTCGTCGGTCTTTGTCAATTGCTGGAGATTTTTTCATTGCTTCTGAAATGTCTCTTTAAATATCGCGAGCGAAGAAAGTGTTCAATGTTTGAGAAAACAACAACAACAACAACAACAACAACACACACACACACACACACACACACACACACACATACACACACATGTGCACTTTTGATTAAAAACCAACGAAATTTTCTTGTTGATTTTTTAAGATTTACTTTCTCATTATTTAGACATTTTAAAAGACATTTTGTTGTTTTCTATGTCATCTGTTGTTTTTCTAAACATTGAGTTTTGCCCCGTTGGCTTCTATCGTGATTTACGTGAGTCTTGAAAACGTAATATTAAAAAACAATAAACTGATATCAAACAAACAACAAAAAAAAACTCTTTGAAAATGGCTAGTGTTAGTCAAAAGTCTTTAGACGTGGGAAGATCTATTTACAAATATGAATCGAAAACCAGAAAAAAAAAACATTAGAAATATTGAAACAGTAAATAAAAAAAATAATCAACAAGGAACTTCCGTTGATTTTTAATCAAATGTGCATCAATGAAAAATTGCTGCCCAAATGCATTCCATATCGTGAAATACATCTGTTTGATGCTTTGGTACACAATATCAGTGGTGCTTTTAGCCAAGGATCATTAGAGATTTAGGGTCTTTCCAAAGCATACCCCCTCTTCATGGTGACCCAGTCAATACTGATCGGATGTCTAGCATGTTTCTCTTTTATTCATTATTTATTATAAAAGTGAATCATGTTAGATCGATAAATGTTTCCTATTTGTTCTTTATCCTATCATTCTATTGGATTCCGTTTCATATTTGATCTGTATTTGATCCTAATTCACACACACACACACACACACACACACACACACACACACACACACACACACACACACATATATATATATATATACATAAGTATAGTTAAAAACGACTGACAAGGTACTGCGGTTAAGTTTTGTATTGTGTCCTTGTATTACAATTATTTCTTTTCTGGACATAAATTATGTAGAAATTGTCCGAATACTCTGTATATCCGAAAGCTTTCAGCTATTCTTTTAGCCATTATCAAGGATGATTGTATTTTAACTGAATGTATGAATTTCTTTTGTTAGCATATATATATAGCGGACATATATTTTAGGTTGAGTAAATTTTTTAAATACCTTGTTTTCAACATGAGACATAAATTTTTTAACTGTTATTTATCGTAAAACAAGTTCGTTTTTTTTCTGAATGTTGTGTTATTTTCCTTGTTGGCTGCCGGGTCATGTAATTTGAATCCACAAATATTAAATACATAGTAGAGTGTTTTCCTCTTGTCTACTCGTTGGTTTTGAATTCAGAGTTTTCCCTCTCTTAGACTGGTTGCCAACGAAGAATAGAAAGTTCAGTATAATCTGATATTTAACCAATAGCTGGTCTGGGGGGAGACAGAAGAGATAAATTCTTTCCTTTCCCAAGGATATTAGTGCGAAAGTACAAACGCAATAGACACGGCTGAAATTTGAACTCGGTTCGCTGATTTCTCGCCGATAACCTTCACGCTACCCGCACATACAGCCAGTATTTAAAAAATCTACAATACACGATAACTGTCCAATGATCAATTTATATAACACAATCTGTTCATATTTATCTCACAATCACTTATTATCACGACCCTACACGTATGCTTTGTCAAATTTATAGAGAAAATAAAGAAAAGATTCGTGATTTAGTTGACCGAGTTACAAGATTTTGCCGCAAGTGTTTAACCACATGTTCAGTACGGATGCATGAAATTGCAAAAATTGTTTACAAAAATATAGACTGTAAAACCGCTTTTACAACATCACAGTGCTGAAGTCTCCATAGAATTATTGCTCTTTGGAAAGACATGCTCCCCGAGCACACAAACTATACAATTTCATAACACTTGCTGTAATGTAACAGTTGAAAAATTAATCTTGGTAGCCATTAAAAGTTTAAAAAAATCTCCACCTGCGAAAGACTGCACATCACGCATGACTTAAAAATTTCACTCATTGTACAATATTTCAGGCCGACACATCCTCACAATTGTCTAAGCCTGCTGAAAGATGGGATTTTATGGAGCCGCCATCTTTATACTCGTTTTCTACCAAGGCTATAGATTTCAGTCTACCCTGCTATTTAATTCATAGTGAGTTCCTTATTGCGTCCCTACACGAGACTAGTTAGTAAATATCTCTCTGAGTACCTACTGTAGAGTGATAATTAGCAAGCTAGTATCAATAGGCATTGCAAGTGAGTTCGGTCATCACTTGACTATTGTGCCCCTGCATAAATTAGGCTAATTCGAGTAAATATCTATAACCAAATAAATGTCTCAACACCGAACGGGAATTTTACAAAAAAATCATTGAAGGGAAAGTTGTGTGGAAAGCCGCTCTGTTTTTTTTTTCTTTCTACTAGACGCATTCACCAGTGGCTGGTAAAAATTATAAAACCAACAGATGAAATGAGCTGAATATACAAAAGTGAATAACTTGGATCTGAATTTGAAATGTTGATAGATTTCGAAAGTGTTTGGTAAAAGAGTGAGATTTTAAGTTGTCGTTTCATGTTCGACTTTAAACTATTAAAGAAAACTGAACTGAAAGAGCGGGAAATATTTAACCTCTTTTTGAAGTTGATAGACACAAATAGGTGGCGCTGCTGTCAGAACGAAGAAGAACCAAAATGGTTGAAAATGCAAAACATCAAAAGAATCAAAAGCAACATCTTCCAGTTGTCTACCTGCTCGGTAAATAATATATGCTGATTGGTTTAAAAAATCTCATAACATGAAAACGAGATAATCCAGCCATTTAAAAAAAAGAAAAAAAAAAGCTCCAACTGATTGTAACTCTGATCCTAAAATTAGTATCATATCAAATACAGGATCATCACTTTTTCGGGATCCTACGCTCCAGAATAATGTTGGATTATGCAGTAAGTATCACAGATCAAAAAGGTCACAGGATACTAATTCTATAATACATTGCTCACCCAATATTATACACGTCACATATCTTTAAAGAATTTTAAAAAAATATCATGTTCTTTCATACTGTCGGTATTCATGATTTTGCACGGATTCTTTTTCTTTAATATGTGTGAATTACTATGACGTTTTTGGGAAAGATAGTAAGGTAGTTTCCGTTTGTATTCTCTAACATTTCGAGATCTGATCAGTGTATCCTTCTCCTAGATCGGCTCATACTCAAGGCTAGAGAATCTACCCTGTTATTTAACCGGTAACTGGGGTAGAAGCTATGGTACTGACGCCTTACCTAAGGGCATAGTGCAAAGGGAACATCTCAGAATTGCTCAGAATTCGAACTTTTCTCGCTGACTCCACTTTCACGCCGATAGCCCTTATTCTACCCACACTCTTTCTCTAAAGCATTAGGACTGTTAGAAAGCCAAACGAATATTTCTCATAATAAATTCTTTGATAAAGATCTCAACAGCCTTGTCTAAATTTAACATACGCTTCACGAAAAGGGGGCGATACTTAACCTTCACTGAGCGCAGTATATCTTGGGGTTGTATAAAAAAGGCATTATTTGATTGTATTTGATGGTATGTACACTGTATATACATTATTATTTCATGGCAGTTAATCTTCTCTACGGTTGGCGGAACAGTGGAGTGATACTTAGCCTTGTTCTTGTGGTTGGACAAAGAATGTACTAAGAATGGTAGGTATGCTATATATATATATATATATATATATATATATATATATATATATATATATATATATATATATATTTGTGTGTGTGTGTGTTTGTGTGCGTTATTCTTACACAGCTATTCAGTTCTAGAATACTCCAGAATAAGAAATTCTACCGGAAAACGCGCAGGTGCGTTACGCTCTCTCATTTTCGTTAGAATTAAAAGCAATAACGGTAAATCGGTGGTCTACCGGAAATGTCCATAGCAAACGTATTACAATAAGATGAGTCGTTAATAAACACCATCGAACTGCAGATTCTATTTGTGTTGCTTTGTGTCTGGGATGCAAAACCTGATCGGACCGAAATAAAAGTTAGGATTTCGGGTGTCGTTGCTTCCCCCACTTTGTCGTAAGCGCTACACAATCTTCCTTTCTCGAGCAGTCAGTAAATTAATGTATTTATAAAATCTACAATACTTACATACTCTCTCTCAAATGATCAGTTCAGCTAACGCAATATTTTTGTTTACTGTTGTTCACGCAATAAAATACCCGAGAGCCAATCAAGAGACGAAAACAAAACGAAGCATTTTCGAGAATTTCTCATGCAATTCAGTTCTAATCATTGAGACAAAATTTTACTGAAGGGCTTGACAAAAATATTGGTTCTTTATCTCGAGCGACGGTTAGCGAAAATAGTTTTTAGGAAAAAAAAATCAATAAAATTGATGACTGTATGATAAAGAATCAATGATAAATATTAAATTATTTATAGCTTGTTAATATGTTTAAAAATATGAAAATCGCAGAAACAGTTAACATGTTTGAAACAAACTTTCAAGTGTGGTTGTATCAGCGCCACCTGGCGGTGATTCAGCACATTTGAAAGGCTTCACATCTTGTTTTTTTTTTTTATTTACATGTGAGAAGTTGTTTTTTTTTTAAATTATTACTCTAATGAGTTTTTTTTTCTTTTTTTGATTGAGATCACATTTTGAAGTATCGATTGGTTTGCCTGCCCATAGCTACTTCGTTTTTGTAATGGAAGCAATAAAGATGATCGATAAAGATAAACCCAGCATCTCTTTTGTTGTTGTTGTTGCAGTGCCACAACCGTAGCACAGTGATAAAAACAATTCCTACCCCCACTTTTTTTAGTGATAAAACAATCCCTACTCCCTATTTTTTTAGCCAATTTTACCATGGTTTTACTTGTTCAGAAAAAAATGAACTGTAATCAATGCTAAAAACTTAATTTTCAAATATGAACTCTAATCAATGCTAAAAAGTCAGTGTTCAACCGTAGAACCCCAATCAGAGTAAAAATAATATGCTAGGAGGCTACCCTGCCCCAGGCAGCAACTCTCCCATTACATTTAAATACGGATGGGCCGGGGTCAAACATTGATACCTGAGGCGTCACAAATGTGAGTTGCCGAGAGAGAGCATGAGCAAATTTTATTACTACTCACATGTGTAACAGAATGGATCGTTAGTTGTATTGCTATGCAAAAGCACGGGGATATGTTTCTAAAATCCTAAATCGCCATCACCTTACATACGTTATTAACGCATGGGCCATGAGATTCTAACTTTAACCCATGTCCCCCAGGCGTCGGTTTAAACTTAAGCTTCCATGTTTCTATTTATCTAATTTTTAATTATACAATATAATTTTGTAAAGTGAAGATTTCACTGGAGTGTGTTCGAAAAGTTCTTTTTCCATCTTAACACAATAAAATAGGTACTTTATGTAAAATGATCATGCGAAAAACTGCTGCCATATTGCTTTATTTGTTTTCACGGTTTATCAACCTTTTGCAGGTTATTTAAATAAAATATTTTTAGATGTAAGAATTTTTTTTTTAAAGATAATAATGATTTACCGATACAAGTCCTACTAATTAACTCATAGTTAGGGGAGAAGAAGTGGATTCATACCTTTTCCATATATATATATATATATATATATATATATATATATATATATATATATATGTATATATATATATATATACACACACATCTACACACATCCACACACGTATATATATATATATTATAAATTAATTGATTTAAAATATGTTTTTTTCCGCTACAGAGTTCTAACCATGTTTCAAAAATAGAAGCTAAAAGCCCCGAATTTAATTTTGCAATTAAATTAAAAGCATTAGTTCCATTTCATCCTCAGGCGAATTTTGGAGTAACTTTTAAAAATTTACTGGGTTTTAAAGACATAGCTAAAATCACGTTTCCATGGTTACAGAATATTCTACTTCAATTGGACAAGGGATATCTAGGTTTTCCTTATGACAGTATCATTGTATCAGTTATTAGCTACAATTTGGTAAGGGGTAGGGATGTATTTTTTAATGAAAATTGACATCCATTGAATGCATGTCGTAAAAAAATTCTTACAGCATTTTTTTTCCATTTATAAATTTAAAGATTTTCGGGGGTGTTCAAATCATAATACTTTTTATTTAACTACGATTTGAAATATTCTCATTTTTAATTTTTATTATACTATATTCTTTTTAAGAACAGTTAAATGTATTAGAATCCACTATATTATGTAGGATTATTTTAACATCAAGTTTAAGTATGTATATGAGGTTACTTTTTTTTTTAATGAAAAATTTATGACTATGACGGCAAAAATGGTTACTTAATTTCACTGATTTAATAAACTTTTTTTTGATATATAAACCTAGTAATATATTGTTTCTCATGTAAGTACAAAGGACATAGGTCATTCAAAAGCTTATATCTTATGGCATTTCATATTAATTTTATTTTACTATAGGTGTTTTTATTGGATTCTTTTAAGTGCATGTAGTACTAATTAAAAGAAGTTTAGGTTAGAATTCATTTTATTTAACTACAATTTTAATTACAATTTTAAAATTACAACTTTAAAATTTTAAAATATTTTCATTGTTAGTTTTAATAGACTATATTACTTTATATCAGAAGGAAAATTACTCATAGTAAGTAAAATTATTTTTCCATATCAAAGTATATGTAAATTACGATTTTTAAACTTTTATAATTAGATATTATTTAAGTAATATTTATGGCACTTACTACAAAACTAGCTAAGTCATTTCTCAGATTTAGTAAACTTTATTAATTAATTATTTATTTTAAATATATATAACCTAAGTAATAAAGTTTCATATGTATGTACAAAAGAACATGGGTCGTACACTACCCTACATCCTCTAGCTTTTGTTATAATTTCATTTTTTCAATAGGTGTTTTATTGGATTCATTTAAGTGCCTGTAGTACATTTATTATAGAGGTGTTTCGGTTAGCATACATTTTATTTAACTACAATTTTTAAAAATGCTTAGGTTTGAATTCGTTTTAACTACAATTTTAAATTTTAAAATTTTAAATACAAGTTTAAAATAATTTCACTGTTATTCTAATAGACTTTTTCCTTTTTTTTTTTTAAATATCATTTAAGGAAAATTTTTGACAATGACGGCATATAATAGCTATTTCATTTCTCTGATTCAGTAAATTTTTTATAAACTTAGTAATATATAGTTTCTCGTGTATGCATAGAGGACAAGGGTCGTTTAATGACCTACAAATTCTAGCTTTACTTATTAACTTCCATTTTACTGTAGGTGTTTTATTTGATTCTTTTAGATGCCAGAAATATTTTGAGAGAGATGTCTGATTTTAATATCTATTTATTCTAAATGAAGTTTGATGTTGGTTGAATCTTTTTTTGAATTCATGGCTAGTGCAACCTATATATATTTTTTTGTTATCAGGACTTTCAATCGAAGAGATATTGCATTGCTATACTAATGATTCAGTGCGACATTTATTTTGTAGTGTGCAATTTTGAGGGTTTCTACAGTTACATAGTTTTTGTTTATTTCCATCAGTTTTTATCTTAATTTTTCCATTGTCTAAACTTTTTGGTTTTGGTATAAGTGTTTATTTAAGATATTAGCATTATGGTTCTTAATGATTTTTTCTAAGTTTTTTGTACAGCTATAACTCAATTTTAGTGTGTTTTTATTGAAAATAGTACTTAGTTTACTTTCACTAGGAAAATGCTTGACTATTAATGCGAGGAATTTATGTCCTAATTTGTTCTTTACCATTTGGTTATATGGGGAGTATACCAAATAATCTTTCTACATCTGTTTTTTTTCTATGCTTTCCTTTTTCATTTTTATATAAGTTAGTTTTGGGTTTTTAGCCACTATCTTTTAGAGCCTTATTATAGGAATTGATATGCTCATCGAAAATCTTGTCATTTGCTGAATTTGTACTAATTCGTTTACTGATAGATAACGGTATATGTTTAATTATAGATAATATTCAGTCACCCCCCACGAGGGTGTCATGTGGCACAAGGCCTTTTTAACGTGGGCATTCCCGGAGCCATTAGGCTCGGCCAAAAAATAGTTTGAACCCGTATAACGGGTTCTGGGCCGAGTTTACCTCCCCCAAGGAGACTCCGCCCTTCGGCGTAGCCTCCTTCAGGTTCCTCCTCCCGTAGGAAGAGAGTTGAACCGAACAGTCAGCGACTGTTTAATTATAGATGGGGGGTGATTTGATTTAGGATGTATATATAAAGGATTGGTGTTGGGTTTTTTATAAGGTGTGTATGTATTTTTATTTAGATCTAATGTTATATCTAGGAAGTCTACTTTTTTTAAATTTAGTACTAAGCGTAATTTTTAAGCCCATGCTTTTAAATTCTTTATATAATAACTTTCTAATTCTATCTATTTTGAAGTTCGTTGAGTTTCTAATAACCATAAGCCCATCGTCTCTGTACAAACCAATATCATTTGTATTAATATCATAGTGCGCTGTAAGGTTGTATAATATAAAAAGGCCAATGAGATCAGAAGACTCAGCTGAGTCTAGTGATCCCATTGTGATGTCAAATTGGTCGTAAGAATTCTTAATCCATTCCTCACCTTTATGTATAAGTAGTGATTTTTTTGCATACAGAATAATATTCCTTTCTTCATCTGTTATATCCGTATAGTGGGTGGCAAAGTCCAACGCATTGATAAATAGTCCTTTGGAAATTGCTTGGTAATAATTATCAATATCAAATTGTATTAATGTACAATTGTTTTTTCCTATATTACTGCTCTGTAAATTTACATTGAGCACTATTTTGTAAAAATAAAAATATCTATAAGAACACCGAATTATATATCTTACTGTTCTTTCTTTATATATATATATATATATATATATATATATATATATATATATATATACGTCTTACCAGTTTGTGCCTAAAAGGGATAATTCCGAGAAGGATATAAATCCAGGGAGAGTTCAATGTAGACTACAGAGAATTATAATGATAATAAGAAGACGAAGACTTTAATTATCCATTTCGTTTATAATTTTTATTTCAGGAAAAAACGAGACGTTCATCTAATCAGAACTTTCTATATTCTCAGAATAGGATTACGTGAAAGCGATTATGATATATCTCTTGCTGGCTACATGGCACTCCATACTATGTTTTATTTTCAGTTGGGAATTCAGCCTTGAAATTCTGTGTTTATATTTAGAAATAAGTGCAACGATTTATTCAAAGTTATCCTGATAAGGGAAAAACGGAAAACGAACCCAAGAAAATGTTGTTGATATCTGTTATTAACATCTCCACTAAGGTATAATATCATTTTTTTATAATATATATGGATATATTTTTTAATCGATACCACCCCATGCAAAGCAGTAAAGCCACTAAGACACAAGGGGTTACAGGGTGTGGAAGAATTAGGAACAGAAATATTAATAATGAGCGGGAAGATAATAGACAGTAGACAGTAGACAGGAAGACAGTAGGTAGCAATCTACATTGTATTTTATTTTTTGCAGATTAAAGTTGGCTGGAAAGCATGGAGCCGGAAGGGAGTTTCCACAAGCGTAAAGAGTGAGAAAAGAAACAGCTAGCATAGAACTTACGGTTACATCTAGCCAACTGAACTGTAAATTGATGAGATATCGACGCCAGTCTAATATTGCGCTTACGTTCAAAAAGTCCAGGCACCACAGAGAAGAGCTCATCCGAATAATTACCATGAAAGTTATTTATAGAAAAGGCACAGGGAGCCAACTTTACGGCAGTGGGCAAGTGATTGAAGCCGAACCGCCAGATCAGAACCGATAATATTGCTGATTCTTCTTTGGATGTTATCAAGGAGCTCAAGGTAAATAGCAGGTGCACCGGACTCTATGTGACAGCAATATTCTAAGGATGTGCGAATGATAAACATATATATATATATATATATATATATATATATATATATATATATATATGTGTGTGTGTAAGATAGATTCCGGAGAGAAAAATGTCTGCATAAGTAGCTGAACATTGATATCGACGAAGTTACCGCGCATCATGCAATCCACAGTTTTATTCTCTTCCACTAATTATTTATACACCGGGATCGATATTTGCAGCGTTGACGTTTTTGGGAGGATTTTGTCAAAGCCAGTTGCCAATGAATGCAAAACTGCTTAACTGCACTGTCAGCGTTTGGGACGCGTGATATGAATTCAAATCAAAATGGCAGCAGTTTTGATTAATGCTTAAGTGTGATAAGATTTGCAGATTGTTTCCCAATCTCTTTCCCTCTCTCTCTCTCTCTCTCTCTCTCTCTCGCACAAATACATAATTTCAGACATTAACATATTACATAAATGTGTCTGTAAACTAGCATAACGGAAAAGAAACAACAAACTAAAAGGAATTATTGATATTTGCTTAGTTTAGTCTGGCGCAATCATTCGGCGTTCCAAGTGTCCTTGGACAAGACTAAGTAAAGTAAATAATTAACTATCGATACCAAGAATCGAAGAAATTTATAGATATTTTTATGTTTATTCTGTTAAACATGTTTGTTTGTTGCCCGTTTATTAAAATGCGTTTATCAAGATTTCGTGATTGCAAGAAACAAGTAAACTTTTTTTTGTTTCCCACCTTCTGAATCTTGCTCGTACCTTAATTTTATTTTATTCGCTTTTTCTTTTACTTCGAAGCTTTTGTTTTTTTTAATCTTTCACATTTTAATTGCTAATTAGAATCCAAATTTACCCTTGCCTTCCCAACCACTTTCGGACGCAATTCATTTGGACAAAAAATACCCACCACAAAAACAAAAATCAAAAAAACAAAAAAACAAAAAACAAAAACAAAAACAAAAAAAAAAAATCAAACAAAAACAAAAACAAAAAAAAATCAAACAAAAACCCTACCCTAAAAAGGCAATTTCTCTATTTTAAAATAAATACTCTTTATGACCTTATAATCGACTTTCGTGTTAACACATAGACAGATGCAATATAATTGTAGTGACAGGTAAATTAACTAATTAACATATCCGGAATACTCGGGCTATACATGACTCCGATTAGGAGGAGGAGTAGTAGGAGGAATTACACTTGCGCAATGAGCAATAACACGAAGAACTTAGCACTTCACAACAATAACAATGCAATGAATTGACATAATTTTGAGGTTAAATTGGAAATCGGAAGTGGACGTCGTGGTAACCGGCATTATTGAACATAGCCTATCCATTGCTCTGTCTACCCGTAAGGTGATTTTCTAAGCGTAGCTTAAATGTGACACAAAGCCGAAAGTATAGGGCACCCAGTAAGGAACCAACTCTCTATTCAGTAATAATTGATCTAGCGAGACAAGCTTCTAATCATTACACCACGTTAAAGTGCCCTTTTATTTACTAAGGGTAGCTTGGATGTGGCACAAGGCCGAAAGTATGGGGCCCCAGTGAGGATCGAACTCACTAGTCAGTCGTAATTGATCTAGCGAGACAAGCTTGCTAACCATTACACCACGTCAAAATGCTCCTTTATTTACTAAGCGTAGGTTAGATTTGGCACAAGGCCGAAAGTATGGGGCACTCAGTAAGGAACGAACTCACTACTCAGTCATAATTGATCTAGCGAGACAAGATTGATTACCATTACACCAAGTCAAAATACATCTTTATTTACTAAGCGTAGGTTAGATTTGGCACAAGGCCGTAAGTATGAGGCACCCAGTCAGGTTCGAACTCACTAGTCAGTCGTAATTGATCTAGCGAGACAAGATTGATTACCATTACTCTACATCAAGGTGCCCCTGTCTACCTGTAAAGCTGTTAAGTCAATAAAAGTTAACGGTGACGAACTTCCGTATTAAAGCACACTTTGGACATAATATAATGCTTAGCATCTATTCATATAAAGCTGGTTATTGTTTGCATGTATGAGTTTTATAGCTGATCAAATAATTAAACCCTAGGGGCTGAAAATTAGTGCAGGGGAGTAATTTGACTCGAAAGATGAATATATATATATGATTGCGGACAGGGAGAGAAATCTGCGATTTCCGGCCAAATCGAAAAAAGAGACATTTTCACGCAACATCACATATACCCGAAACGCTCCTGAGGCACTAATATAAACATTTTTTTTCTTTCCACAAAAAGCCAGTAAATATGGTGTTAGTCGGTGTTTGTCAGGCGGGAAAAAAGGATCTGTGTGCAGAGTTAGAATTCCAGTGGAAATAATTTACTTTCACTACACACTAATGCTCTCGGTAAAGGCATAAACACGAAGAAATGATGTAATAGACACTGAAAAAAAGTTGCTGATTGCAAAGAATCCGCATTCAGTTATTCAGTATTTTGAAAAATAAAGGTTATATATGTTGAGGTACATTTGTATTTATTCAACACCCACTGAGCCAATTTGGGGTTTATACTGCAACTCTACTGAACAGAACTTACAGTTTCTAGGAGAGAGCGCATTATCTGACGTGATCAACAGTTTTGGACAAGGCCACTACACACAAACTCTCGGTCACGATGACTTGTGACTTCATGCTAATACAACCATCAACAGCTTCCAAGCAGTTCCGTCCACACAATTTTACTCACACGGCTTGAGTTAAAAACTATTGTATGTTTTTTTTTTTTTTTTTTTTTTGTATGCCGCAAACTGGAATCGTCTCCCAAGGCTGATAACGTCAAGATAAGAATGGTCTGAAAAACGACGGTTCTAACCATTCGGCCGCGTGCCCATTATATACGTGGTCTGTTTGAAAAGTAACGGGATTCAGCTCTGTGAGCTATGGGCGAAAGAGGGATAAGCGGATTGTGTTATCATATATGATATCTTGGGAGTATATTACTGTAATCTTAGCTTTCTACAGCCATTGCATTTTTTTTTACATGCGAGAGTTGTGGCTGCATCACCACGATGATGCATCAGATCACAACTATCTGAGCATCCGGCAGTTCCTAGCCGTGAAAAAACATCGCCGTATTGGAACAACCTCCCTATTCACCTGATCTTGCTTCTTGTGACTTTCTATATTTCACCAAGCTCAAGGGGACCCGTTTTGAAGGAGTGAATTGCTAAGACAAAAAATTAACGTAATTGATAGTTGAGATTTTTTGTAAATGCGCATGAATGCGCATAGTCAATTTAATCTTATAATTCTTCCGTTTCCTCCTTCTTCTTCTTCTTCTTCTTCTTCTCCCTTCCTCCTCCTCCTTTTCTCCATCCTTCTTCTTCTCCTCCTCCTCCCTATCCTCTTCCTTCTCCTCTGCTTTCTTCTCCTCCTCCTCCTTCTCTTCCTCCTCCTCTTCCTCTTCCTTCCTCCTTCTCTTTCTCTTCTTTAACACCACGATAATCATGTCTTACTAATCATTCGCCAACCTTTTACCTTTTTCTTGGCGTTTGACGTGATACCGTAACTAGGAGTTTTACTTTCTTTTTCGAGTTTTTATTTCCATTCCCTCCTCGAAATGAACAATTATTGTTTCGATTCACACACCAGCAAACAATCTTCCTAATTTTGTAAGCGGACAAGAATATTATAATTAATTCGGTATGTTGAATTTATCTTAAAGATAAAGTGTTGAAATCCAATAAAGATAAAGTGTTGAAATCCACCCAGATGCCAAGATTCAATTATTAAATTTCAAAGCTGGCAGTAAATCTCCTACGGAAATCTGTGTTACAATTTTTCTGCTCAGGTAATCCTAAGATATTCGTTTTTTTTTTTTTTTTTTTGGTCGTTGTAGAATCTTCGATGTCCAAGCAACAGGAACACTCGTTTCTCTGTTTATTATTAGCGACCGAGTCTATATATCATGTTTATTATTTTCGCTTTTTTATTACTGAATTGATAAAATTCTTTGAAATCCAAAGATTAAAAAGAAATCTAATAAATCTGGAAAGAAAACTGGAGACCCATTTCCTCAATTTCAAGATTAGTTTCCTCAATTCACCGGTGTATTCGATGAATGAGGTCTTTCAAGAACCAATCATGTCACAAAAAAAAAATCAATTAAGATTCTCGATTTTGGGACACTTAATTATCTGGTTGAAATCCAACGACGAACTGCTTTCTCTTATTTATGGTGAGCAGCCATTACGTGCATTGTTGTAAATGTTTCACTTTCGACGTAGTGCCAGAAGTTAACTCTTTCAGTTGTTGTTCCGTTCAAACGTAAGCGATTGTGGCTCTCCACATATTCCTTTTCTTTATTATCTGTGGTTTCTTGATAAAAATTTTGGAGTGGTTTCCTGTTGCCGTCTTCGCGGTTCTGCATTGCAACTTCTTTCCTTAGACTTGATGCCGCCCAGTCTACACTTCTATTTAATTGACGGTAAGAAATGATGATTATATGCATTTCCAAAGGGTATTTTAGCGAAAGTGAACACAACAGACGAAGTAGAGATTTGAACTTGGTTAGTTGATTTCTGTTTTCGGTGCCGATAACCGTACCTCTACTATTATAATATTTATTTTTTTAAACCGATAATGAATATCTCAACAAATACATATTGATTAAAATTTGATATATTTATAGGGGAAAAGTGTTCAATATTGACGATAGAGCATTTCTAGACATAGACGGTGTGGACATAGGAATGAACACTGCATTGTGACTGTTTCATGTTTATTATGTTCCAAACGTTTTTCGAATCGTCGTCCATATTTAGAATATTACTGCCACATATGGTTTAGTGCTTCTGCTATATACATTTAGAGATCCTTGATAAAATCCAGAGAAGAATCTGCAATGTGATTGGTCATGACATGACATCTCGACTTCAGTCACTTTCTCACTGCTGTAATGTAGTTTCCCTATTCCTTTTCTATAAAAACTTTAATGGTAATTGTTTCTGATGAACTTTCCTATATGGTACCTAAACTTTATGAATTTAAGCACATTTCTCAATTGGCAGCAATATCTCACCATTTTACAGTCGAAAAGTCCTGCTGTAACCGTAAGTTCCATGAAAACAGTTTCTTTTTTCGCCTTTTTCGCTTATGGAACTTTCTTCCGGCTTCTTGCTTTCCAGTCAAGTTTGACCTTCAAAAATTTAAATGCAATATCAATTGTTATTTTCTGTCCTTTAAATTGTTCTTTTATTGATCTCGCTACTTAACAATATTTTTCACACTCAGTAACCTTTTACATCTTAATGACTCTGTTGCCTTGCTTCGGTTGAAATTATAAAAAAAAGGCTATTGAGCATTTCTAACTAAGAGCTGGAAAACTTTTGGATTCATCGTACCATTTCAAAAAGAAAAATAATTATGTTTTGTATTTGTTTACTCTTCGACAGATTTCTGATTTTCACGAAATGTGTCGGTTGAGGTTTTAAACGTAGTAAATTCAATCAGTTAAAAGAAAAGAGTGAGTTTCAATCCGTAAGAAAGACACGTCATATCACCAACAGCCGTTGAGAAGATTTATTGACAAAATCTTCGATTAGTGAAAAACTGATGTCCTCGATTCGATTCCAGGTGCGCAATACTAAAACAAACAAAAAAAAAAGATTGATGAAATAAGTGAAGAAAATGAAAATAAAAACGAAAAATTAAATATTAACTAAAAAAAAAATTAAATAAAACCAAAACAAATTCATTGAATTCCGTTGTAAAACGGTAAATAATTAAATGAAGACCGCTTAAAATAAACAGAAGAAAAAAATGAATTATTTCTTTTTTGTGTGCGGTCTTGTGTGCATGAATAAACGTACATGTGTAACACACACATATATAAATAAATATAGATTTAAGAGTGTACACTGAGTCAACAGTGTGGCGACAGTCTGTTTCACGTTTGAACGCAGGCCATGTGTGCTGGGTGGTAGATCAAAATTTTGATATACTGGTCAATGGAGCATTATGGGTAACAAGGTCATGCATTTCCGGTTCATTGTGTAATCCTAACAGATAATCAGTAGACAGAAACGGTTATATTTTAAATTATTCTGAAGGCTATTGAGTAGAAATGCAGCTATTTTATAGCCACTGTATGAGGTTGTTTGTTAATTTTGAACTCATTTTTTTAATATTCATTCCTTCGGGTATTTTGTATTTATTCATTAATTATTCGCTGTTGATTATTATTATTAAATTTATTTAGCTGTAGTTATATGCGCATTCGTACAGTTTGTTACATAATTTATTTATTTAATTAATTTGTTTAGTTATTTAGTTTTTCCTTTTGGCAGGTTGGTTATCTTATTTGTTTAGTTTCAATTATTGGCTATGTTTAAAGTATGTTAATTTATCTGCGTTATATATAGTAGGTATACTTGCATTTTTCTTGTGATGCTTTACATGGTATTCATTTTTAATCGAATAATCTGATGATTGCGCTCAGGCATGAAACAGGCTGTTGCTATTTAGTGTTGATCTCAATGTCCCCTCTTATATTTATACATGCTTTGATATTGAGCACTTTTACCCATAAATATACCACACTTTAAAACTATATTTTCATCATATATTATATAGGTTGGTTGGTCGATTTTGTTTAGCAGCATATCAACATCTATGAGTTATTTAATGCCGAAATCTAAATATTTTCAACAATTTTATGGCTTTAACCACAGACAAAATGTATTATTGGGAATTTTACTATAAATATGTACTGTTGGTAATTTTTTTTATATAAAAATGAATTGCTGGTATTTTGACTATAAAAATGTATTTTATATTTTTATAGTGTTTCGTTTTTTTTTGGTGGAGGTTCACTATTTACCTATAGATGGGATCCTAACAGGTGTTACCACCCCGGGATATAACAGCAATTAAGAGGTGGTTCCAGGTTCCTCAAAACCTCCAATGTCCCGATCAGAAGTCTTGCTACCGAATGTAGCGTATTGTCATACCCAGAACTAATATAAATAGGTACCGCGAAAGATTCGGTAAAAAAATTATCATGCATAATGAAAAATGCTTAAAATTAATAAAAACAAACTTCTATCGTCAAAATCTTTATGTTATTATTAAGAGGAAAGAGCAAAAGATTTTTTTATTATTTAATTATATTTTTTAATCCTTTTTAGAACCTTAAAAATGTTGGGTAAAAAATTTGTTTTTCTTGCGTCAACAGGTTAATTAGTATGGGAAATCTTAGCATCTTTTTGCGGTGAAAAACTCATTGATTTGGAAATTCTTACAAAAATCAGATAATTGTCCGATTTTAATGATATTTTCAGAACTTTCACAAATGATTGCAATGATTTTAGAAACGTTTGTTTTTTTGAAAATCTTGGCAAAATATTTTTTCCATCTGTTACCTCCCACTTATTTAATTTTATGAAATTTCGAGAAATTCATTTTTGTAGATCTTAAGGTTTATATTACTTATGAGCACAAGTCCTCGGAGAATGTAAATCATAATAATTTTTTGTCAACCTGGGTCTCCAGTTACAGAAGATCTGCTCTGAACCGTAACATAAAACGTTATTTAATTGCAAAAAACTTTTAATTGCTTAAGAAACAAATTTTCGATGAATAATGAATTTTTACAAGAATTATTTTCATTTATTAAAAAAAAAAATAATTAGAATAATTTGTAAAAACTTACTACAATTCAGTGGCCCCAAGTAATTTAAGAAGAAACTTGAATTGATTTTGTGTGTGTGTAAAAGTGCCAATTTTTTGTAAATACGGGCATCCACACACAACATTATTAGAAAATAAGTGCGGCAACTATAGTAAATTTTAAATTTATTGGTAATTTTTTAGCATTTATTCAATGGGCATCCTAACAAGTAAGAGTGTAAAGCCAAAGTATCTAATATTTAATAAAATATTAGTTTACTTAGAATACTTTCCTAATTTTTAAAGATTACTGGCTAGTTAAAAATTATATAAGAATGGCGTTCATGTTGTATTCAATGAATTATTACATTTAAATATCCTTTACTTATTCGGGTTATCAATAAATGTGTCAACATGCCATACAAACTTCCACCTTCATGTTGAAAAAATAATTTTTCGCGATATTTTAAAGTAAAATTTAGTAATACTTCTTTTAATTCAGATTAATTAAACTTTAAATCAGTTATTCTTTCTCAAGTAAAATTTCAGAAAAGTAAATTTTATTTTTGAAAGATATTTTAAACAAGAATTACGTTGTGTTGACAGAATTGTCTAACTGGTAGATTTTACCCATTTTAGCAATTACAAAAATAATTTCAATCAATATAAATCCGTTTTGAAATACAGCAAAGTGTTTTTTTCTTATTGGAAATATTAAATTTAAAATATTAACTCAAAATTAAAACTAAAATGAAACTTCAAGGAATATTTTTCGTTTTTAAAAAAGTATTTCATACCTTGGGTATCGCTTTTCTTTGGAGGGAGACACATAAATACAAACACACACACACATACGTGTGTGTGTGCACGTGCGTGTGTTTGTGCGTGTCTGTGAGAGGAGGGGTGCTAAAACGTTATTGGTCTGACCAACAACATCATCCATAATTACTTTTGACGTTTGATCATTTGCTCAGACATTTATATATGTATTCACCCCTGCGTGTGAATATATATATATATATATATATATATATATATATATATATATATATATATATATATGTGTGTGTGTGTGTGCTTGTTTTGTGCGTGTGTAAGCATCAGAAGTCATTATGAATGTTCTTGGTCAGACCGAGAACTTTTAGTACTTTTCCTTTTACACACACATATCTATCTATCTATCTATCTATCTATCTATCTATCTATCTATCTATCTATCTGCGTGTGTGTGTATATGTGTGTGTAAGCATCAGAAGGCATTATGGGTGGTTCCTTGGTCAGAACGAGATCTTTTTAGCATTCCTTCTTATATACCGGGTGTAACTGCAAAATTGTCCAAATTGTGTAACAGCACGTGATAATTGTCCACCCCACAAAATTCTTAATATCTAAAAAAAAAAAAAAGAAAAGAAGCTAAACTGAGTTTCCTTTTTTCCAGATTTTCAGATAAGACGCTTAGCAATTTGACACTATTTGTCGTAAGAATCACCGAAAAACCCTTTGAGTTAGTCAGCTAGAAAGAAAACAGGTTAAAATCGTTTTGTGTCAGCCCCACTATGTCTTTCCAACTGAACAATGGTGTGAGGAAATCATTAAGGCCTTCAGTAATGGTGCCAACATTTATACTCTGGCTTCCATCTTCAAAGTCGATTCAAGAACCATCAAGAGAAGTGTGAATAAGTTTAAAAAAGAGGAACAATAAAAAGAAAAACTTGATCAAGAGATTACAACAGCAAGAGGGATCATCATTCCAACTTAGAGCCAAATACATTCTCATTGTTCAAAGTAGAATCTAATAGTATTATAAAAACCTCGGAGAATTCCAGTAAAATATCTTTAATCATTTCTAAGATACAATGGTTCAAAGCTTAATCTAACAAGTGAACAATTTTGCTGTTACATCTGCTATATATATATATATATATATATATATATATATATATATATATATATATATATATAAAGTAAGCATGGAAAAATTGTGGATTATCAATAAGGAAATTGTCAATAAACTCGAAAGGAGTAAAAATAGAGAGTTAAAGGGAATGAGAAAAATGAAAAGAAAGTGTGGGTAATAAATAAAAACAAAACCGACAAGAAGGAAAAATAGAAAGAGAAGTGCTAGGATTGTCCTTTTTTTATTCTTTTAAAATTCCAATCTAGAAAAAGAGAGAAGGATAGAAGTGAAGAGAAAGAGCGTATATGAGAGAGGAAGTGAAAGGGAAGAAGGAGATGAAAAAAAACAGGAGAGTGATTTATAAAGAGAGTGTGTCATGTGTGTGAATGAGAGTGAGATTAGAGGTGGAGTAGTAGAAGTAGGAGGTGGAAGGAAGAAAATTCACGTGCTCATGTGTATGTGTGCGATTGTGCTGGTTCGAGCGTGCGCGCGTGTGTGTGAAAGATGGAAAGATGGAGTGCGAAGCAAAATCTTGTCGATTGAATGAGAAACGAAATAATCTAATTTCGCCGATCCTAACTGAGGCGGGATGAGGTTACAGGTTAAAGGATGGATAGAATATCGACCCACGTTTCCCACTCTATTGTGTTTGTACCTCGCCAGATGCGTCCATTTTACAAAGCGGCCCTTTAAGTAAACACAATTTTTTTTTTCCTTCGTCCCATCTCTCTCCCCCACCTCTTCTCTTTCTTTTTCCTCCCTACTTCCTATCCTAACTTCTAATTGTCTGTGATGTATGTATGTCACCACGAAATGTATCTTTATGCATTAGACATCCGTCGACTTTCTTTCTCTCTTCTTTTAAATTCCCCACCCCACCCACATCTCCTAGAATTCTCTCTGTCCCTCCTCCTCATACTTACTCTTTCTCTAAATTCGTTTTTGATTTCGGAGTTGTTTTTTCTGTTTTCATTTTGAATTTGTAGGTCTGATGATTTGGATCGTATTTACGATTCCAATGGAATAAATTATGACCATGGAGTATTAGTGTTTAAGCCTTTTATTATATCCTTACTCTGTCCTAGACATTGAGTTCTACCTGGATCCTTCCTCTTGAAAATATTTTTTCTGAAAATATACATGTATGGAAATTTTTTAGATATATATTTTTCATATGTATGTATATTTTCCACTAATATTATCTATATATATATATATATATATATATATATATATATATATATATATATATATGTTACCGGTTCGAATGTTGTTGTTGAAGTAGTATAAGTTAGCCCCTTGTTATATGTATTTGTAGTAGTAGTTGATAGAGAAATCCTTTTTACTTTTTTTTATACTGAAAATGAAATGCATAAAATGTACAACGATAGCAACAATAAGACTTGAGACACGTATTGACATTAATAACAAGTATGTCTATTTTTCTTTTTCGTGTTGTGAATTACAGATATTGGTATGGTGTGTGTTAAAAATGTTCTCAGTGTTACTGTTTCTTTTGTTACTTTAAAAGGTTCTGTTTACTTGTTTTTGCTTGTTCCAAGAATCTCGTTTTTAAGGATAACATTTGAGATCGTCAACTTTCGATTTTCCGGAGCGATGGTTCTACGTGTGCGTTGTGTTCCTTTTTACTACTGCTACTGCTACTGCTAGTATACTCTAGTCTACTCTATTGAGCCTACTGTCCTGACTTCCCTCGCTTATGGTGGAAGGGTCGTTTTTATAATCGGATTTTAGAATGATGAAATATCTTTCTCATCCTTCATCACAGGTGGCAAGGTTGTTTTTAGGATGATGAAATTTTTTTATCTTTATTTCAGGGATGATGAAATATTCTTATTTTCTATCATCACTGTTGCAAGGATTTTTAGAATGATGAAATATCATCATCATTCTGGATCATAACACCCCCCCCATATATATATATATATATATATATATATATATATATATATATATATATATATATATCAAACGGAAAAAATCTTTGAAAGTTGTGAGAACAAGCGTAAGTGTACCTGCGAGGAGAGTTTCCATTTCGCGTTGTTTTTTGTGTTTCCACGGAAAATGGAATCAGCGAAATGAATTCATATCCCAATTGAGGCAGGTTTTACTCTTTTCTATAATCATATTGGGAAAACATGGATCTAGAGTCAACTGCTATCTATCTTACATATCTTCATAATATGCAACCCTTGCTTTCTCGTACGCATTTAAAACAAGCTCATTCAGTAACTTGAGTGGCTCTTGGGTGAACAATAATAATAATAGTGAGTGGGGCAAACAGCAGAGCAAACTGTGTTCACTGGTCTTCGGTGACAAGAAGGACAACTCTAAAAGCAAAATCAGAATTGGAACCCATTCAGGCGGTTGTATATCAACCATAACTTCCCACCCGGCGGCTCCTGCAGCCATATTGATCTCAATAGTTAACGGTCCGAGAAATGTACGGCTTAGTGGTTTTATGAAGTTTCGATTGTCCTGTCAATCTGGAAGTGAATTAAATGAAAAAACATACCCAAGAGAAAGCATAAACAACTACCCACAAAACGTGGATAAGAAAACTGCCTCTTGTAGCTGAGATAGTCACACCCTTTTTGTCAATGTCAGTGATTAGGGATTCAATTCAGGATGGGTGCTCAACAAATGTGACCTTGTGCCAAAATTTGATGGTAAACGGATTTAACAATTAACATAGTATCTCAAATAGTAATGCTGCTTTGATAAAATATTCCAGGTCAATGTAATTGCAAGTTGTTCTATTTATATCCTTTACAGAGAAATGTAATTTGGATTTTTTTCAGAAGAGGAATTATCATTATTATATGCCTCACTATTTGGACAAGCAGGCTTATCTTGGCCACAAAGATTCTTGGTTGTATTCAGTCATTTTCTTGGACTTTCGAACCGAATACTTTATTTAATCTACGGGAATAGATTGTTCTCATTTCACTGCCTATTTTGGAATATTTCATATTAAAAATCACTAGTCTAATTCACCTTTGTTTGTCCCAGTTTTCAGCACTACCAGGCCCAGGAATTGAACCCACAACTATCAGAAACCAGATATATTTTAATAACAATATGTACAATTTAGCGGTGTAATTTTAAAGTCTTAAACCTAATGGCTATATAAAGAATTTTACGAGTATCTTGACACAAATGATGGAATTTATCTGAGCTTCTTTCTTAATAGGGCTCATCTCTATGATGAGGAGGTTATCAATATCTAGCATGCACACTGATTCTTTCAGTCGTCTTATTCCTCATCCAGTGTTGTTCTTTGTCTATTATCTTACCTTCACATACTGGATTTAATAACCACCCTCTTTCTTTCATATATGAACAGCCATACCTAATTTCAATATTGCTCCGTTGACTAAAACCTTTCGATGTTCCCCTACTCTTACCTTTAGAAGGTGGCTAGTCTTTCCTTTGTAGTCCACGACACAACTGCATGGGGTGGAATACACACAATTCTTGGTTATGTTATCCTTTGACGGAGGCTTTTTTTCTGGAATGATATCTCCGAAGGGTTGCACTGCTTTTGAACATTGTCCTGATATATGGAACACAAATCCCCTGAATCATTTCAGATGTGGTTCTTATATATGGTACAGAGATCGTGAAAGATTTGTTTTTATTGTAGTCTCTTTCAGTCTATTCATATCCATCTGTTGGGATAACTTTGCTTCCTCTTCCTCAATTAGTATTCACTGTGTTTGGCTGGTCATGTGACCCTTAACAACCAATTAGAAGAACGTTGTTTTAAACAGAGGGGCAGGTTTTTCGTAGACATCTTATAGAGAAGATAGGTCCTGACTGGTGAGCTCAAGTATTAGATTTAATATATGTAGAAAGGGACCCAATATACATACCGTCTTTCTCTCTCCCACCATATTTTCCAAACGCATTTTTATTTACATATGTAAGCACACAACTGACGAACATCGACAAATTTGCCTTTCGCTTCACAGTCTCCTTCGAATACTAATATCTGCCATTGTTTCACAATCGTCTAAAGATAAATGTGTCTTCATTGTTTATTCAATTCAGACAAATTACACAAACCTTTCGATTGCAGTCAATGACAACGTTAAATCGAACCAATCAAGGCGCACATTCTGATCAAAATCCGCCATCTTGATTACTTGACGTTGGTTGTGGGTAACACATTCAGAGAGCAGCGATTGTTTTAAGTTTTCTGGTTTAGTCTTATGATTGAAGAAATATTAAATATCAGTGAGGAAAACCATTCATATATTTACAAATAATAATAATAATAATAATAATAATAAAAGAAAGGATCTCAACAACAAATCATCAAAATCCCTGCTGTATCATTTCTCCAGGAAATCCCCCAAATAATTTATATCCTACATCCTGTGAAGACCTTTGCCCATTTAATGTTTTTTGTTAATAGCTGTCTTTAATAATGATAATAATAATACACACATATAGAACAATCAAAGCCAATCGTCCAGACATCGTGAACCAAGAGCACAAAATAGAATGTCCTTTCGCATTGATATGGCATTTCCTACAGACTAAAATATATCGTTGAAGATCTTCAAAAAACTATCAAAATACAAAGATCTTGAAAGGGAAATCTCAAAAATGTGTCACATGAAGACAGCAATATTTTCAGTTGTGGTTGGAACCCCCGGTTTAATTGGGAAAGGTTCCAATAGACTTATTGAAGGGATCTATGGTAGTTTATGCCTTTTAGAAATGCAAACAATTATGCTTACAAGTACAGCTCTCACCTTACGAAGGGCTTTATCAATGTAAAATGTGTGTTCTTAGGTTGTTTTATTTCTGTTTTCTTTTACAAAAATGTTCTGTGAAAATGTTATGTCATTTCCGTCTTTAGGTCTCTGGCTGGGATCCAGAAGGAAACGAGTATACAACCGAAATCAAATGAAAGAATAATAAAAAATATTTTAGAATTTCTTCACATCGGTTTGAAAGATCTTGTTATGTCTCTAGAATCTTGATCTTTTTTATAGCGTCTGATTCTTTATGCCTCCAGCTATTTGCTTTCTTTTTTTCTTTAGCTGATAGGACTTCATTTTCATACATAATTTTAATTTTACTTTTTTGCCTTTTCTACTCCTTACATTTGTTCCTCTTGCCAGTTCATCGAGGACTGATAATTCACTTTAAAGTTATTCAATTCCATTCTCTATTTTTCTTTTCCAAAGTGGATAAAAAAGTCTGTGAGACTGCCCTTTTTACTTTGATGCTTAATTTTTTAGTCGCTGCTATTGTTGATGCATATATTGCTTCTTTGAGACTTTTATGTGGGTCTCCTTCAGCCAGAATCAATTTGAGTGCTGCATTGTAGAGGTTAATAGTTTTGAGGTCCTGTTTTGTTGGTTGTAATTTGGGGAGTTATCCTCGTTCCTCCATTTCAATATTTTGTATCTGACTTATCTGCCTCGTGATTTCTTCCTTAGCTGCTTCTATACTATTCTTGTTTTCAGTAAAATAATTCGGTTACGGACTCGTTTTATTGCAAGCTTGTGAACGGCTAAGATCACACTTTTCCAACTCTTCTAAACCTTCAGTATTAAACATTTACCGTTATGAATGTTTATTATAAACAGAACATTTACTTAAATATTTATATCTATAAAAATAATGTATAAACAGAAAATATATTAAAATAATTGTCGGACTTAGTTCATTTCATAATATATATATATATATATATATATATATATTGGTTTGTCCAGAAAGTTCTTGTCGATTTTTAAAGAAAATTAAAACACAAAATAAAATTATGCCATTAAATATTTATTCAACTAAACACGAACCATTTTGTTGCCCAACCTTTCTCCATTTTTCCTTCGATTTAAAGATTCGATTTTCCCAGAATTTTGGTGGTTTCTCGGAAAAGAACTCATTAAAGAAATTTTTATGTCATCCAAAGAATTAACATTTTTACCAGCGAGATTAGTTTACAAGGATCTGAATAAATGAAAACACGTAGGAGCAATGTCTGGTAAATATGGCGGGTGGGGTAACCTATACCAGCCAAGCTGCAACAATTTTTGTCGGGTTGCCAAAGAAACGTGGGGTCTAGCATTATCCTGATGGAAACAACACCTTTCCTGTTCGTCAATTCTGTGCTTTTTTTTTTAATTGCTGCCTTTAATTCGTCCAGTTGCGAGCAGTACTTTTAAGAATGAATTGACTGGTTACTTTGCAGAAGTTCATAGTACAAGATTCCTTTTCAATTCCATCAGATATACACCATATCTTTTTTAGGATGACGACCTGATTTTGAGGTGGTTAAATTTGACTCATGTCGCTTTCCCCAGGATTTTTTTCGCTGAACATAGTTGTAAGCGATCCTTTTCTCATCACCCATCACAATTTGCGTAAGAAAGAGTGCATTTTCATATACAGCAAATCACAGATGAAATGCGACACAAAAGATTCTTTTCACTAGGAACATGTGATACCCAAACATCGTAACTATTTGAGTACCCAAGCTTCACTAAGTTCTCGTAGATGATGGATTTTGATAAATTTAGTGTTTTTGCCAATTCCAACGTTGTGTAATAACGGTTATTCTCAATTAATGTCTTGATGTGGTTGTCATCTGTAGTGGTGGGGTCTGCTTGAGCATTCTTCATCAATAAAGATACAATCACCAACTTTAAACTTAATGAACCTCTTCTGCATAGTTCTGTCAGCTAAAGCGTCTTCAGCATACACAGTTCATATCCTTTTTGTTGCTTGCGAGGTATTTTCCCTTTACGGAAAAAAATCAAGTGTCTAAAATGCACCCTATAATCTTCCATTTTCATAGGGATGCAAAATTAACACGAATTAAGTAATTTTAAACTTTCTTTCTCAAGAGATAGCTTGAAGTGTACTTTAATCGGAAATGTTAGCATATTATATCTGTCGATAAATACAAGCATATTATATCTGTCAATATATATATATATATATATATATATATATATGTGTGTGTGTGTGTGTGCGTGTGTGTGTAAGTAAGTAAGCATCAGAAGGCATTATGGATGGTTCCTTGGTCAGACCGAGTATTTTTTAGTACTCCTTATATACCGGGTGTAACGGCAAAATTGTCTAAATCGTGTAACAGCATGTGATAATTGTCCATCCCACAAAATGCTTAATATCTAAAAAAAAAAATTTAAAAAAAAGAAGCTAAATTAATTAGGCTTCTTTTTACCAGATTTTCAGATAAGACGTTTCGACGTGTTGTTACGTGTTGGAACATGAACGACTAAAAATCGGCATGAACTTTCTGAACAGCCAATATATATATATATATATATATATATATATATATATATATATATATATATATATATATATGTGTGTGTGTGTGTGCGTGTGCGCATAGTAAGGATCGTATTGGCGGATTACCTATTTTTTGTACTAAGTTAAAACTTAGTATGGTGATTAAAAAAAAACGAGAAGAAAACTCCGAACGACAACCGCAACTCAAGGTATTAATCGTGCCGAAGAGTGAATGTCTGCTGCGTTATGAGGTCGTAAACGATCCTCTACAGGTTTCGGAACCCTGTGTGTAAAAGACCGTTATCTAATGTGCCGGGAGAGTTTGGGCGCACTTTTGGCCCCGTCCGTCACTAGTGGGAACGATATGAGAACTAAAAGTCAAGCCAAAAAGTATGGCTCTTCCAGTGGATAAACAGGGAGCTTGTCGCTCAAGAGGGAACCTACCTGCCATAGGAACAAACTCCTACACAAATAATGAATCTTCAGCTCCCCACAACCGGGATAATCTCAATGATGGTCCTGTGAATTCCACAACCATACATTTAAAGAAAGAAAAGGTAAAATGATCTCGCGAGGAATACAAACTCGTTATGACTTTCATTCTATGAAGCGTGGCACAAACCTTAGAAAAGCATCACTCGCCAAACATATGATATTTGGCGCGAAAATTTTAAATTAAAAAGTACATTGACGAAAATAAACTAGCCAATGTAAGAAGGTATATCATAAGAAATAACCGAGCGACATGCTGAAATTAAAGAAATAAAATGAACTGCGCCCAGAACAGGTGTGTCCCCAGAACATGAAGGGGAACCAGAAATGAACATAAAAGTACTAACATCGCACAAACCACAGATCATAATGAATAAACTGACATATACACAAATCACTGTGAAGATAATACTGAAGGTTTAGAAGAGTTGGAAAAGTGTGATCTTAGCCGTTCACAAGCTTGCAATAAAACGAGTCCGTAACCGAATTATTTTACTGAAAACAAGAATAGTATAGAAGCAGCTAAGGAAGAAATCACGAGGCAGATAAGTCAGATACAAAATATTGAAATGGAGGAACGAGGATAACTCCCCAAATTACAACCAACAAAACAGGACCTCAAAACTATTAACCTCTACAATGCAGCACTCAAATTGATTCTGGCTGAAGGAGACCCACATAAAAGTCTCAAAGAAGCAATATATGCATCAACAATAGCAGCGACTAAAAAATTAAGCATCAAAGTAAAAAGGGCAGTCTCACAGACTTTTTTATCCACTTTGGAAAAGAAAAATAGGGAAAGGAATTGAATAACTTTAAAGTGAATTATCAGTCCTCGATGAACTGGCAAGAGGAACAAATGTAAGGAGTAGAAAAGGCAAAAAAGTAAAATTAAAATTATGTATGAAAATGAAGTCCTATCAGCTAAAGAAAAAAAGAAAACAAACAGCTGGAGGCATAAAGAATCAGACGCTATAAAAAAGATCAAGATTCTAGAGACATAACAAGATCTTTCAAACCGATGTGAAGAAATTGTACAGAAAAATAGGTAAACAAAAAATTGAAGCACCACGCCCCACCCCCGGGGAAAAAAAGCATGAGTTTGCCCTAAAGAACATAACAAAGAAGTAGATTGGATTATGTAAGAGCTAAAACGGATGAAAAATAAACCTGAGCAAGCATTGGCGGGAAGACGATGTTGAATGTGCACTGAAAAAAACACACAACTGGAAATCTCCAGGGACAGATAAATTTCCTAACTTTTGGGTCTGTTATCTAAATTCAGCACACAAAGAATTAGCTAAAGAACTTCAAGATATGCCAATGATCCAAATAAAATTAGGCATGGGCAACTAAAGAAAGTACCTCCTTCTACTCAAGAATAGTGACAAAATGTCCCAAAAACTACAGAGCAATACATATATTCCCATTGCTTACAAACTGGTGACATCTATTCTGACAAAACAGATACATTCCTTCTTAGAAAAAAATGACATACTACCTCTTGAACAAAAAAGGTGCAAACGTGGCTCTTAAAGATATAAGGACCAATTACTAATTAATAGGATGATCTTACAAAACTGCTTCATTACAAAGAAAAATCTCAGTACTGCCTGGATAGATTGCCGTAAGGCATTCGATAGTGTACCCCTTTCCTGGATCTTAAATTCTTTAAATATATACAAGGTATCACCCGTCGTCATCAATTTCACCAAATTGTCGATATGGAAATCAAAACTTCACCTCATTTCTGGTGAAATAAACATCGACAGAGGAATATTTCAAAGTGACTTTTGTCTCCCTTACTATTTTGTATATCCCTAATATCATTAACTAGCAAACTTAACAGGACGGAATATGGCTATATCTCAAAAGAATATAGGCCATCTATTTTGCATAGGTGACTTAAAGTTGTATGCTAGGGAAGACAGTGAACTAGTAGGTCTTCTGAAAACAGTAAAATGTTTCAGTGATGACATTGGAATGGAATTCGGTTTGGATAAATATGCTGACGCCATAATTTTACGAGGATCACTACAATGAACGTTTATATTTTCTGATTGCTTTTCTTAGAAAAAAGCTTCAGAAAATTTTTGACGTCTCTGAGAATGCTTTGTTTCATAATCTTCACCATAAAAAATTAGCTTAAAGATGATTTAACTCTATACCCTGTTCTGCAATCCATTTATACTCGCTGTTTCCTTCTGTCCCTCTTGCTTTCAGTGTGTGTTGTGAGAGTCAAATTCTTCAAGCTTTCTTTCTTCATTACGTGACCCCAAAATGTCAAATGTCTCTTTTTGATTTTAAGTATAAGCGTTCTTCTTGTTATAGTTTCCTTAAAACTTCCTCGTTGTTTATGTGCATGATATTCTCAGCATCCTTCTGTATAACCACATTTTACTTGCCTCAAATCTCTTCTTCATCTTTGAGAAAAAAATTCCAATATTCACTGCCATGTAGGAAAATTGATATTAGATATCATTTCAGCACTCTTTACACCATTAATCTACTGGGAGTTGGTAATTATTAAATATATTAGCACAGTACTTGTAGAATTATAGGATTTATATACGCCTGAATTGGTACTTGTAGTACCTGTGGAGTATGGATTAGTACTTGTTGTATTTGTGGAACCTGTCTTGGTTGAAAGTATCGCACTGTTTAGGATCAGAATAATATTCTATTAGAAAGAAATAAACTTTGCAAGAGGTGTCAGTATTATCATAACGGAATATCTCATTACTAAATGAAGGAGGTGAAGTTATATAACCAATAAATATAGAAGGTAACAGTGTACTTGCTATAAGATATATATATTTATATATATATATAGTTTTTTTAGCATAAGTTGTATATGAATATAAAGATGACATATCAAGTATTTATTTTTAAGTATATTTTTGCCTCATAATCAGACATTATAGATTTTCGTTTTTTTTTTATGAAAGTCTAAATTAGTAGTAATTGTCCATAGTTTCTGCAGTTTAAAGAAAATATTAATTCTGAAAGTGTTGTGGCCTGTTTAGGGGCCAGAAAGAAAGACACGGAAGACGAAGGTAGGTTGAAAAAGTATAATGAAGATATATGCAAAACAATAGTGTTAGTAATAAGCAGATTAGCACTACGTCTACTACTCCACACTCTGCGCTCCGTCCGACTCTCGCAGTTTGTATTTATGAGAGAAGGAAGAGTTCATTATACTGTAAGAGGGTTTACCACAACAGAAAGAAGACATATTTATTATTCAGGCGAGACTTCCTATAATTGTTATTGTTTTTTAATTATTTATATGAAATCTACTTTTTTTTAAAGATTGGCGGCTGGAGCTTTATTTCACCCGACCCAAATAAAACACTTGCGAATAAAAAACCCTAAATGTATTACGTGATTTTGATGGTCAAGTCAGCTACCTGACATAAATACTTTGGAACATATATCGGCCATTTTGAATCGTAAGGTAAGAAAACTTTCTTAAAAAAGATTGCTCCTAAACAAAAACCCGTTGAAAAACCGGTTCCAGTACGACCACAGTGTTAAGCAACGTCGAGCCTGGTCAGTACTTAGATGGGTGACCGCTTGGGAATACCAGATGCTGTAAGCTTGGATGTGCGGCAGGTGTAATTGATAATGGCTCGGAACTGTTAATCGGAGAGCCGAATGCCAATTCCCCCGTTGGGTTCGTTACACTCACGCGAAAATAGTCTTGGGAAATGCATGAATCCACCTCTTCTCCCTCCAGCTATGGGTTAATTAGTAAGACTTGTATCACTAAACCATTATTATCTAAAAAAAATTCTTACAATTTAAAATATTTTCTGGCTTTAAATAACCTGCAAGCGGTTGATAAGCCGTACAAACGAATTAATCTTAAAATATAGGTTTGTGTTTTGTATGGATACTCGTCGGATATTCCAAGATAACGCGTTTCATAAATTTGCTATCTGAATGGATAAGCAGATTAAAATCTGCTAATAGAAAATAAATCCAATTTTAATTAGCTTAATTAAATATAATACAATAGATGAACCGGCGAAAGTTTTACCTAGACCCAGGCACTGGTCAACGACCGAACCAAGTGGGGGCTTCTTGTTAAGCAAGCCAACACGCAGCACCCCTAAGAACCTGGCGGGTTATGGGAAAGGAAGAGGAGAATAACCGAGATTGTGAAATAAAGGTTTTTGTTTGAAAATAGACAAAGCTATTTATTTGTGTCATCATTGTATATTTAAAACATGTACGAAGGGGATTCAAAAGTAACCGGAATTGTGTCATATAATTTTATTCATTTATTGTTGCATGTTTATATTCTTATCACCTTCAACGTATTCTCCATTTGAAGCAATGCACCGGTCCAGACGTGTTTTCCACTGTTCAAAGCAACTCCTGGAACTCTTTTTTAATGACTCCGTCGTTTTCTTCTTAACCTCTTCCGCATCTGCACAACGTTTTCCTTTGAGGACTTTCTTCATTCGGGGGAATAAAAAAAATCACAGGAGACGAAATCAGGTGAATAAGGAGGGTGGGGTCATGCCATTCATGGTCAGAAACTGTCTCACACTCAAGGCGGTGTGCACTGGCGGTGTGCGCCTGGCGCATTGTCGTGATGCAACCACCCCCACACAACTTTCCCATAGGTCAGGGCGTTTTCGTCTCACCTTGTCTCGCAAACGCTTCAGGACTTCCAAGTAAAAGCCTGGTGAACAGTTTGACCAGGAGGAACAAATTCTTTGTGGAGAATTCCTTTCACAACAAAGAAACAAATCAGCATCGTCTTGACATTGGACTTCACTTGACGCGGTTTTGGTGACGTTGGATGCTCCCACTGACTTGATTGCTGCTTCGTTTCCGGTTTGTAGCCATAGCACCAGTTTTCGTCACCAGTGATGATTTTCGAAAAAAGGTCTGGATCAGCTTCTAACTGTTCTTTCAGTTTCTGTTTTCGACAGGCATCCTTTCAGCCATGGTAAAAATAAACGAAAAGGCGTGAAGCATTTCAAAACAAATGTGAACTACAGAGCTGTACGTCTTGCCACGATAACACCAGTTAGCACACTGATGCCTGATGGTTGCCTCAAGTTGCATCTAGTGGTGGAAGCCTGAACTACTACGGGCTTGTCACACTGAAAACGATTCCGGTTACTTTTGGGTCCCCCTCGTATAACAATTCGTAATAGAAACACAACATTTTTTTTTTTAACTCTAAGTCTAAACGCGGAGTTCCGGACGTTTTTTTTTAAAAAAATAGACAGGAACGAAATTGAAGTAATAATGCGTCATGTTATCATGTTCCACCCAAATATAAATACTATGCTACCGTCATTTTATAACAATTTTTAAAATCAAAATCTGCACAGCAACAAACGAAGTATTTAGAGAATAATTTTGTAATTCATTAGTCGTAGACATTATGAAAAAAAGAAGATACATTTGATTAATAGCAGACGAGAGAATGGCTGCCATTTTTTTTTTTTTATCTTTGCAACCACGTCTTTGATAAAAAATTTAAAAAATGGACAAGCGATTTGGGTTTTTATGCATAGATGCCACTCGAAATAATTTCTATCCCACCGACTTCACCGGGTCCAAACATTGGTTTAATTTGAATGACCCCTTTCAGGAATCTGAATCCAATTTCAACGCATTTTATTTTTCTAAATAAAGAAGAAAAGTCGATGAAATATCCAATGCTGTTATGAGGTCCGAATTTAGAAACCCGTCATCTTAAAATAAAACAATTCATTTACTGGAACAGACGCATGAATATTTTGTTGACTTGACTATTCACCAAACTAATATGCTACTATTAAAGGGATGAAATTTTTTATGAAGTAAGCAGCGAAGCGATCTTCCTGATTTTAATAATAGTAATATTGCCTCTATTATTACGAACAACGAGAAAATCTACAATAAAATAACTTGATTTTTTCTTCTTCCTCGTGATTGTGTTAGGATACTAGTGAAAACCGAGATAATTACAATAAAGTCTGAACAACGCTTGAGACGTGAAACCATACAGAGTTGATGCCTATGTTCATATTATATATAAATTCCATGCTAACAGTATTTTTCTATCGCACTTCTACCATGTGAAACAATCTTCTGGTTTCTTGCTTCCCAGTCAACATTGATCTTCAAAAGTTTAAATGCAATATCAATCGTTATTTTCTTTCTTCTTAATTTCCGTTCTTTTATTGTTCTTTCTCGTTAGTATTGTTTTTTTCTCATATCCTCTCACACTGAGTAAGCTCTTGCGTCTTAGGAACTTTATTGCCTTGCTTTGGGTGACATCATAAATATTATGTGTGTAATCTTTAAAAGTACTCTATTTTAAATTCTTTTAAAAGAGCTTTTTAATACATATAAATTTTTGATATTTACACATTTCCAGCACTGTTTCACGTTTCCCAAGGTCTCTTGTACCTTTCACGAATGCATCAGCGGTCCGACAGTTGGATTTAGCATGAAACAAACTGTCGACTGTGCGTGTTAACTTCAATGTATACACACACAAACACACACACACACACACACACACACACACATATATATATATATATAAAATTAGTCTGGACATTGAAATAAGTACTGCATAATTTTCCTACCCCTCACCTTTTATTAAGTATGTATTTTCATTCCATAATGAGAAAATTTTTCACCTCTTAATTATTAATAATCCTCTTATATTAGGCACTTTTGAGTAAGCGATGATCAAACTATATTTTTATTGATGATATAAGTTATCATCAATACAAATATAGTTTGATCATTGTCAGGCGTGAAAGTTACAATTACTATAATTGCTAACATTAAGATAATGAGCACCCCTATAAACATGGCAGATTTTAACCCCCCAAACATATATATATATATATATATATATATATATATATATATATATATATATATATATATATATATGGAAAGATGGATGGATGAATGGTCACTTGTATCCGAGGATACCCATCTACTAATACGGCTAGACAATCCCTGTTGCAGACGCCTGCTCAGATATATTTGTGTTTGTTCAACGCACAGAGCCCACCTATCGTTTCTACTGCAGCTATACTGAGCCGAACTTAGTAATAGTTTCTCCACCCTGGGTATGATGATAATTACGTCCAACAGAAAGGCCTCTGATCAGGAAGTTCTGAGGGGCGTGGAAGCACCTCTTAATTGCTGGTGGTCCCAGGTCCACCCTGACCCAGGGTGGTAGCACCTGTTAGGGTCCCAGCTATGGTTAACCCCCAAACTGGGGTCAAAACACTATGAAAGTGTAAAATAGGTTTTAATACCAGAAATACCTTGTAAAAAATTATTACCAGAGATACATTTTAGAAGAAAAAATATTATCAGCAATACATTTTTGAAGGAAAAAAATATTACCAGCAAAAAAAATTGTCGGCATTAAATAATCCATTGTAGTTGATATGCCGTAAAACAAACAAATAAAAATTACAGTTTCTGGGAGAGAGCTCATTGTCTAGCGTGGTCAACAGGTTGAACAAGGCCAGCACACTCAAACCCTTGGTCACGATGACTTGTGACTTCGTGCTAGAACATACATATATATTATAAATTTTATTATAATTTAATTATTTTTTATTTAATTCTATATTTTCCTTTATACCAAAAATAATGTTATCAGAAATTAAAATTTGAATTCATAATTTTCGTCAGATATACACGATTTATTTTGCTTTCCATAACTCTCTTTTATTCCTCCTGCATTGAATTATTATTTTTTACATTTATTTATATTTTACGTTTATTTTTACATTTATTTATATTTTACGTTTATTTTTAAACTTTTTCTGAGTACAAATCTCATTTACAAATATTTATTGCATTTACAAATATTTATTTTTAATTCTACAGGGGGTTCTGTGGGGTTATCTGATTTTCTAGGTCGGAACTGACCTACATAAGCACACACGAGTTTACATTTAAGAACCATAATAAAGGGCCAAAAGTTCCTCCAAAAAACAACACAAACGAGAGATAGCGAATGTAGTCTAATCGAATATGGCGTAGAGCCTGTGAAGGAACAACGCCGTCTTCCTCATATAGCGTCGCGTGACGACGTATTATATTATGGGAGATGGCGCCGTAACTACGAAATGCCCTACGTCGGGTCCGACGTAACCCGAGGACCTTCTGAATTAAGTTTTAAATTTTCAAAGATTTTCATATTAACGATAGCGTTTCGAAGTAGCAAGGTCGCCAAGATAACGATTTTTCCTTAATTTTTTCACATGTTCTGATAATTTCCTTATTGAACGAAACGTTAGCAACGGAACTGAAAAAAATTAAACATCCTATTGGTGTTCACAAATTCCTTCTTACATACTTTGTTCATATATTTTATATAAGTCATCTTCCGTTTACCCCCCCCCCTCGCGTACACACATTTGTGCGTGTTCGTATTCTGTACAACGCAGTCTGATCATGCGCTTATACAAATGTCCCAGCCCCTTGAGCTTTTAATCACGTAGGTTCAACCATTGATTGTGTTTCTTTGTTGTTCATTCAATTCAATTAAGAATTCAAATCATTCGACTTTTTGTCCCAACAGAAGATTCAGTCAGATATTTCTCGTTTGTTCGTTTTCTTTCTTCTTCTCTTCTTTTCTCTTTCTCCCTTTCCGTTTGTCTCACACTCCCTACATCATTATTCTCTCTATTTTTCTCCCTTTCATCTCTTCCTCTGTCTTTTTCTCACTCTTCTCTTCCTCGCTTCACGTCTCTTTCCTCATCTCAATTCTCAATAATTATCTTCTTTTCCTCTCTTCTTCTCTCTCTTTCCGTCTCTTCTTTTCCCGTCTCTCTCATACACTTCACATCTTCATCCTCCCTATTTCTCTCACTGTCATCTCTACCACCCTTTCTTTCTCCCTATTCTCTTCCTCTCTTCAAGTTTCTCTCATACTGTCCACATTTCCTTCCTCTCTATCGCCCCTCTTCTCTGTCTCATTGTGCCTTCGGATCGGATGGGCTTTGTTTCACTATGTTATTGTGATTTCTCGAAGCTTTTCCTGTAAACAGTTTTATAAGTTAAAGAAGAATTGTTAGTAAATGTGGCAATGTGTTCGTGGTAGTCACTTTTATCTACCTATAAAAACAATTAATTAGCTCTCGCTTTTTGTTCATTATTTATTGTCAAGGGCCCAAGATTAATATTTAGGATGGCGACAAATATTCTATTTATCAAAAGTGTTTCTTTGAAGTCGCCCCGGTATCAAGTCGGTCTTTTGAGGCCAGTGGATTGCTTTTTATTTGTATTCGAATTGATTATCGACTATTAAACTGAAAACAACCATTTGATTGGTCAATTATTATGTTTGAACGAACACGTGATGTGTTCTTTGCCATGGCCGCCGAGATCGAATTTCCTTTGTGATATCTACTGCCATTAGTCATTTGGCATTACTCACTCTATCTATCTATCTATCTATCTATCTATCTATCTATCTATCTATCTATCTATCTATTTGAAATGTTTGTAAATTACAGCAGAATTGTAAGTCTCTTCGAAAGTGATTCAAAGAAATGTTTCTTTCTCCTGAAATCTTCCTCATTACCTACATGCTCAGTCCATGGTATTCTCAGCATCCTTCTGTATAACCATATATTTGATTTTTGAAGTCTCCTCTTTCGCATGCGAGGAAATTTTTCAACATTCACTGGCGTATAGGAGAATTAATATCAAGTGACTTCCTGTTTGTTCTCTATTTTCTTAAGTAAACACCATGAAATAAACAAAAAGGTAAAATAAAATTAATTCGGAAGAGAAATTCATTGTAATAAAATTTTTTGGAAATATTTAAATATTTTCTTTGTTTCAAATTCATCGCAATTTAAAAATATATTTTTTATATATAAAAAAATGTTTTATGACCTTAACAACATAATGCATACAGATGGCACCATTGATTGGCAGACGCAGATAGAAAACTGCGGGTATTATAGAAAGGAGAATTGAGAAGAAAGGAAAAGACATAGATTGTAAGAAGACAGAAAACATTGTTCTTAGCAAGAGAAACAGCCGAAAGATGCAACTTTAAATGGAAGACCTTAAAAGGAAACAAATAGGGAAAATTAAACATCTGGAAAGTGTTTCAACAGACGATGGGAAACGGGACAGAAATCCGAAGTGCATTGGAATAGCGGATGATGCCTTCCAAAAAATAAACGAAGTATTAAGAATCAGGAAAGTTTTACTAACAAAAAAAAAAAAAACAAAAAAAAAAAAACAAAACGTTAAGAGTGCTGAATTATGTAATATCAATCCTCCTATATAGCAGGAATGCTGAACAATTTCCTCATCGATGAAGAGGAAACTTGAGCTAACAAAGATGTGCTTTTACAAAAGGATGCTGAAAATACAATGAACGGAATATGTGAGCAATGAAGAAGTTTAAAAAATGAGAAAAGGACACTTATTTAGAATCAGAAAGAGACAGTTGAAATAATCGCTTTAATTTTACAGGTACGATGATAGTATATTAAAAAATTGCCAACTTATAATTGACTAATTACTTCTCGGTAATAAGATATTTGTTTTTTGTATGAATGATTCATGTAATTATAAATTTAACCGCACCTATAATCGAAATTAAAATAACTGATCCAACGTGCAACTTTCGGATAATAAGTGTGACATTTCTGTAATTATTGAACAATATAGTTCATGCCACATTGATGGAAAACCTACCAGTACAAAAGAATTCTCTTATTATTATATTTGTACAAAAACGCACAACCTTAAAATTTAAAATTCAAACTCAGCGTTGCGACCGCACGTTCCAAAACAATAACACATTTCTCATAGCATTTTTTCGGATTACATCAATATTTTCGTTGTCCTCTTATTACCGAGAAGTAAAAAACAAGAACAAATCTATTTCCATACCTGAGGATGTCTGTAGGAACAGACGAAAGCTTGTAAAAACTAAAAAAATATTATGAAACTGGAATTTATAAACAGGGATCATATCATTCATATACAGGTTTGGTGTTAGTGTATCTTATTGAAATTGTTTGCGAAGATGTATTCTCACCATTTAAATCATTAACCTCTATATTTGTTTTTTGTATGAATGATTCATGTAATTATAAATTTAACTGCACCTATAATCGAAATATATATATATATATATATATAGTTTTTTAAAAATCATTTCACACCAAGCAAAGCGCTAAAGCCAAGTGGTGAAGACCCAATTGGTTTACTGAGAGGCAAAGAAACTAAGAAAACGTTATTGAGTAGAAAGGAGAATAAAATATCATGGTTCAAGGTGTCAGAAGATAACGATTGACATTGTATTTAAATTTTTGAGGATTCAGGAAAGCAAGAAACCGGAAAACACTAATATTTTAATTATATCTTATTATTTTAGACACTATATTTATATATAATTATATAAAACACAGGATCTCCACAGAAACAGATTTGAACTGAATCATATACACCCCATCCAAATACAGGAAATGCATCTCTTCTTGGAATAAAGTTTATCAAGCTTATCTCACAGATCATTGCTATAATAGAAAGTTTAATCCTCAACGAGGACATGCACTTATAATTCTACAACTGAAGGCCGAAACTTTGTGATAAAAACAAAAAGACGAATCCGAAGGAGTCAATATTCTTTCTTTTCTTCCGTCAGTTTTTGACCTCTCCAACTTTCAATGTCCAGCATATTCTGTTTTCATCAATTATTCATTTGATCATGTCAACGTCATATGCTTGAATCGCACCATTTCTTACCTGGTTATGTCATCGATTAACTGATATGTGATCAGGAAATTGTATGCTCAGCTTTAGAATATTCTGATACGAAAATATGTTTGAAAATTACTTTTCAAGCTCAAATCTATCTTCATATTCTCAATCAACTTTTTAATTTACCACCGCCAAATCTAAAACAAAGTTATAATTTTTTTTTATTTTTAGAAAATAGCTAAGCACATTTCTTTTTTTTTTTCAAAAATTATATGCGTTAGTCCTGAAATCTTCTAATTTTTAATACTTCATATAAATGAAGATTTCTTGCTACAGTTGAAACAACTAAGGGGATTTTTCAGTCAGCGAATGTGACAGAAGGTCGTGGTTTAAAGTTGGTCTAATTGCAATATCGTGGAAAAATTGCCCAAGTCACCTCGGCACTTCTCCTTTTGGGGACAATTCAGGCACCGGGTTATAAAATCAGCCCCCTTCCGAAGGAGAGGCACTGCCTGGGAGTGGGGTGGGTGTGGCTGGAAACTGAGGAAATTTAGAATTAATATTTTTTTTCAACCTCCCCGCATAGGCTTTCGCCGACAGCAGGTAAGTATAAGTAGAACCAACTAAGCATGCCAAACAGAATTATATAAACTCTCTATATGGGGCACCTCGAGGTGTTGCAAGGGTTAGCAAGTTTGTCTCGCTAGAAAAATTACGACTGAGTAGTGAGTTCGATTCTCACTGGGTACCCCCCCTAATTTCGGCCTTGTGCCACATCTAAGCTATGCTTGGAAAATCACTATAAACTCTCGATACTTGAAAGCGTTTTTAAAACGTGCGCGTTTGCATACACTCACAGATTTTTGATAAACAATTATTACTAACAATAAATTTTTTTACTACTAACAATAAACAAAAGAGATCTACGTCGTTGTCAGTTGATTGGGATTTGCTACCATTTGATCTTATTTTGGTACGACTGATTGTTGGTTTATCGTAATTTGTGTTACGAAGGTACAAATATCTGTTTACTGCTGTCTGTGTTTGCGGAAAACAAACTCAAAGGAATTCGAATTTCGATTTGAGAATTCTACAGTACAAGAATTGGCGACGAGGATTCGGACTTAAATTGTAGAGAACATGGAAATTCATATTTCAACAGACTTTATGTTTTTTTTTTCAGTCAGTTAACTAAACTAATATTCATATTGTTAAAAAATGATCAATAAAAAACTTTGTTGTCAGTAACTGGGTAATATCAAAAGTTAATTGAATTGAAATCACGATGCAACTGGAATTGAACTATGAAAACTGAATAAAACGGATCTTTTATTCACTTTTTTTTAAATGATGATCAAAAAGATTTTTTATTGAATATAATGATTGAAATAAAATGGCTTGATTGTTAACTAATCTGAAAATTCTGCATTCGTCGAGATTTTCCATCAATTCATTTTATAATTCGATCTTTTCTACCTAAATCTATATCGTATGGTATGACAAGGGTTTATTATAAAAAATATAAAAATCAAATTTACTGATGTCATTTGGAAGGATTTGTTATTGTGTATGGTCTGAAGCCGCCGCAGTTCGTCTCAAGGTCTTCGACAAAATCCAGAGACGGATATGCAATGTGAATGGTCTTGATCTGGCATCTCGTCTACAGTCACTTTCTCACAGATGTGCTGTGGCTTCCCTCTGTCTTTTCTACAAATACTTTCAAGGTAACTGCTCCGATGAGCTACGTTCTGCATGAATTTAAGCGTGCTATTAGGTTGGCATCTCAGTTCCACCATTTCACTGTCGAGACTATTAAATGTAGCCGTCTCTTCTACTCCAATAACTTCATGTCTCGCACTTCTCGTTTGTGGATCTCCCTCCCTCTTACTTGCTTCCCTGATAGCTATAATATTCAATTATTCAAATGCAATGTCAATCGACATCTTCAGATGCCTTGATCTAATTCCCCGCCCTTCTCTTTCCTATATCACACGTCTTTACTCTTGCTCCCACTCTCTGTAACCCCTTGCGTGCTAGTGGCGGTCTCGTTGAGAGAAATTGTATGTAATTTCATGTGTGAATCATGAATCATCAATTGGTGATTGTGAGAAAAAATAATAGGTTATATTGGTGCGATGATTCGACTATTTGGTGAAATGATGCCTTACATGACGGGGTGCATCAATTACCAACACCGGAAGATATATTTGAAAAATTAAATGACGCCTTGCATGACGGGATGTATCCATTACCAACACCGGAAAAGATATTTGAAAAATCAAATGACGCCTTGCATGACGGGATGTATCCATTACCAACACCGGAAGACATATTTGAAAAATTAAATGACGCCTTGCATGACGGGATGTATCCATTACCAACACCGGAAGACATATTTGAAAAATTAAATGACGCCTTGCATGATGAGGTGTATCCATTACCAACACCGGAAGACATATTTGAAAAATTAAATGACGCCTTGCATGATGGGATGTATCCATTACCAACACCGGAAGACATATTTGAAAAATTAAATGACGCCTTGCATGATGGGATGTATCCATTATCAACACCGGAAGACATATTTGAAAAATTAAATGACGCCTTGCATGATGGGGTGTATCCATTACCAACACCGGAAGACATATTTGAAAAATCAAATGACGCCTTGCATGACGGGATATGTCCATTCCCAACACCGGAAGACATATTTGAAAAATTAAATAATGGGTGTATTTCTTTTTTTCATAAATTGACCTTTTAGATAATTCACCTCACGTAAAAGATGTAAAAAAAAAAAAAAATAACTGACAGACATTACTAACAATAAATTTCCATTGCAGTATTTGTCATTATTATTTACTGAAACTAGTTTGGGAACAAAGGAAAAACAACGAATTCACTACTAGTAATGGTCATTCAGACTAGCTCATTAACCATTACCCGACGCTAATTTGATATTTAGTATTAAATATGCTTTTCTAATTTTTAGGCATTATGATTGATTCATTTTCTACGTCTTTGTTTTCAACACCTTGCAGGTTATTTAAAGACAGAAAATATTTTTTACATTGTAATAATTGTGGGGTGGAGATAATAAAGATTTAGTGTTACAAGTCTTACTAATTAAACCATATCTGGAAGGAGAAGAAGTGGATTCATGCCTTTCCTAAGGATATTTGCGCGTAAGTGAATATAATGAACCTGACTGGAATTGGAACTCGGCTCTCCGATTAATTGCGAGCCATTATCCATTACACCACCTACACATCCAAGTACCTGGCATTGCCATCAAACATTATGGCTGCAATGTTGACAGATTTTCTATTTGATGGTGCCTCCGTCGATGACAATTATTCAAAGTAAAAATGTAATAGAACATAAGTGTTCATTATTTTTTTTATTAAAGAATATTATATATCGAGGTACATTTCTAGACTAGAGTCACTCAAGATAGAGGGTTACTGAATTAGGTTGATGTTAGGGCTTACAAAGGGAGAAATAGGTGCATATTATGAGGATATGTAGGATAGTATCGCGAGCAGTATGTACCCCGCATGTTTGTTGGGAGAATAAACACGTATCCTCTGGAATACCCACAACAAAAATAGCGGACTCGATATGTGAGTCTACGTGAATAAATATAAAGAAACAACAAGAACCAATATATATACAAACAAATGATGATATATTAACAAGAAAGGTACACAAGTGACAAACACAATGATGTGTGTAACAAAAGAATGTGAAAACCTTTTTGGTCCACAGGATGTGAAGTGAGTGTATGTGCATACGTACGTGTGTTGTGTGTGTGTGGTTTGTTCTTGCGTTTCCCAATGGGAAACGCGTTTTCCCGCGAGAAACTTACATGTTGATGTGTAAACGGAAAAAGTAAGAAGAGGCTACGAAAAATTATCGCAAGATATTTATAGTCCGGAGAGCGTCATCTAGTAGCGGTTTCAGGAAAGTAAGTGGAATTAACCCCATAATAGTTAACGATTCACTCGAGATTTGAAGAGGTTAAGATTGTAGTGATCGGAGAAGCATCGTTTCGGGAGTTTGTTCTACAATATAACAGTTCTAAAGAAGAATCTGTCTAAATGAAACTTCCTCCTTACCAATGGATTTCAAACGGAATAAGGATGGGTCGACTCTGTTTACATGGTATGGTATGTCCTAGCTGTGGAGGTCTGAACCGATAGAACTAAGGAATGTAGTTCTTCAGAACATCTGCCATGAAAATATCAATAAAGTAGTGAGTGGCCAGCAACGTTTGGTCTGTGGGAAATCGGTTGCAAGGTGGAAAATAATTAATCAACCACAAGGCCGCGTAGACGCTTTTGAACTCTGAAAAGTGAGGATTGGCCAGCTCTAATCCAGATATGACATCAATATTTTTTGGTTTGATCTGATAGTTGTAAAATTACAGCTAGGCAGAAGTCAGGTATTTTATGGAGCGGTCCAAGGGACCGATCATTTTCAAGCGATGGATCGTATATCTGAGTTCCACTTGAGGTCTGGAGTGAGTCCCAATAGACGTTAAGAGTACAACCGTTTGTCATAACTGGAGAAAACTCAGGGTTTCCTCAGTGATGATGAAGCGTTGATGAAATTATGGCCGGAACGGATTCCTGAGAAAATAAACGCAATTAAAAATATATCACTGACAATTACTACAAATAGTCCTCCTCGTAAATTATTGTTATAAATTTGTGCCAAAATACATGGGCTTCGCATGCTCTTTAAAAACCTTTCATTAAATTACGTAAAATGACATTGGTCGTGTATACCAAAGATTTTTTAACAAATGTTCTCATTTTTTTGTAGTATTTGTCACTTACGATTATAGCACGAGTGTTAATTACACGGCATAAATTTAAAAGCATAAAACAAAAATCATTGTCCTACTTGTCCTTCATAAATTCTAATCGAACAAAAACATAATCAGATTGAAATAGAAAACCGAACAATTCTTTTTTTACTGTAAAAGTTTTCTGTTACAGGGCCAAACATTCACTCTTCAGGCCAACCATAAAATATGAAATGATACAGTTGGTTAAAAAAATAAGGTGGATAATGGACTACAATACTGGAAACCCATTTTGATTAATTATAATTTATAAATTCGAATACATTCCTTCTATTTTGCCGCGGGTGGTGTATTGGCCCGCAAACAGATCTTGAATGACGGAAGAAAACAACAAACAAAACGAAAACTTGAGTAAAAAAAATATATATTGTCAAGTTTAATTTTCGTTAAAAATACATCAACAAAAATAATTTTACAGTGCACTAGGTAAAAAATATATGTACATGCTCATATATGTATGTATTTAATTGATCCCCCACAGAGTCAGGTTGTGACACAAGGTCAGTTTTTAACGTGGGGATCCGAGTGTCTTCACTCGGGCCGCTGGTCTTAGCTGGGAATAGCTTCTTCAAGCTAATCAGATCTGGTCCAAGCTAGTCATAGCCGTGATACTACCAGGGACGGATCCCTGCACCCGGTAAATATCAATGTGTTACAAACTACTCGAGAGAGCAGTTTACACATGTGCATGCTCATGTAGAGGGTGAGAATTATGGTGTCTTTGCGTTGCTTTTGATGCCTTTTTATATCCTGAATCAGTCTTACAAAAACGACGCTGGTCAAACTTTCTTTTCCGGTTGTTTTTTAAAAAAACATGGTAGTGCCGATTGGATACGGTAAAACCAATCAGTTCTTCTGACCGACTATCATGTCTAATATCAAACTTATACCAACTGAAGTAGTCATTTCACATTGCTACTTTGGATCGGCAGTCCAAAAGTATATAACGCTATCTGGGTACGACTTTATTTCAGATAAAATAATAAAAAGTATTAAATAATTGGAAAAAATTGTATCGTCCCAAAAATGTCGGAAAAGAAATAATCACAGGGATTAACATCATATTTATTCACTATGATAATCCCTTTCAGTATTTGATGACTGATTACGTTCTTCAGAGCACATCATCCTGTAAGATGTCGAATGTTAGAATAACTTCAGGCAGAACTGTCGAACATCTGTAGAATGAAATCTATTATATAAAACTCTGTATATTAGCCATCAGAGGATATCAATGAAATTGTGTCGTTCCAAATGTCATTTTTTACCCCACCTCTTACCAAATCAAAAATACTATCATAGCCAAAAAGAGATGCGGTCAATGAGTCACATTGATTATATGCAACTCATTCAAGACAATTATTGTCTAGTTTCTGTCAATTGACATTTCAAATGTCCATGAATAGTATTAAATGCAGTTGGTTTTTAGAAAAGATGTTTTTTCGTTCGACATTTGTTTCCTAGAATCAATATAGCGATAACGTTTATTTCAAATAATGACGGTCTATTTTAGCAGAATTCACTAAATGTTGCAAAATAAATAGTATTTGAACACCACCCCAACTTCAGTCTCTCACCCTGCCATTTCCATTCAAATGATTAAACAGAAGATTTTATAAGTGCCTTTAAATAGTGATTCATGTCTGAAGGAGGCTGTGAAGAAGTTCTATATCTTTTTCTGTTCTTATTGAGAACATCTCCAGATCCAAATGCACCTGAAAGGAAATCATTAACAGGTCTGGAAGATCGATTCTATCAGCACAAGATGCAATTTGCCCCAAACAAAACAAAAAACAACAGCAAAAAAAAAAAAAAAATCTTGGAAAAAAGAATCTAAAAAATCCCATGAATTTTCATTAGGAGAGATAAATTTTTTTTTTTTAAACATTCTCTTACCAAAAACTCTCGCTTTTTGGGATAGGTGGGGGTGAACACTTCAATAATCGAAAAAAGTATCTAAATCTCATTTTCGGTGAAATTCGGCAAACCTGGCACTGAAATCGAAGTGCCTCGCCAGGATTTTGGTGAATATTCTTTTGATTAAGCAAAGATTTCTGTGTGGCACGTGCATTTCATGGCCGGTCGAGTGTCTGTTCAAGGTGAACAATCACCAACGAAGTAGCGGAAAATTTGGAAATTTCTGGTGTACGAAATGGTATCGGAAATTTCGCGGATTATTCGTACTGTTATTTTACCGTTCAACGGAAATGCAAGTAACAAGCATTTGTACCCAGTCTACTGAGTTAGTCTGCTAACAGGTATTCAATTTGTACTGTGTTGGAACAGCTCTGTGATGGCTGACATATTCGGATAACGAGCCAGCATTAAATTTTGGATGAAACATATCGTTGGAGCCAATTTTTATCAGGTTTTCCGAATGTCATATGGCGTTGCTGTGTAGCAGGATGATACATTTAATCAAAATTTATATCCATGTTCTCTTTCGTTGAACAGTATTTGACTGCATTCTCTCTGATCATGTGGCAGGAAGTCCACGTGCAACAGACCTTTTGCATCTTAAAACATAAGGGATATCATTATTAAATTCAATATTAAAAGAACCTCTCTCTGTATATATATCTATTTTATATTGTTCAAAGTATGTATGTTGTATGGAAACATTTAGGGTGTATCATAAAACCTGCAGAAAGCACCCCGGTCTCACTTGTCACATGAAAACCCGCGAGCAACACGAACAGAATTTACAAAACAAGCCAGGCCCTCTACAAAACAACTTAGTCCATCGCATCTTCAATAAGCATTATAAGTCACTATCTATCTATCTATCTATCTATCTATCTATCTATCTATCTATCATACTTTGAACAATATGTATGTATACATGCAAGGTGTGTCATAAAACCTGCAGTAATCGCTTTGTTCACACTCTTCACATGAAAATACGCGAGCAACACGAACAGAATTTACAAAACAGGCCAAGCCCTGAACAATCTAGCAAGCCATATCTGTACTAAAAATTGTAAATCACTTGCTGGTTTCAAGTGCATTTGTCGTTCTCACGAAAACTAAAAATATTTTGATTAAACTTGTCAGTAATAGTCATAGTCGTTTAACGAGTCGACATACATAATGTATGTATGTATGTATCTCAGTTTGTTAATATATAATATTAATCTATTTATCTATCTGGGTACTCAAATAGTAATAGTTTACTACCGACATTAATTGGCTATCTCTATGGAGAGACACACAGACACACACACGCGTACACACACACACACACACATATATACAGGATGCGGCAGAAATACCTCCCACATATACCTCCCAGAAATACCTCCAACATAAGACATTAGTTACAATGGTGTCTTCATCTAGCTAATGTCTTAACATTATGTGGAAGATATTTCTGTTCTCTATATGTGGGTGGTATTTCTGTCGTACCCTGTATATATGAACATCAACAAACATACACAAGCATAAGAACACACAAATATATATATATATATATATATATATATATATATATATATATATATATATGTATTGCATTGCATCTCCCGCTTTCTTAAGATGCAAAATCATCGCGATGACAATATACGGCATTTTTGTCGCCTGCGTCTTTGTTTTTCGTTATGTTAAACAAATGATGAGGCAAAATAATAGGTTAAAATCTATCTGATGACGCATCGGCAATTTTGAATTATATGAAATGATGGAGAACTGAAGCAAAAAAAAAAAAATTACTGACATTTGATTTCCAAGTTTGTTTGACGTTGCAACGCGTAGGCAGCGTAATCAAGTCACGTTTGTTTGTCCAAACGCTGGAGTACGTAGACAAGTTGGAATTGTTGCACGAATCGGTTTCGAAACCAAATTCAATGAATGGAAAAAGAGAAAAAAATGTCACAAAATGACTTCATTAGGAAAGAATTCTCAATAAAATTTCAGTTTCCTCCAGAGCCCACAGTTAGCAGGATTAAAAATGAAAACTCCAACGGATCGTTATCAACTGTGTCGTGATTCTGTTCATTGATACACGCTGGTTATATATATATATATATATATATATATATATATATATATATATATATATATATATATAAAGAAAAGAACAGTAAAATATATAATCCGGTGTTCTTATAGCTATTTTTATTTTTACAAAATAGTGCTCAAATAGTAAATGTAAATTTACAGAGCATTAATATTATAAATTAATTGATTTAAAATATGTTTTTTTTCGCTACACAGTTCTAACCATGTTTCAAAAATGGAAGCTAAAAGCTTCAAATTTAATTTTGTAATTAAATTCAAGACATATTTTATATATATATATATATATATATATGTGTGTGTGTGTGTGCGTGTGTGTGTGTGTTGTATTAGATGAATTGAGAACATAATAGATAAAAAGTGAATCAGTAAAACATGCTTGTTCGTAATTCATATTCTCATTTCATATTTTAAATATATATATATATATATATATATATATATATATATATATATATATATACACCACACACACAGTTATATATATATATATATATATATATATATATATATATATATATATATATATATGAATATATTACTCATAGAGTGTTGGTGTTAAAACTGTGATCGGTGTAATATTACAGAGCTATTAAGTATATACCAGTAGATATACATATTATCCCTTACCGGCTTGAAATTTAATGGATTCGATATAGTATTTCCACTTCATGTTAGCTGACAACATTAGCTTGAGAAGGCGTAACGAGTCACTTTACTGGAGGTTAGTATCAGCCAAACTGATGGAAGGAAGACATGTATCTCTCAGGTTCTAGGCTCGACGAATTACTATATGATTAGCCTAAATCCTCCAAATAATCACTTGTGTATCCTTGCTAGACCCAGTTAATGCTCTGCGATGGAGCGGCTAAGGGTCAAAAAGCAGTCGTGGCTTTTGGGCCACTGTTCCGAGATTATCTGAATACTTGGATGAGTATCGCTGCGGAACTGAGTGAGTAGCGGCGCTATATCGAGTCTAGAATGTGTTTTCTTCGTCACCGAGTCGCGTGGTACAGTTGGTATGACGTTTACGTTGTATCGAAACGATCCGAGTTCGTTTCTCAGCAGTAGATGTCAACTGCTGATGAGTCCCAGAAACGGCCGTCCAGTGCTTTCTGTTTAGCGTTATTCTAGGCTGGACGAATTACTGTGTGTGTGCATTTCATTCAATGTGACGGAGAATTTAATAATTTTTTTTATTCAGTTTTCTAATGTCCTTACAGTTCCCATTTTAAGGGGACTGAGAGAATATAGAAACTGTCCTTAATGATTATCGCCTCAAGTGCTTTCAGCATATTGATTCGCCATTTTTTCAATGGGTTTGTTGTTAATGTGATTTTTTTAATTTCTTTTGTGTTTCATTATGTGGTATAAATTATAAGCAGTGCAATAAGAAAAGTAGTTGAGATACCGTGTTGGGATGTCTTTTAATAGAACGCCAACATGTTACTGCCATTGCCAAATAGGGTAAGATTGACGTCTTTGAATTGTTATATATAAAGCCATTATCTTAAGACGTCGCCAACAATTAGATCTCTTTAGAATGATATTATCAACATGAATTTTCTAATGAGTGCAGACAGCTGTGTGTGAGTGCCCGGGTGCTTTTTTATGGCACTGAGATCACTTAAGTGGTTTTTCATCTTTCTACTAACTGTCGTCGACGTATGTCCAATGTCGATAATTGGTTTTTACAAGAGACGCAGTCTTGTACTGGGCAACAAAACTGATATACTCCATTAGTGGACTTAAAGTTAGATTTGATAGGCGTGTTGTTATTGGTAGTTTTTCATTTTCTACAGTAGACTGTAAATTTTAGACATTTGCTGGGGCCAACGGGTGAAATGTATTGTTTAATGATACGTCGCATTTGAATGGTGAATTCATTTTGTTTATAATTTTTGTGCATCTTGCTGCAGTATGATATATTAATGTTTTGTTGCACCCTATTTTTAGCGTTGGTGCCATCTAATTGTTATAGGAATAATTTTATTTGGTTATCAATATTGTAGTTGGGAAAATTATTATTACCAACGTTTGTTTTATATGTTTTAATTCATTAAAATATTTTATGGGAAGATGAAGTTAGGTAGACTACATTTAGGTGGATGTTTTTAAATCTCTTCTATTTTATATCTTTGTATGCATTCACTGTTATAGTGGATAAGGTAGAAGTTCTTATTGGAGATAACCATGACGTGCGTCTCGAAATGGACCTCCAATCAGCTGTGAACTGGGGCAGGAATTGGCTGGTCAACTTTAATGCTTCAAAAACAAAACTGCTCTCTATTAATCACCACAGAGATCCTTCCCTGCCCTCCATTAGAATGTCTGACGCTCAACTTCTCGAGAGCAACTCTCTGCGGCTGCTTGGTCTCACGTTGACTGCTGACATGAGATGGAACAAATACATTGAGTCAATTGCTTCATCCACCGCAAGGAAAGTTGGCTCCCTGTGTCGCGCCAGGAAATTTTTCTCCCCGGAATCGATCCTCCAGATCGACAAATCAACAATTCGCCCTTGCATGGAGTATTGCTGTCATATATGGTCTGGAGCCCCTTCTTTTTGATAGGATCCAGAGGCGGATATGCAATATAATTGGCCCTGCTCTGGTATCTCGTCTACAGTCATTCTCTCACAGACGCGCCGTCGCCTCTCTCTGTCTTTTTTACAAATACTTTCATGGCAATTGTTCCGAGGAGCTGCATTCGGTGGTTCCCAGACTTCATGAGTTCAAGCGCCCTACGAGACTGGCATCCCGCTCTCACCCTTTCACTGTCGAAACTCCTAAGTGTAGCCGTCTCTTCTACTCCAATAGCTTCATGTCTCGCACCTCTCGCATGTGGAACTCCCTTCCCTATTCCAGTTTCCCTGAGAGTTATAATCTCCAACTATACAAATGTAATGTCAATCGACATCTCCAGTTGCCTTGATCTATCCACTGTCCTTCTCCTCATCCTTTCCTCTATCACTCCTATCTGATCTTGCTGCAAATCTTCTGTAACCCCTTGCGTCCTTGTGGCTTCTTGCCTTGCTTGGGATGAAACGCTTAAAAAATGCATTGAAACTGAGTTCTATGTAAACCTCAAAGAAATGTGTTTTATTAACAATGAGTCCGTATGACAATTTTAGTGGAAATTTTTTTTTTTAAGTTGATTTTAGGTTTGTAATTTCATCAGTATTTCTTGATAAAAAAAATGTTATCAACGTATCTTATGTAGATTTATGGCTTGTTTGTTTTCAACGTGTGCCATGTAAAAGTTACAGAGTCTCGGGATTGTTCATACTAACTCCATTGGTTAAGGTGTCGATGTTACCTTTATAGTCAAAGAAGAGGGATCAAGTTGTACGAGCAAGGAGTAATTTCCAAAGAATTGCTGGTCTCATTATGAAAGGAAGGAATGATGGTTATTTGCAAATGTAATCACTGGTTATATTGATTATTTCCTGAACTGGGACGTTTGGGAAGGTATTTTCAGCGTCATAAGAAGCTAAGGTCCAACATATAGTTTTTTTTGTTTTTTTTTTATCTGGAGGAATTTGCTAGTAGACGCTATGTTGTAATTGCTGAGCATGTATGGTGAATTGATATAATTAAAGATTTTTTATAGATGATATACGGGTGTAGGTATTTAGAATATGATGGGTATGGTTCATAGAGAAACACCTTGATTATGAGGCTTTACATTTCCGTAAAGGTATTCAGGTTGGTAGTTCCCGATGATTTTATCAATTTTTAAACTTTCTACTTCTGCGTTGTTTATTGTAATAAATTTGTTCACATACTTATTTTTTCATAAATTTGTAAATTTTGACAAATCGTCACGGATAGATTGCCGTTTCTGGTTGCAATTTTGTCGTTTGAGGACCGCATAATTATTGGCTTTGTCAGCGCGTCTGATGATAATATTGGGGCAGATGAGTAACTTTTTTTGCGGCTGATTTGGTTAGAGAGCATGCCATTATATAGCGATTACAAAGGAAAAAAAATTATGAACAGTTTCCACACTCTTTTAACCCGCACCCAGGAAAACTGTAAGGACATTAGAAAAATCGAATAAAAAAACACAACATTTTCCTTGTTTTCAATGAAACATATATAAAAGAAGGTTTGCGCATGCGGAGTCGCATCAAGGTAAACATCAACTTGGTTTGTTGAAGTCCTAAAGGTCGAAACGCGTCACACGAAAACTCCTCCCACTTTTCCATATATATATATATATATATATATATATATATATATATATATATATATATATATATGCCTCACCACCTGATGATGACTTAAGTTTAAAATCTGGGTAGTGAATAAGGTAAACATTGTATTCTTTTTATGGTATTAAGTTGCTCTACACGTTCCATTCTGAACGGTGTATTGAGCACTTTTTTTTTTATATATCCGGGTTTTTTTTTTAAAATATCTGGAATTGTTCCTGTCCTACCGACTACATCCAATACTAGAAGAGATATAGAGTTAAACTTATCAGGATAATGAAAATAAGTCAAGCAAAAGTTATGAACCACTATAGGTAACATAGAATTAACTGCTTTCATTGATCAAAGAAAACATAAAATGCCAAAAAATAAATTTATTTATATATTTAGGGTTATTAAAATCATAACCAGTATTTAGTATGGTTCCCACTGAAAGGAATTACAACCTTAAAAATTATTTCAGAAGGAATATTCCGTCATTTCTCTTGAAAGTAAACCCAAATTTCTTAAAATTTATTTGCCTTTACATTATACGCCCATGTTATCAACTTTCATCAAATGGTTACGATTATGTTAAGGTCAGGACAGGTCAGTTTTGTAAAGCGGCAATTACTTCATCAGTGAGAAACTTCTTTGTAACACGCGATGTATAGCAAAGGGATCAATCATGTTGGAATATTTCATATTCTGCTGTCTGGTGGGACTTTAGCAAAATAATATATTTTTCATTGTTTATTATTTCATCGATTTCTTGCGCCATTGATTTTGACATTGCCATGAACCATTAAACTTTAACAAAGTAATATATTCTTGCTGTTCAGTGTTCTATCGATTTGTATCAATATTTTTGTACCATTGCTTTTGATCGAGCCCCAAACCATTCAACTTCACCGCGGAATTTTATTGTCTTTGTGTCATATTTTGGATTTTTCTTGTACCACTTAGTCTGAAAGTTTACTTTCTTGCATTAGAATTCATTTCTCTTTTTCTTTCGTCCCATTATACCACTTTTGTTCATTTCCCTTCCATAGCAGATTTTCCATAGATGTTCTTTTGTCCTGTATTTTCGGCTTTTCCGATCTCTTTTGGTTCAGGGTGGCTCCTTTTTGCTGCAACGTATCCATTTACATTACTTTTACGTAGTATTCTTACGTAACATGTATGAATTGATATTTTAGTAATAATATTGCTTTCATCCATTACTTTAAAAGCTGTTAATTTCTTGAATACTGAGAACCTCACTGACTTTCTTTGATCTCTTTGGTGTTATTTTGAAAGTCTACCAGATTTTCATACCCAAAACTTTCCCAACCACAGTGTGTGTTTCTTCTGGATCACACGTGGACAGGATGCCTTGATATTCCAAGCTCTTTCACGATTTCACGTTGAATCATTTTTTGTGACATTTCCATAATTTTCATCCTCTTCTCCAAACTCTTCCAATTTTGAAACTGAAATCAACTAAACGAAAAATTACAAGTTGAAGGCTCTAAACTTTATGCCTTCAACCTGTAATTTTAGTGTGCCTGACCAATTAAGCTGCGAGTCTTAATCTTGGATAATAATAATGTTGAAGGGTGGCAAGTGGTTCATAACTTTTGAATGCCCTATTTTCATTTCCACATTGCATTCAGATCTGTATCTCCTTAAATACCGTGACTTGCATTATAATCTTGAATGTAAACAGACCGAACTCCCGGAAGTACATTGGCGAATACTTAAAACTTGTTAATAAAAATTGAATTTTAAATTGAATTTTATTACCTATTTCATTCATTTCATTTACTAGCAAATGTGCGTCAGTTTTGACGATTAAGTTTA